>SJYA01001032.1:1082972-1154649 GCA_006410615.1 Neotragus moschatus | reverse complement strand
AAAAAATAAAAAAAAAAAAAAAAAAAAAAGAAAAAAAAAAAAAAAACAAAAAAAAAAAAAAAAAAAAAAAAAAAAAAACACACAAAAGAAAAGCTTTGCGACACAGAATTGTCAATGACCTCTTGAATAAGACACCAAAACATAGGCAACAAAAGTAAAAATAAAATGGATTACATCAAGATGAAAAACTTCTGTGTATCAAAGGATACAATCAAGAGTGAAAAGGCAAACTATGGAATGGGAGAAAATATTTGCAAATCATATAAATGACAAGCCATTAGTATCCAAAATACATAAAGAGCTCTTGAACTCAACAACCAAAAACAAACCACCTATTTTAAAAATGGGCAAAGAACTCAAACAGATTATTTCTCCACACAAAATACAAATGGTCATCAAGCAAATAAAAAGAGGTTGGACATCACTGCATACTACCATTAGGAAAATGCAAATCAAAACCACAAGATACCACTTCACATCCACTGAGATGGCTACTATGGAAAAAAAATGGAAATAACAAGAGTTGGCAAGGATGTGGAGAAATTGGAATCCTGAGCACTGCTGGTAGGAATATAAAATGGTGCAGCCACAATGGAAAACAGTATGGTTCATCAAAAAATTGAAAACAAAATTACCAGCAATTCCACTTTTGGGTATATACTCATGAGAAATGAGACAGGGTCTCAAATAAGAAAATCTGCACACTCTTGTTCATGACAGCATTATCCAAAAAACCAAAAGGGAGAAGCTACCTGTCTATTGGCAGATGAATAAACAAAATGTGCTCTATACATACAATGGAATATTATCCAGCTCTAAAAAAGGAAGGAAATCTGACACGTGCTACAGCATGGATGCACCTTGAGGACATTATGCTAAGTGAAATCCATCACAGAAAGATAAATATTGTATGACTTAGAGTCAGAAAGTAAAAGAGTAATTGCCCAGGCTAGGGACAGAGAGGAAAAAAGAGTTATTGTCCACTGGGCACAGAGTTTCAGTTTACTAGATGAAAATATTTTGAAGACTGGATACACAGCAATGTGAATGGTTAAGATAGTAACTTTTGTGTGTATTTTATCACAATTTTGGGAAAAAAAAAATAAAAGGATGGAGAAAAGTATACTATGTTAACACTAATCAAAGAAAGCTGTAGTCATTTTAATTTCAGATAAATTCAAAGCAAGGAAAATTACAGAGGGACATCACATAATGATAAACAGGTCAATTATCCAAGATAATGTTAAAAATACTTAAACTGGGAAATTCTCTGGTAGCACACTGGTTAGGACTTAGTGTATTCACTGCCAGACCCCAGGTTTCAAATCTGATCAGGGAACTAAGATTCTGTAAAATTCAAGATGTGGCAAAAAAAATAAAATAAAATAAAAATAAAAAACAAACTGTATGAGCACAAGAAAATTTCAAAATACCTGAGGCAAAAGCAATGGAACTACAGGGAAAAATAGATGAGTTCAGTGTTATAGCCAGAGACTTCAACATTCCAACATTAGTATTTGACAGATCCAGCAGGCAGAAAAACAAAAACAGAGTTGAACTAATCAACACCAACAATCAAATCAGATATGTTATAATTGTTATCTATAGACTGTTTAATCCAACAAAGAGCAAGATTCACACTCTTCTCAAGGTCACATAGACTATTCACCAGGTAGACATATCTGATGCCATAAAACACACTTTACAAATTCAAAAGAACAGAAACTATACAAAAATTGCTTTCAGAACACAATAGAAATAAACTAGAAATCAATGACAGAAAGACAGCAAGAAAACCTCAAAACACTAAACAGAGTTCTAAATAATACATGGGTGAAATAAGACAAACTAAGAGAAATTTTAAAATATTTTGAAATTTGAAAACAAAAATACAACAAAACTTGTGGGATTTGGTGAAGTAGTGCTTACAACAAACTTTACACTGAATGCATATACTAGAAAATAAGAAAAATAAAAGTCAATAATCTAAGATTCTACCTTATGGAACTAAAAAAAGAAAAAATTAAATACAAAGTATGCAAAAGAAAAAACAATTTAAAAATTAGAGCAGAAATCAATAAAACTGAGAACACAAAATAAACAAAGGAAAACCAACCAAATCAAAAGCAGGTCCTTTGAAAAATCAAGTAAATTGATAGGTCTCTGCTGCTGCTGTTGCTAAGTTGCTGCAATCGTGTCCGACTCTGTGTGACCCCACAGATGGCAGCCCACCAGGCTCCCCCATCCCTGGGATTCTCCAGGCAAGAACACTGGAGTGGGTTGCCATTGCCTTCTCCAGTGCAGGAAAGGGAAAAGTGAAAGTGAAGTTGCAAAGTTGTGTCCGACTCTTAGCGACCCCATGGACTGTAGTCTATTAAGCTCATCCGTCCATGGGATTTTCTAGGCAAGAGTACTGGAGATAGGTCTCTACACAGGTTAAAAAACAGTAAAAGACAAGACACAAATTATTAAATATCGGAAATGAAAGAAGCCACCTCTACTAATCCCATGGACATCAAAGGAATAAAAGAGTATTACAAATGACTATGCTCACAAATGTGATAACCTAGAGGTAGTGGATTGATTCCCTAAAAGACAATCTGTTAAAACTCGCAAAGACAAGTAGACACTTTGAATAGGACTATATAGATTAAGAAGGCTGAATTCATAATTTTTCAAAACAAACAATGCCAGCCCCAGATGTGTCAATGATAAATTCTACCAAACATTTAAGGAAGAGATTTTCTACAATCTCTTTCACAGACTAGTGGTAAAAGGACCATTCCTAATTCATTCTATGAGGCCGGCATTACCCTAATACTAAAAGGAGACAAACAAAAACAAAAGGAAAACTACAGACCAGCATCTCTCATGAACAAGGATGTAAAACTTGTCAGCAAAATATTAGCAAACTGACTCCAACAATATATAAAAATAATTATACACAACCAAGTGAGACTTGATCCAGGTATACAAGCCTGGTTTAACATTCAAAAATCAGTTAGTGTAACCCATCCCATTTAACAGGCTAAAAAAGAAAAACGAGATGACCATATCAAAAGCTGTAGGAAAATCATCTGATAAAATTCAACACTCATTCACAATAAAAACTCTCAATAAGTAAAAAATAGAGTGGAACTTTCTCAACTTGATAAACAACATCTACAAAAACCCTACAGCTAACATCATACTGATTTGGTAAGAAACTCAGCTAGGATCAGGATATGCCGTCTCATCATTTGTTAGCATCATCCTTGAAGCTCAATCTAGTGCAATAAGACAATAAATAGTGTACATATTGGGAAGGAAAAAATACATTGTTTGTGGGTGAAATCATCATCTATGCAGGAAATCTGAAAGAACTGACAAAATAATTCCCAGATCAAGTTAATGATGATAGCAAAGTTGCAGGACACAAGGTTAACATACAAAAGTCAATAGCTGTCCTAAATATGGGGAGTGAACAAACAATTTGAAATTAAAAACATAATACCACTTATATTAACACCAAAAATAAATAAAAATAAACACATATAAAACTAACAAAATATGAAAAAGAACTGTATGAGGAAAACTACAAAACTCTGATGAATGATATAAAAAAAAAACCCAAAAAGTAAAGGACTAATACTACTCAATTTCAAGACTTACTATAAAGCTACAGACCTCAAGATAATGTAGTATTGACCAAAGAATTAACAAATAAATCAACAGAACAGAATAATCCAGCAATAGACCAATGTAAATATACTCAACTGATCTTTGACAAAAGAGAAAAACAATACAATGGAACAAAGGCAGTCTTCAATATCAACGCTGAAACAATAAAGATATACAAACACAGGGAGTTCTCTGGTGGCTAAGAGGTTAGGATTTCAGGCTTTCACTGCTGAGACTGGGGTTCAAACCCTGGTCTGGGAACTGAAATCCCACAAGCCACGTGGCCAAAACAAACAAAACAAAGCACCCTAGACACAGATCTTACATCCTACATAAAAATTAACTCAAAATGGATCACAAATATAAATGCAACATATAAAAGATATAAAAGCTCCCCAAAAGATAACATGGGAGAAAACCTAAAAACCATGGGAGTGATTGGGGTTTTTTAAGATACAACACCAAAGGCACAATTCATGCAAGAAATGACTGATCAGTAAGACTTATTAAAGTAAAAAACTGAAACTTTTCTGCATAAGAAAAGATCAAGGGAGTGAAGACTAGACTGGGAGACAATATCTGCACAAAAAGTATCTGGTAAAAAGGACTGTTTGAGCAAGCTCTGGGAGTTGGTGATGGACACGGAAGCCTGGAGAGCTGCAGTTCATGGGGTTGCAGAGGCAGACACAACTGAGCGACTGAACTGACTGAAAGGACTGTTACCCCAAATACACAAAGAACACCTATACTTCAATTAAAAAAAATTTTTTTTAATGGACCAAAGACCTAAACAGACACCTCAGCAAAGATGACACATAGATGACAAGCATACGAAAAGACATGCCAGTCAAATCACAGGGAAATGCAAACTAAAACAGGATATCACTATACACTTATTAGAACGGCCCACGTCCAACACACTGACGAGAGCAAATGCTAACAAGGCTTGTGGAGCAACAGGTACTCTCATCCACTGCTAGTAGGAATACAAAATTATGCAGATACTTTGAAAAGAGTTTGGCAGTTTCTCAAAACACTAAACAGTCTTAATATATGATCTGGCAATAAGGCTACTTGATATTTACCAAAAGGATCTGAAAACTTATGTCCACACAAAAACCTGTAAGCAGATGTTTAGAGCAGGTTTATTCATGATTGCCAAAATGTGAAAGTCAATGAGATGTCCTATAACAACTAAATGAATAAGTATTACAACCAGACAATAAGACATTATACAGCAATAAAAATCGTTATCAAGCCATAAGGAGATATGGAGAAAACTTAAACATGTAAATGGAGAAAACTTAAAACATGTAAAAACTTAAAAAAACTGAAACAAGCCAATCTGAAAAGGCTATATATTGTAAAATCCAAACTCTTTAACATTTTGGAAAATCAAACTTATGGAGACAGTTGAAAAATCAGTGGCTGGTAAGATTCTGGGGAGAGGGAGGGACGAATAGGCAGAGCACAGAGGATTTTTAGGGCAGTGAAAATATACTATATGGTACTATAATGATAAATACATGTCATTATACATTTGTCCAAACAGAGTAAACACCACTAACAGTGAACCCGAAGGTAAACTATGAACTTTGGGTGATTATGATGTATCGATGTAGATTCATCCATTATAACAAATATACGTACATGTTGGTGGGGGATGTTGATAATAAGGGAGGCTATGCACATGTGGAGGCAGGAGGTTTATGCGAAATCTCTGTATGTTAATTTCTATTTTGTGTGAACCTAAGACTGATATTTTTTAAAAGTCTTTAAATTAAAAAAATGAATACTAAACAAACATTCAAAAGTGTTCGTGATACATAAAGAAAAAAAAACAGAAGCAGAACTGTGATTATCAACTACAAAAATTTGCAGAATAAAAACTAAAAAGATAGCATGTTTTTGAGACAACTGAAGAAACTGAATATGGACTTTATTACATGATATCAAAATGTTTTGGTTAATTTGTTAAAAGTAATACTGGTATTTCTGTGTAAGAAAATGTTTTTAAATATATTAAAACAAAAAAGATATTAACATAAGCTGAGAATATGGAAGACATTTATACAATGAGGCTAAAAAGATAAGATAACCTACATATACTTTAAAATTCCTGAATAAAGAAAACGCAAGGTGAAAATTATCCTTGGGTCACTAAAGTTTTTCCAAGACCTGGAGGACCTGAAACTATCAAACAATTACCATATCTGCAGACACAATAGGCTTCAAATAAAAAGTCTGAGAGACAAGAATACTAGAATATTAACTGATAAATAAGATATTAATATATCTAAACAACTAGAAATTTCAAATGTATCACTATATATATTAAGAACAAAAGCCAGTAGTCATTACCTATCATCTAAAAAGCACTGAGAAACAACAAGCACATCAAAAATACTGTAACATTTATTTGGCTAACATCAAAAAAACAAGCAGAAATACAAAAAGTAAATAAATATAATTTTAATCATAGACCTCAACATTTCCTTGCAGGTAAACTAATTTTTTAAAACTCATCAAATATATTGCTGCTGTTGTTTAGTCACTAAGTTGTTCTCCAGCTCTTCTGCTACCCTACCAACATGGACTGTATATAACCTGCCAGGTTCCTCTGTCCATGCGGTTTCCCAAGCAAGAACACTAGAGTGGGTTGCCATTTCCTTCTCCAGGGAATCTTCTCAACCTAGCTATCGAACCTGAGTCTCCTGCATTGCCAGGCAGATTCTTTACCACTAAGCCACCAGCGAAGCCCTAAAATACTTCTAATGTTGTCTGTACTCTTGTACAGGAACTTTCATAAATAATAAATACAGGATGGAAAAAGCAGGATACAGGCCCTAGATAGTTAACGTGAAAGTGTCAGCCGCTCAGTCGTGTCAGACTCTCTGCAACTTCATGGTCTGTAGCCCAAGCTTCACCATCCATGGGATTTTTCTAGGCAAGAACACCGGAGTGGGTTGCCAGTTCCTTCTCCAGGAGATCTTCCTGGCCCAGGAATCGAACCCGGGTCTCCTGCAGTGCAGGCAGACTCTTTCCTGTCTGAGCCACCAGGGAAGCCCCTGGATAGTTAAGGTACATAACAAAGGAATGATTTCATTTAGTCCAGACTCTCACATCTTCCCATACATAGAAAAGTGCTTGAGATGTCTGGTTTTCTTTAATTGATAGTAACTGTTTCATGTTCTCACTATCTGCAAAACTCCTATAAGCCCTGGCTCCTCCCTTACTTCGAGTCAGTTCCTTAGACCAATCCTAGAGTCTTCATGCTTAAATCCACAGAAAACCCACCAAATAAAACAAAATTCTCAACTTCTAGGCTGTGCTTTTTCTTTCAGTCTACAAACTAGAAGTTCCTATGTTCTCTGAATATGTAAACATATAGAAAAAGTTGTTAAAGGTTCCCTCTGAAAGAGAGGAAAGGAAGGAAAGAACGGATGGGTAACGAGAACTTTTACTCTATATTTCTATAATTGAAAAATGTTAACAATGAAATCCTGTAGCCATAAAAAACCTTTTTTTTAACCTTCCAAACTTCTGTATCATTTAAAAAGAAAGTTTAAAGGGTTCAAACTACTGACTGTAAAAAAATTTAAAAAGAGAACTGAACCAAACAAAAATGAAGAAAAACAATGAAACTGTGACTCAATAAAATAAAACCGAAAGTCATAGGCTCAACTGATAAAATAGAGAACATGTGAACTAAAGGCAGGAGAAACAAACAAAAAAAAAGAGATAAAGCAAAAAAAAACCCTAAACCATATCCTGTGTTTACCACATATTAAAAACAGACCATAATTAATGAAATCTAGTACATTTTAAATAAGAGACTTTTTAAAGCCTCAACTGACAAAAATTTAGCAGCCACATTCTAAAAAGCCACTTGGTCCTCAAACATACATCCCACTTTACAAAAAAAAAAAACAAAGATCGCACACTGTTTCAAAGAAAAAAAATGAGAGATAGAATGATTACAAACACATTTTATAGAACAAATAATAGTTTGGATCACCCAAACTTAGCCAGCACAATTCTGAACAAATATTCGCTAGTCTCACTTGTGTGTTAGTCACTCGGTCGTGTCCGACTCTTTGTAACCCCATGGACTTATGTAGCCCACCAGGCTCCTATGTCCATGGAATTCTCTCCAGGCAAGAACACTGGAGTGTACTGCCATGACCTTCTCCAGGGAATCTTCCTGACTCAAGGATCAAACCTGTATCTCCGCACTGCAGGAAGATTCTTTACCATCTGAGCTACCAGGGAAGCCATAAAAAGATACACAATTCTCAATAAACTCTTGGTTAACAGACCATAACAAATTTAAAGCACTATACACTATGCTGCAGTCCATGGGGTCACAAAGAGTTGGATACGACTGAGCAACTGAACAACACCACTTACTATGACCAAGAGGGTTTTACTCAAAGAATTCAAGAATACAGTTTCATGAAAATTTTTATCAGAAAGGTATCTGGAAATGCCTTAACTTGACAAATATAACTCTTAATTTGAAAAAGAACATACATCTAAAGTTGAGGTAAAATTACATTTTCTTTAAAAAAGGGAAAAGATAAGAATATCTGCCATTACTGCTACCACTTGCAGCAATCTTTCGACTTAAACACAAACTCTTTTATAACATTAAACACAAATTTATTTTGCATAAAATTTATTTTAACCACAAGAATTTTCAAACAGACACCAATCTCAAATTACTTTCAAAGCTGTAGCTTTACCTATCCTTTAGAACTGTGAGACAATTAACTTCTGTCGTTTATGCCACCCAGTCTACAGTATTTTCCTGGGACAGACAGCATCGGCTAACACATCCACACTCTGATTAAAAAGAGAAGAAAATCCTCTGTTGCCACTGGAGGTGACTATCATATCATATCTTGACTCATTTCAGTTTACTTGCTAACTGTAAAAGGAATAAAACATATCTCTTCACAAACAGATCTTGTGGCTCCCACTTTAATCAAGTTATTACCCAAGTGACCTAACATCACTAACAATGAGAAAGCCCGGTATTACACATATATATTAACATGATTCAACATGAATTACACATTACAATTGGAGTCTTGACAAGAATGTTTAATGTGATAATCTAGTCAAACCTTTATACCTTAACTCCCAGTTTATAAGAAATACAACTTAAAACACCACCATGAGGAAATCTCCAGGATTAAAAACAGAGGGATTTGCAGAAGAACCATCATAAAGTTTAAAAGACTAAAAACTACATTCATGGAATTCCCTGGCTAGAACTCAGCACTTTCACTGCTATTCAGTTCAGTTCAGTTGCGTCCAACTCTTTGCGACCCCATGAATCGCAGCACACCAGGACTCCCTGTCCATCACCAACTCCTGGAGTNAAGCCAACTTTTTTGGCTTTCCTCTTTCACTTTCATCAAGAGGCCATTACCAGGGTTCAATATGCAACGTGTAAACCTTAAGTGGATCCTACTAAAAGAGAAAAAAAAAAAAAAAGACTACAGAAGACATTTTTTAAGTAACTGGGGAAATATGGGAAAATATGAATATTAGATACTAAGGAATTAACCATTTTCCTAGGTAGAATAATAATACTGTGGTTATGTAAAAGAATGTCATTCAGAGGAGCTATATGCTCAGCTTTCAGCAGTCTTTCAGTAGTAAATTATCTTCATGACAGCAGCTTTAACAGTTGTTGAATCTAGGCAGTGATGACAGAAGCATACTGAAAATTTTAATAAAAAGTCAAATAAAAATTTAAAAAAATTTTTCCCCACCACTTGTCCATAGAATGTCTAGTACACAAAACTTGCTCAAGTTGACTGGATAAACGAGGGCTTGGTCAAATATTTATATAAGAAAACTCAATGTTTTTCCAAGGGGAAAAAAGTTAAACAGATAAAACTGGACAGTTAATTTTTCTGACTTATAAAAAAAGGTCACATTAAATGTTGAGAATATGATGAAATGGGCTGCCTCATGCACTGCCAGTGCCGGAGAAATTTACAACCACCTTTCTAGAAAGCACCTTGGTCATAAGTTCAGATTCTATGATCTAGTAATTTCTTTCCAGGAATCTATCTTAGGGAAATAAACTCAGAAGTATTATGTAAAGATATTCCTTTCAGTGGGGAAAAATAGAAACAACATATCATATCATATCATAGCATATCATCTTTGTACATTTCTTCTCAATTCTCACAGAAGAGCAAGGAGACAAGATTAGGACTGAGGGGGTTCCAAATACTGATAGACTGTAAGCTCTTATCTCCACATAATCATACCCTTCATTTTGTTGCTGTTCAGCCATCCAACTATCTCATCCTCTGTCATCCCCTTTACCTTCAATCTTTCCCAGCATCAATCTTCAAGTCCGTTCTTTGCATAAGGTGGCCAAAGTATTGCAGTTTCAGTTTCAGCATCAGTCCTTCCAATGAATATTCAGGATTGACTTAGGAACGACCAGTTTGATCTCCTTGTAGTGACAGGGACTCTCAAGCATCTTCTCCAACACCACAGTTCAAAAGCGTAAATTCTTTATGTTTAGCCTTCTTTATGGTCCAACTCTCACATCCACACATGGACTACAGGAAAAACCATAGCTTTGACTAGACAGATCTTTGTCGGCAATGTCTCTGCTTTTTAACACTGTCTAGGTTTGTCACAGCTTTTCTTTCAAGGAGCAAGTGTCTTAATTTTGTAGCTGCAGTCACCATCTGCAGTGATTTTGGAACCCAAGAAAACAAGNCATCCACACATGGACTACAGGAAAAACCATAGCTTTGACTAGACAGATCTTTGTCGGCAATGTCTCTGCTTTTTAACACTGTCTAGGTTTGTCACAGCTTTTCTTTCAAGGAGCAAGTGTCTTAATTTTGTAGCTGCAGTCACCATCTGCAGTGATTTTGGAACCCAAGAAAACAAGGTCTGTCACTGTTTCCATTGTTTCCCCATCTATTTGCCATGAAGTGACAGGACCAGATGTCATGATCTTCATTTTTTAAATGTTGAGTTTTAAGCCAACTTTTTCACTCTCCTCTTTCACCTTCATCAAGAGGCTATTTAGTTCCTTTTCACTTTCTGTCGTAAGGGTGGTGTCATCTGCGTATGTGAGGTTATTGGTATCTCCCACAGCAATCCTGATTCCAGCTTCTGCTTCATCCAGCACAGCATTTCTCATGATATACTCCGCATAGAAGTTAAATAAGCAGGGTGACAAATAATACAGCCTTGATGTACTCCTTTGCCAATTTTGAACCAGTCCATTATTCCATGTCTGGTTCTAACTGTTGCTTCTTGAGCCACATACAGGTTTCTCAGGAGGCAAGTAAGGTAGTCTGGTATTTCCATCCCTTTAAGAATTTCCCACAGTTTGTTGTGATCCACACAGTCAAAGACTTTAGCGTAGTCAATGAAGCAGTAGTAGTTGTTTTTCTGTAATTCTCTTGCTTTTTCTATGATCCAACAGATGTTGCCAATTTCATCTCTGGTTTCTCTGCCTTTTCTATATCCAGCTTGAACATCTAGACATTCTCAGTTCACATACTGTTGAAGCCTGGCTTGCAGAATTTTGAGCACTACTTTGAAGTCGGACACGACTGAGCAACTCAACTTGCTAGCATGTGAAATGAGTGCAATTGTGAAGTAGTCTGAACATTCTTTGGCACTGCCTTTCTTTGGCATTGGAATGAAAACTGACCTTTTCCAGTTCTGTGGCCACTGCTGAGTTGTCCAAATTTCCTAGCATATTGAGTGCAGCATTTTAACAGCATCCATCTTTTAGGATTTGAAACAGCTCAGCTGGAATTCCATCACCTCCACTAGCTTTGTTCATAGCGATGCTTCCTAAGGCCCACTTGACTTCACACTGGCTCTAGGTGAGTGATCACACTATCATGGGTATCTGGGTCATTATTATCTTTTTTGTATAGTTCTTCTGTGTCTTTTGGTCACCTCTTAATATCCTCTGCTTCAGTTAGGTCTATACTGTTCCTGTCCTTTGTTGTGCCCATCTTTTCGTGAAATGTTCCCTTGGTATCTCTAATTTTCTTGAAGAGATCTCTAGTCTTTCCCATCCTATTGTTTTCCTCTATTTCTTTGCACTGATCACTGAAGAAGGCTCTCATCTCTCCTTCCTTTTCTTTGGAACTCCACATTCAGATGGGTATATCTTTCCTTGTCTCTTTTTCCTTTTCTTTTTACCTTTCACTTCTCTTCTTTTTTTCCTTAGCTCTTTGTAAGGCCTCCTCAGACAGCCATTTGGCCATTTTGCATTTCAGTTCAGTTCCTCAGTCGAGTCCAACTCTTTGCGACCCCATGAACCACAGCATACAAGGCCTCCCCGTCCATCACCAACTCCTGGAGCCTACCCAAACTCATGTCCATTGAGTCAGTGATGCCAGCCAGCCATCTCATCCATCCTCTGTCGTCCCCTTCTCCTCCTGCCCTCAATCTTTCCCAGCATCAGGGTCTTTTCCAATGAGTCAGCTCTTCACATCAGGTGAACAAAGTATTGGGAAGTTTCAGGTTCAACAGCAGTCCTTCCAATGAACACCCAGGTCTGATCTCCTTTAGGATGGACTGGTTGGATCTCCTTGCAGTCCAAGGGACTCTCCAACACCACAGTTGAAATGCATCAACTCTTCAGCACTCAGCTTTCTTCATAGTCTAATTCTCACATCCATACATGACTACTGGAAAAATCACAGTCTTGACTAGACAGACCTTTGTTGACAAAGTAATGTCTCTGCTTTTTAATATGCTGTCTAGGTTGGTCATAACTTTCCTTCCAAG
The DNA here is from genome assembly GCA_006410615.1 of Neotragus moschatus. NCBI lineage: Eukaryota > Metazoa > Chordata > Mammalia > Artiodactyla > Bovidae > Neotragus > Neotragus moschatus. The sequence goes on along the minus strand of SJYA01001032.1, from coordinate 1,142,190 downwards.
GAGTAAGCGTCTTTTAATTTCATGGCTGCAATCACCATCTGCAGTGATTCTGGAGCCCAAAAAAATAAAGTCTGATACTGTTTCCCCATCTATTTGCATTTGCCATCACCTAAACCTGCACCTTCTCCAAAACTCATTTTAAGTTCCTCAGATTCCCAACTTCTATGGATTAAATAAATTCACTTTGATACTCCAAACCCAGGTATTAGCTCACTTCATCAAAACAGAACCACTCTCTCTCATTATCAATCATCTTTACTGTCCTCACTTCCCTCCTTAACCAGTTTTGATTTCTTGGACATTCATTAAAATCAATCTTTTGCAAATACTCAACAAACGATACTTTCCTTCCTTTAGTGTACTCATATGGGAAAGCCCCAATGCTAATTAAATTCATTCCCCCAATTAACTAAAAAACAAACAAATTTAAAAAACTCCTTGCATCTGCCCCTAGTAGCTTTGTTGGGGGAGGGGCAAGGAACAACCAGAATTAATAAGTCTCCTGTTCAAGTGAAAACCACAAATCCCAAGTGGAAACTTAACATTCCCCTAAGTATCTCTGCTCATATTAAAGATTAATCCTTCCGCTTATATTGTAACACTGCGCCATGTTCTTCTCTAGGACTTTGCACCTTCAATTACTCCTCTCTCTAGCATAATCAAATTTTCCCATTCATTAATATACAAACATACTCTGATAAGCTAATAGAAAATTGTTTTAAAGATCTCTGAAGTCATGGTCTTCTGCAGCTCCCTATCTTCTCTCCTTTCCTATCAAAGCAAAACTCCTTTAAAAAGCTGACCATCCACAGTTGTCAATCAGTTCCTCATCTCATTCCTCTCACAATCCACTGCGATAAGACAGGCATACCTTCCAATGAAAATGCTCCACTCAAGGTCACCAACAATCACACTGCAAACTTGATGATCACTTCCCCTATTCAGCAGCATTACAAAGTTGATCACTCTCTTCTTGGAATTCGGTCTTCTCTTAGCCTCAATGACATCACACTCTCTTTTGTAGGTTCTCATCAATTCAACATATGCCAGGGACCCAAGACAAAGTCCAGACTTTGTCCTAGACCCCTCCCTCTCTAATCAAATTCTTCTACTAGAGTTAAGTCATCCAGCCTAAGTTTTAAACTATACCATCTCTATACCTATGATCCCCTGATCTCTCTTCAGCTCTAACCTCCAGATTCACATAATCAACTGCTTGTTATTTTCTAGCCTTGAAACCGAACAAGAACAATACAAAGCTCTCATCTTCTTCAACCTCCAGTGTGCCTTCCCCACTCCTATTTATTTAAATCCTTACTACTGTTTCTTGTGTTATATCCAGCAAAACTCAACCTTTAAATACTAAACCTTTCCTCACATCTTCAGTGTCAGTTCATTCTCCACAGCAGCCAAAGTGATCTTTTAAAAAGACTCAAATTTTGTCTGTTGCTTTAAATCCTCAAATGGCTTTTGGAGTCACTTAAAATCCAAACTCCTTACTCTGGGCTTATAAAGTTGTATGTGATCTGGCTCCTGCTGCTGCTAAGTCCTGTGTACATCTCCAAATTCATCTTATACCATTCTCCACCCTTACCCACAATACTCTGGTCTCAACCTTTTGGGCTGCTGAGACATTGCAAATTCATTTCCAACTTTAAGGATTTTAACAGTTTCCTCTAATTTGGACTGTTCTTCCCCTAGAGACATGTTTTTATCATTCAGATCTCAATTTAAGTTTACAATTCTGCTGCTGCTAAGTTGCTTCAGTCGTGTCCGACTCTGTGCGACCCCATAGACAGCAGCCCACTAGGCTCCTCTGTCCCTGGGATTCTCCAGGCAAGAATACTGGAGTGGGTTGCCATTTCCTTCTCCAATGCATGAATGTGAAAAGTGAAAGTGAAGTCGCTCAGTCGTGTCCAACTCCTAGCGACCCCATGGATTGCAGCCCACCAGGCTCCTCCGTCCATGGGATTTTCCAGGCAAGAGTACTGGAGTGGGGTGCCATTGCCTTCTCCATTACAATTCTAGGAGAGGCCTTTTCTGAACACCCAATCAAAACCAACTAATTAATTTCATCAATATTATTTTATCAATTTTATTTTCATCAATATTATTATAGCTGTACAATATTACTATACTACTCTGCACTGCATTTATTACTTACTTGTCTGTCTTCCCTTGCCCCATTCATTGCCATATCCCTAACACATATCATGGTGCCTAGCATAGAGGGAGCCCTCACATATCTTTTAAAGAGCTCTTGGTACTGATAATACAAAGATGGATGAGACATGATGCCTACCTATGAGAAGCTTGCAGTCTCACAGGGAAAAACATCTTCAAATGATTTTAAAAAATTACAGATTTGGGTTTAAAGTCCCATGGGAACTGTATTCAAAGCTTCCCCCAACACCAAATTAAAAATACGCATACATATGTACATACATAGATAAAATGAAAGGAATATCAAAATTAAGATGTATTTCTATATATATGAAATACTTCATAAACAAAACAAACTTTGCTTTAAAATAAAGAATTATCTCTAGGAGTGAAATTACAGATAATTTTTACTTGAATATGGTTTCCCATATTTATCAAAGTTTAATGTTTATTACTTTTACATTCACAGAATTTGACTATTTAAAAGAGAAAAGCAATTACATTGTTTACATTCTTCACTATATAATGACTATTAGCCTTCTATGTGCATGTAAGAGTTGATCATCCTAATGAATGACTAAGTTAATTTTATCTTCCCAAGTATTAGTTTAAGGGTTATCTCCAAGGAACTCTTCCCCTGAGCTTAGGTTACCTCATCCTCACAGCTCTCCTTAAACTCAGCAAGCACACACAACTACCTGTTCAATGTTTTACTGTCTTACTGGACCATAATGTACTCCATAAGGGCATGGACCATGTCTATCTTATTAACAAACATAAGTGGCTTTTAATAAATATTTGTTGAATAAATGAAGACAATGTAGAATTTCTAAAGAGTTTAGACCATCAGACTTCCCCAGTGGTCCAATGGTTAAGATGCTCTGCTTCCATTACACAGGATTGATACCTGGTTAGGGAAGTTCTGTGTGCCATGAAGTGCATCAAAAAAAAGCTTAAACAGTAAGTACAGATGATGTCATATATAATACTAAATAGATGCTCCCTGAGATCATCAAAGAGAACTACAAAAAAAAAAAAAAAAAGCAGAAAAGATTCCCTTCCCACCATTTTATTTCCAAGTTTTGGACTTAGACCTGATATCACCCCAACTCAGAACCTAACTACATTATCAAAAGAAACTCAACTTCAGTGGAGGCCATCTTTATCAGCATATTCAACTCTTCCTAGTACCAGAAGTAGGATGAAAGATTACTTTCATATGGCTTGGGGATTAGCTTACTGGACCTTAAGAAATCCTTAAACTCATTCATGAAAACAAATGCCTCTTGCTTCCCCGGCAATGTGTTAAGCAATGGAGAATAGAAAAATCAGGAAGATAGGTCTCTGTCCTCAGTGACTCACACTCAGTTTCATCGGGCAGATGGAGACAAAGCACCTAAGTAAACACCTAAGGATATAATCAAAATATGACCAAGCCAAGAGATATTTTTTAAAAAGTCTGACATACCCACTTAAAATTTCATCCAAATACCCATATACCCTAAACTCTTGCATATATGCATCAGCAAGAAACTGGAAATAAACCAAATATCCAATGCATAAACTGTAGTATACTATACACACACACACATTTTAAACATAAAGGAACTACTCCAAAATCACTGAAGACAGTGATTGCAGCCATGAAATTAAAAGACGCTTATTCCTTGGAAGAAAAGTTATGACCAACCTAGACAGCATATTCAAAAGCAAAGACATTACTTTGCCAACAAAGGTCCATCTAGTCAAGGCTATGGTTTTTCTAGTGGTCATGTATGGGTGTGAGAGTCGGACTGTGAAGAAAGCTGAGCGCCAAAGAATTGATGCTTTTGAACTGTGGTGTTGGAGAAGACTCTTGAGAGTCCCTTGGACTGCAAGGAGATCCAACCAGTCCATTCTGAAGATCAGTCCTAGGTATTCATTGGAAGGACTGATGCTAAAGCTGAAACTCCAATACTTTTGGCCACCTCATGCGAAGAGTTGACTCATTGGAAAAGACTCTGATGCTGGGAAGGGTTGGGGGCAGAAGGAGAAGGGGACGACAAAGGATGAGATGGCTGGATGGCATCACCGACTTGATGGACAGGAGTTTGAGAGAACTCCGGGAGTTGGTGACGGACAGGGAGGCCTGGTGTGCTGCGATTCATGGGGTCACAAAGAGTTGGACACGACTGAGCGACTGAACTGAACTACAGAAAAATAAGAAAAATGAAGCACAAAGGATTTTATATCACTGCTGAAAATCAACCGTCTCAGACAATCCACAATTAAGTACACCAATCCCAAACAGGATGGTTCACATAAAACAACGAAACCTGAAAGTGTAAAGCATCCCACAGTCACTTGAGAAAAAAGACTACACATGCTAGCTAGCCATGCATTTGTAATTACTAGAAAGATTCATAATCACACAAAGGCTAAAAATAATGAACAGAGTAAACAGATCTGTTCTAAACCTAGGTAAAGAGCACTTTTAAGCAACAACTCTAAAAGATTAGACACCTTTTGAAGATTTGGGGCATACTTTAAATGTTACTACTACAATTCAGGCACCATGCTGGTTGCTAAAGAGAAAAATATAAGAACCCTCAAAGAGCTCAATGATCTAGCAGAAGCACAAAGACATATATACAATTATTAACAATACAGTAACTGTTCTAAAAAGATCCTGACAAAGTGATACTAGGAAAAAGAGGTAATCTGCATTCAAGAAAAGCTTATTAGGAATGGCATTTTAGACTTAGTTTTTCAAAAGAAAGAACATACGGTCTTATTCCATGCAGACAAAACAACTCAATAGCAAGCAATTAATTTAGTTAGCTAAAGGTTCAAGGGAGAGTGAGGGTCTGAGTTATGTTTAGGCATGAAGCTGAGCTGAGACTTGACAGGAAGCAGGTCAGGAAAGGTAGGATAGAAAAGAAAAGGTTGTGACTTCACGCAATAAGGGGTAGACAATCTAAAAGAAAATGACAAGATCATGTTTTAAAAATTAAATCCAGGGACTTCCCCAGTGGTCCAGAGGTTTATCCTCCATGTTTCCAATGCAAAAGGGCACAGGTTTGATCTGTGGTTAGGGAACTAAGATTCCATGTGCCTCAAGGCGAGGACTAAAAAATATTTTTAAAAAGTAAATAAATAACCCAGTAGCACGGCACCAGGGGGGTTGAATTAAAAGTTGGGACAGACTGGCAGAGAACTAAATATAAATTAGCGAACTATTTTAATATAAAGAGTTTATCTAAGAAAGTCTGATCTAAGACAATTGACAAAAAGAACACAAAAGAGGAAACAAGATTCAGGAGATATATGGAGGATGAGAGATGAAATCAAACTTATAAAGGGTAATAACAGAAGTTGAAGAAAAACCAAAATTTAGTATCAGAGCAACTGAAAGACGAAAGCTCTAAGACAGAACTGGAAATGCTGAAGAAAGGTATCTGCATTTAATAACTTAAAAGATGTTAGTAACGCCTGAAAAAGCAATTTCAGTATGACAAGAAACTGAAGATGCTGGAGTACAGAAGTTAAAGAATTAGGACTTCGCTAATGGTACAGAGCGTAAGAATCCACCTGCCAAGGCAGACTCGGATTTAATCCCTGGTCCGAAAGATTCCACATGCTGCAGGCAACAAAAGCCTGTGCACATTGCACAGGCTCTAGGGCCCACAAGCCATAGCTAATGAACCTGCACGCAGCAACTACTAAAGCCCAGACATCCTAGAACCTGTGCCCTGCAACAAGAGAAGCCACCACGAGAACCCCGGGCACCATAACCAAGAGCAGCCCCTGTTCATCACAACTAGAGAAAGCCCGTGCCCACGAAGGAAGACCCAGCACAACCAAAAACAAAAAAGAATGAATTAACTTTTAAGAACCAAATACATGAGAATATCTTTATGATAACCAGAGTAGGAAAATATTCCTTAAACAAAATATTGGGTTGGCCAAAATGTTCCTTCAAATTTTTCCAAAAGATGCTATGGGAAAACCCAAAAGAACTTTTTAGCCAATCCAATACAAAAAAAAAAACCACATAGGAAAAAACAGACAAATTTGACTACTTTAAAGGTAAACTCAGAAAGATCAAAGATGTGATAAGGTTAACTGAAATAAGCCAGTAAAACAAATAAAGTATAATACAGTAGTCAAATTCACAGAGACAAAAAGTAGAGTGCTGACTACAGGAGCTGGGCATGAGAGAAATAAGGAGTTAAATGTTTAATGGGTACAGTTTCAATTTTACAAAATGCAGAGTCTTGGAGATAGATGGTGGTATTGATTGCGCAACAATGTGAATGTACTTACCACTAAAATTGTCCACTTAAAAATACACAAGGTGGAAAGTTTTATATGAGTATTTACCACAATTTTTAAAAAGAGCATTAAAAAAAGTAAGACAAAAGTTAGAAATTAAGCCACGTAATAGAATTAGACAAAATTATAGATAATTCTTACAAATCAGTAAGAAAAATACAAACCACAGAAATTCTTAAAAATGGGTAAATAATGAAAACACTAAATTTACAAAAGAAAGCCTCACAGCCAATAGACACAGAAATATGCTTAATATCTCTACTGACAAAGGAAATGAAAATTAAAATAAGCTACCATTTCATATCTATCAGAGTGACAAAAATCTAAATTTTGGAGATGTCAGGTCACTAGAATTCCCACACATTTCTAGAGGGAGTGTAAACTGATACAATCATTGGGAGAACAATAATGCAATATCCAATCATACAGAAGATGCAAATACACTCAGATCCTGCAAATCTACTTCCTAAAAACTACCCAAGCAAACATTTATAATAATGTTCAATGTGTCTTTTTTATAACTATATGCTATCAACAGGAGAATGAATCTATACAGTTGACCTTTAAACAACAAGGGGGATAGGGATGCCAAACCTCTGTTCAGACAAAAATCAAAGTATAACTTATAGCTGGCCCTCCATATACAATTTCTCCAAATCTACACATTCAACCAACAGCGAATCATTGTGGACTGCAGTATTTACTACTGAAAAAAATCCACATATAAGTAGATTCACACAGTTCAAACTCACGTTGGTCAACTGCATTTTAAAATTGAAGAACTAGAGCAATTTATGCATTGTCAGATAAACCTTTAAAAACAACACCGAGAAGAAAAGTTACAGGACATGCAGAATATTATAACCATCTACCAAAGCCTTTGACTGTGTGGATCACAATAAACTGTGGAAAATTCTGAAAGAGATGGGAATACCAGACCACCTGACCTGCCTCTTGAGAAACCTATATGCAGGTCAGGAAGCAACAGTCAGAACTGGACATGGAACAACAGACTGGTTCCAAATAGGAAAAGGAGTCCGTCAAGGCTGTATATTGTCACTCTGCTTATTTAACTTATATGCAGAGTACCTCATCAGAAACGCTGGGCTGGAAGAAGCACAAGCTGGAATCAAGACTGCCAAGAGAAATAGCAATAACCTCAGATATGCAGATGACACCACCATTATGGCAGAAAGTGAAGAGGAACTAAAAAGCCTCTTGATGAAAGTGAAAGAGGAGAGTGAAAAGTTGGCTTAAAGCTCAACATTCAGAAAACGAAGATCATGGCATCTGGTCCCATCACTTCATAGGAAATAGATGGGGAAACAGTGGAAACAGGGTCAGACTTTATTTGGGGGCTCCAAAATCACTGCAGGTGGTGACTGCAGCCATGAAATTAAAAGACGCTTACTCCTTGGAAGAAAAGTTATAACCAATCTAGATAGCATATTCAAAAGCACAAACATTACTTTGCCAACAAAGATCCATCTAGTCAAGGCTATGGTTTTTCCAGTAGTCATGTATAGATGTGAGAGTTGGACTGTGAAGAAAGCTGAGCGCTGAAGAATTGATGCTTTTGAACTGTGGTGTTGGAGAAGACTCTTGAGAGTCCCTTGGACTTCAAGGAGATCCAACCAGTCCATTCTGAAGATCCGCCCTGGGATTTCTTTGGAAGGAATGATGCTAAAGCTGAAACTCAAGTACTTTGGCCATCTCATGAGAAGAGCTGACTCACTGGAAAAGACTCTGATGCTGGGAGGGATTGGGGGCAGGAGGAGAAGGGGACAACCGAGGATGAGATGGCTGGATGGCATCACTGACTCGATGGACGGGAGTCTGAGTGAACTCCCGGAGTTGGTGATGGACAGGGAGGCCTGGCGTGCTGCGATTCATGGAGTCACAAAGAGTCGGACACGACTGAGCAACTCAACTGAACTGAACAAGTTTTTCTAAAGAATTTTAAAACACTAAAAACTGACCTTACACTCAAAATACTATGTTTATCAGTAGTAAAAAAATATGTATGGAAGGGATATACTCAACTTTAGCATAATGGTTACTTCCAAGGAGAGTACAGAATAGAGAAAAAGTTAAAAAGTGAGCTTCCTCTGTAGGTTTTATTTCTTGAAGGATTGAGGAGGGGCTAAAGCTAGTATGAGAATTAAGATCTATTAAATCTGGACCATGGATATAAAGGTTCATACATTATTTCTAAACTTTTAAGTCTAAAATGTAATTTTTAAAAGCATCTTTAGAAATGATGGATTGGAAGCAAGCAGCATATGATTATTCTTTCCACCATAATAAGTTAAATGGAGTCAGAGATCTGGTTTTAAACCTCTGCTCAGATAAAAAAGCCTGGAGCGCTGCAGTCCACAGGGTCATAAAGAATTGTTGGATACCTCTTAGCAACTGAACAATCACCACCGGCACCAAGCTACTTGACACTGTGGAAAGTTAATTTCTTCAGAGCTACAACTTTCTAATCTGTAATAGAAGCAACCCATCTCATAAGGCTGTCATAGATATAAAATACCCAATAGTAGGCATTCAACTATAGGTAGTTATTATTTTAAACGTGCAGTAAAAGAACTAAATGGAGGGAAAAGGCAAGGGTTTTGAATGCAATGAACTTGCCTCACCTTTTCAGAATTACATAGCAGAACATACCATTGATGTCAGATGTATGCGACTACCACTTTCTAGCTTCCAAGACCCAATTTTAAAATAGGGATTTTACAAAGGAATTCAAAATTACACACCACAGGATTACAATCTTGATTCCATGGTCCAGTTAAAGCAGACCAGAGTCATGTGAAGAAATCCAAAATAATCCCACTGTCTCCTTCAGAAAGACTAACCAAAATTTTCAGAACTAAATCCAAATATACTTTTGTATTCTCCTTGGCCACCAGTCCCCATAGGTTATTTACACACAAAGAAACATTATCAGAAGTATCAATCCTAAAGTCCCTCATCACCTTCAGCCTTTTCTGGAGCCACATTCACATGGCGCTATCACTGAACCATTGAAGGAAATTTTTATGATCCAAGGACAACAACAAGCAGAATATGAAAGTAGAATTAATTCAGACATCTTCACAACTATCCACTTAATGAATATTCCTAGCACTGCTCTAAGCACTGAAAAGACTCTCTCAATCTCCTACTTTGAAAGAAGAAAACTGAAATAGTCAGTGCTGTAGGTATTAAGCTGAAAAGCCAAGACTGAAATTCCAAAGCCCACACTCTTAATCACTAAGCTAAACTTACTACATTATGCTTGGGAAACTAAGTATCTCTGCCTCCTGGCAAAGTTAAGTTCTCACACCAAGATAGAAAAGCAGAATATATTTAAAGATTAATGCAATTCTCAATATTGAATGACATGTCATCTATTGTAATGATAGTTATAATAGCATTCAACTTTTATAGTATTGTTTACGAAAAATATCATCTCATAAAGCAACCACATATAACAGCTGGAGTAAATTGGTATGCCAAAAACCTGGACAAGGGGGCTTCCCTGGTGGCCCAGTGGTTAAGTATCTGCCTGCCAATGCAGGGAACATAGGTTCAATCTCTAGTTGGGGAAGATCCCACATGCTGCGGGGCAATGTGCCCATGTGCTGCAACTACTGAAGCCTGTGTGCGTAGGGTCTGTGCTCCTCAACAAGATAAGCCACTGCAATGAGAAGCCTGAGCCCCACAAGGAAGAGTAGACCCCACTCGCTACAACTAGAGAAAGCCCACATTGCGTTACAAAGACTCACAACCAAAAAAACAAAAATCTTAAAAAAAAAAACACACAACCCAGGTGAAGTTCACCATTAACCAGATCTAGGTGTCACTGAGCAACAATCAATCTATCTAGGCTTCAGTTTCCTGAACTTACAGATGAGGTTTTTCACCTAGATCTAAGGTCTCTTTCAACTAAAACATTCAATGCATTTTAACACATTCTCTAGACACTGTTAATGTATTTTCTGAACAAAGACTTTGAAAGGCAGCCTTTGAAAAATCCTTAAAATTAAATCATATAGTATATGCTCTTATGTCTATCCTTTTACTCAAACATATCCAAAGCTAACCTGTGTTATTAAAAATCAGGAAATTGACTGAAAAGGGATGGCTGTGGGGATTCTGACGATGCTGGTAATATTAACATTGTTTGTTTTGGGTGTTGGTCACACTTTTATCATATGTGCTTTGTATATTACCATTTATTATTTTGATCTGAAAAAGGCGGTTTTCCCCCAAAGATAACTTATGTGTTCTAAATCCACAACTATGTTTGTGTATAATAGAGCTGTGCAACCTTTGTTATTAATATATAAATGTTTCTAGCTTAATTTTGTCCACAACCCCTGCTCCCTAATTCCAATTCAGGAGTCTACAGAAGAGATCATTTACTTATAAATTATACAGTATTCCTGTAATTCTTTTAAGACTGTCTCCTGAAATTCAGTCTTAACTTTCCTTTGGAATCGAGCTCAACCACCTCTCTTCCTACATACACACACCCTCAGAATTCCCACAGCACTGATTCTCTCCATCTATCATTTTTATCTGTCTCCAACCAAGTAAGTCTTTCAGGATTGTTTGCAAATATCCTCAATAAATGCTGATAACATATTTACTGAGAAATAAGAAAACATATTCTTTACAAAGGGATGATCTGCAAAGGAATCCCAGATGATTGATGGATAGATTAAAGCCTTTAAAAAATTAAAAAAAGAAATGCACCCCAAGAGCATTATTTGGACAGGTTTTTAATTTTTTTTTACCTCAGTCAATAACAAACCCAGAACCTCATTAAGGCTAAGCTACACTGAACTAAAAACTTACATAGCTGTAGAAAATCGCTTTTCTACTCGTAAAAAACTGTTCAAATTCTAGTTACATTAGTCTATAGCAGGAAATTTCACCTTTGTCTTTAAACTAGAAAGGAAAAAGTTTAAAAGAAAAAGATAATAATTAATTGATAAACCAGGGGCAAAGTCTTAGAACACTCAAAGCTAGTAGTGAAAGTGAAAGTGAAGTCGCTCAGTCCTGTCCGACTCTTTGCGACCCCATGGACTGTAGTCTACCAGGCTTCTCTGTCCATGGGATTTTCCAGGCAAGAGTCCTGGAGTAGGTAGTAGTCATGTTATACTAATTTTTTTGTACCGTTACTGTCCACTCATCTTTTAGATAAATTATACTACAAACTCTATATAGTTAACTGCCTTAAATGTTCTTCTAAAGAGTTCTGTCTACAGCAGTACTTCTCAACATTTGACAAAGTATGGAGACATTTTTAGTTGACACTATGGCAGGGAAATGGTAGGGAGGTGGGAGGAAGATTGCCTGTGCTATTGGCATCTACTGCTCTTAGTCAGCGATTGCGCTAAACATCCTACAATGCACAGGAGAACCACCCACAACAAAGAAGTCATTACCTGCCCCACACATCAACAGTGCCAAGGTTGAGAAACCATGGTCAACAGAAATTAAAAGACTTCCCTTTAAAGATTTGTAACTACTTTTATACAGAACAGTCAAATATATAAAATTTAAAATGACAGCAAGTACAAGAATCCATTTAATTACTTAAGGGAAATTTATACAATAGTAGTTTTCATGAAACCAATTTGTTAATGCCACATATTTAAATATTCCCTATGAGAATCCTAGAAAATGTCAGCAAAGTGCAGTTACAATATGAAAAAAACTACAGATACCACACAGGATGAGAACAAACAAGCGTATGTGGACTGATTTATGGGCATTTTACTTCAGTGAACTTCAATGTTTAAAATATTTTGCATACTGAAATGCAAGCCAACTTTTAATTACAGGTAAAGCTTAATGTTTAAACAATTAAATCAGGCTGCATTTAACTCTTTTAATCAGTAATACGAACCAGGTTCAATTATTTTTAAATAATTAAAAGTATGCCTACACTTGACAAGTCAGGACAGCATGGTATAATATAAACACAAGCAAACTTAGATCTAAATCCGAGAGGTGTATGTTTGCAGACAAATAATTTAACTTCTCGGAATCTCAATTTTCTCATCTAAGAAATAAAAAATATAATTCAAGGACCTGTTCTTGATAATTAGCAGTAATGTATATAAACAAATGGAGCTGCTAGTTCCTTTACAAATGGTGGTTGTTAATACCAGTAACAATTTGTAATAAATAATAATACAACCTATGAGTACAGATTATAGCTCTACTCTGTCCTCATTAAGCTACAATTTACTTATGTAATTCAACTAAAAACACACCTATTAAGTGTACTGTCAATCAATTTTCTATTCCTTGCAACTTTGAAATATTAAACTTCTACAGATTTAAATAAATTAGTATCTTAGACAAGTGACAGATTTCCAAACACAGTCTCATGGAAAAGAGGCCTACATGGTTTATTTATTTTTAGTAAATAACATATTAGCATGACTCAAAATTCAAAAGGATTCTTTTGATGCCTGTTGCCCCAGACACCCAATTCTCCTACAGAGAAACAATGTTACCAATTTCTCATTAATCCCTTCACCTATACAAATACACAGACTCCCCTACTTCTGACACTAATGGTGGCCTCCTCTCAGTGATTCTATCCTGTACTTTTCACATTTATCTTGAGGCTTTATTTTAATTAACAACACACTCCAACAGTGGCTATTTACAACTTCATACCGACAGATGTAAACTATCTTTACACAGACACTTAAAAGGGGGAGGGGAAATCCTTAAAATCAATCAAGATTCTTAGTAAACACAAAAATATGAAATAAACTTTGGTAAAATTTAGATTTACATAGATGATATGAGGAAATACTTATTATACCAGCCACTCAAATACTGCATTTACATACATAAAAAGGAAACATGTGGACTGTACTTCGATGTACTGAAAATAATCAACATAATCCACCTATAGAATTGGACTTGTTAAGTATCAATGAAATAAAAATACATTGGTGAAAATAAAGCTATTTATTGGTTATAAATTCCAATATTAAATTATCTGTAATTAGTTGAATTACATTTCCTAAATGTTCTTTCTGGAAAAAGTTTCATTCCAGATTTATAAAGACACTGTTCTTAAAAAGATAATTTTCCTGTTTGGATTTTGTTTTCCTCCTCTGAAACACTATGTCACTTACTTGAAACAAGGTTTCATCATTGCTTATATATAAAAAGCTGTTATTATTTTAACAATATGCATTACTAGAGCAATACAAGATTTCTTTTAAACTTCAAGTACTAAGAATATCATGGTGAAAAGTCACCTCACATAATGCAGAGACTATACGAATTACAAGAGTAGTGACTACTTTAAAGTAATAGAAAATAAAGCATTGAAGTCTTATATTAAGTTTCAGGCTTGTACAACTGTATTACAGAAGAAATGTTCTAGGCTACTGGTAACAATACTAGCTGCAAACTTTCATTAGGAAGATATATGTCAAGTATCCCGGAAAATATTTTCTTACTAAAGAAAAATTTAGAATCACTGTCTCACTATATATCACAGTGCAGGTATTTATGAATCTTTTTCTGCACTGTACCACAAAAACACAAAGTCATCCTTCCATTCAGACTTTTGGCACTTGAACAAACACAAAGGTCAGAGTTCATACACATGCTCTGTAAAGCCAATCATTACTTATATACTATTATATTCAATAAATCTGCTACGATTTGGCATTTTTAAATAATTTTAAAGAATCTTCTCCATGTCTAATTGTAAAGACACACAATCACTTCAGATTCAGTGGCACAAATAAAATTCAAGTGCTTGCTATCAGACTTGTCAATAACTCATCACATACTTAGAATGCTGAATTTCACAAAGAGAAAAGCACAAATAGCAATAATATATTCGATAATGATATTTGACATCTTGAAATAACCATTCAGTATTTTTAATCTTTCTTGAGTCCAAGGAGAAAAAACAAACTTGCATTCCTGTTGATTATGGGTGTGAAAAAGTGTACTATACTTTCACAATTTTGAGTCAAATTACCAAAACATTTAAAATATATTAACAAATGTGGCCAGTATCAGTGTATCTAAAATTTCTACAGGACTCAAGAGTAGCTTGAGACAAAAAATTTTTTAATCATTTCAGATATATGTTGGAATAAACCTACTTAATAAAGAAACATAACAATGTATTAATCTGAAATCTCATGTTTTTAAGTAGGACACTTTTTCAAAAGTAAGAACTATGGGGACATCATAATGAAGTTTCATGGCACAAATGGCACAACACAAAAGTGTCACAGAGGCATTGTCTTAGGACAGGCTCTCTCATCTATAACTTGTAAACAGTATTTTGAAATAAGCTACTCATACACTGCACTATTTTTTCCTAATCCTAGCTAAAAATATTTAAACGTCTTTAATATACCGAACGTGCCTTTACCTAGTCAAAAAGCTTCAGATGTCAATCGAAAAAGAGGCCTAGAATGTCGGAGTAAGTGGAAATGAGATAATAGTGTAATATGGAATTAATTTTCTATCTCACGTGAAAATTCCCTTATCGCCCACTCAAATAAGCTAGTACCCCACTATGTCTTCTCATTTCTCCCAACACCCAACCGAGAGGGAGCTAACTCCGAACGTCCTTCTCTCATCAATCACTCCTTCCGTAAGGAAAGGAGAGTGGCAGCCAGACCGGCTATAACCCAGAATACCCTGAAAAGTGTGGGCCTTTGAGCGACGCGGCTCTCCGGATCCAGTTACCACCTTTCCCCTTCCCCCAACCCACTTCCCGGGTTTTCTCAGGCTCGGCCTGCTACCTCCCCACCCTACAGCCACACTTCCAGCTGTTGCCACTGCCGTGGGGCGCTCTCTAGAGCTCACACCCGACGATAAGCGCCCTTTCTCCATCTGCCCCTTAAACCTTATTCCTCCCCAGATCCCCCGCCCGCGAGACCGTCCATCCCAGGGCCGGGGGAGGGGAGGGGAAGACGGCGGAAGGAGGGGGAGACTGCTGCTTCCCCACAGGCAGAAGGCGGCCGCAAAGAAGGCCAACCGGGGGTTACCAGGGATATTGGAACTGACACCGGAAGGGCCCTCCCGCCTTGGGCTGATGTGGGGAACGTCCGGGAGTTCATTTCTGACCTCCTCGCTCTTCAGCACCTCCTTGAACTCCCGCTTGATTCGCTGCACCGCGATGTTGGCCATGTCTCCGCCCGCAGCTGATTCGTACCCGCCTCCTCCGCCACCGCTACGACCACCGCCACCGCCGCCACCTCTTCCTCCACCGCCTCCTCCCCCGGCGATTCACACCCGAGCACACGAACGCTGCCACTGCCACCCCGACCGCCGCACTATCTTCAGTGTGGAATCACCTCCGCGCCCGGCCACCAAAATGGCGCCGGGTCCGCGCATGCGCACGACGCTGACCCGGCCGGGCGGCGCAGCCGCTCCCGTTGTAGCCCCAGACGCCTTAGCCGCGAACCTGCGCCGCGCTGTGCGGCGCGTCTCTGCCTGATCTGCGGCCGCGTGGCTCCGCCCTGTCGGCGTCTGGAGCCAGGAGGGTGCGGCTTCCGCGCGGGCCAGGGCTTCCCGGGCCTCACCGGTCGTCTCCGGCGCCTCTGCCCCTGTACGAACGTAGGTGGTACGGTGGAGGCTTCCAGACCTTCGCCTTTAACCGAAGGTTCGAGTCCAACCTGACGGGTTCACGCGGCCCCTCTAGGCTTGGAGGGCCGCCCTGACTCAGCCAGACCACGGGCTTAATGTATCCGGCTGTGTCTAGTGTCGGAAAACACTGTCCGGGAACTCGGTCTGGCCCATTTTCTATTGGTTCTGAAAAGCCACTGCGGTTCGTTTTTGTCCTGCAGCCGTTACAGTTCTATTACTGCAGTCATCCCAGGATCTTTCCAGGTACAACAAATCATTAAGTATGGTCATTGTATCGCAGTTGTAATTGAGACCGGGTCTTAGTGGAGATGCCTGAGATGGGTTTAGAAGCCAGATGTTGATCTTTGGCCTACTTAGTTAATTAATAACAAGCCGTGGAACTAAAACCATAGCTTTAAAACTTGAATGTACATCAGGATCCCTGGAGAGCTTAAGAAAAAAAAGAGTGTAAGGTGGGCCTAATTTGCATTTTTAGCAAGTTCCCAGGTCCTGCTGCTCGTGCTGCTGGTTCAGAGACCACAGTATGAAAACCACTGAACAAAGATAGGTTCAGTAACTGAATATATAGGGAAAACTGGAGAAACCTATCCTTCTTGGGGAGGAAGGGCAGCTTTACTTCTGTAAGCCTAGAGTCTACAACAGTGGCTGATGCTAGTAGGCACTCAATGAATATTGAATGAATAAATGAGTAAAGAGTAAATGTTTTAAGTGGGAAGTAAATTTGAAAGGCAGTTTAAAAGTGGTTTTTAGGGCTGCCAATAATATGGTTTTGATACTAAGGGATGCTTTGAGTAGAAAACATTTTGTAATATTTATTTAGAAGTTTATATTTCATGCATTTCTTTAACCTAACTAATCAGCAAAGCATCCTGTTAGGAAAATATCACAAATACACCATCTTAGCAAAAATTACCAAAATTGTGGCAGTAAAAAAAAAATAAGCCCCTGGGTATGAGTCATTCAGTGGAGGCACAAGGCAAGAAAAGAATTTCTTGAACTGCCGCAGGAACCAAGAGGGGACTTTTAAATTCCAGCCCTCTTCCACACCATCTCTCTCTCTCTTTCAACCTTGGTTTCCTCTTCTGCAGGATAAGGAAGCTGAATGAGATGATCTCTTCCAAGTTTTAAGAGTTTAGAATTCTAAAGCATCTGGAAACATTCCCCTAAACGGAAGAACTACAAAAACCCTTCCAGCAGAGCCCCCTAGTGGTCCTAAGGCGAACCAACTATACATGTGGGTGATGGCACAATAAAATATGGTATAATGTATAAGTGTTGCAATGCTATGTATATTTGTGCCAGTATGTTAAAAATAATTATTTCAATGTGTGAAAAAACTTTTTGAATACTTTACCTTTATCACTTTAATTCAGTCCCCAATATTAATCTTGGCACTTCAAAGAAATTTAAAACACTCAAATCACAGAGGAACTAATTTAGAAGGGTATGCTAATTTCTTTGGGGAAGAGAAGTTTGGTGATTTTTAAATGCACATAATCACTGGCCCAGAAATTCCACTTTCACTCCATTTCTACAGTCCTTCCTATTTACAATCCTATTAAAGTCCTTCGTATTTACAGACTACAAGGCAACTGCCAATTAACTGACATGAGGCAATCCTCAAAATACATTTTAGGGAGAAAAAGAACACTATGCTGAAAGTGATGTGGTATCCTGGATTGGAACCTGGAACCAAAAGGACATAATTAGTGAGAGCTGAAAAAATTTTGTAATTTAGTTAATAGTGTAACACTGTTTATTTCTTAGTTTTGACATGGAACTATGATTATGTAAGATGCTAACACTAATAGAAGTTAGTATAGGGTATACAAGATTCTCTGAAACATTTCTGTAAATCCAAAGTTATTCCGAAAGAAAAAGTTTACTTAAAAAATCATTATTGGGACTTTCCTGGTGGTCCAGTGGCTAAGGCTGCGTGCTCCCAGTACAGGCGGCCCCGGTTCAATCCCTGGTTGGGGAACTAGATCACACATACCTCAACTAAGAGTTCATATGCCACAACTGAACATCTTGCATGCTGCAACTAAGACCCAGTGCAGCCCAATAAATAAATAATTGCTGTTTTTAAAAAATTACGATGCTGTCCAGATTGTGTATAATATACCACCATTTATATGAGGGAAGAAAGGAATAGTTTGCGTATATGCTTGTGAATTCATAAAATATCACTGGAAAAATACATTAGAAACTGACAGCAGTGGTAATCTCTGAGATAGCAATTTAAGTTCCTTGGGGAGGCAAAGTGAGAGACTTTTCATCATGTATCCTTCTAAATTTTTAAAAATGAATTTCCAGAATGCATGTTATAATCTCTTCACTGTTATAAGTTAGTGCTGATTACTTCATTAAATAATTAATTAAATAAATAATCATCGAATGCCTACTGTGTGCCAAGCATGATCTAATCCCTGGAGGCATACTAGTGAACAAGATGAAAAAAACCCTCAAATCGTAGGATTTACATTCTAGCAAGGATAAGGAAATACTCATCTCAGAGTATAGTCTGCAGTCACCTGGGAAGAGGGATCCCTGAGATGTCTGCAATGCCTAAACTATTATCAAAATAAAACTAAGACATTATTTTCCTTTTTACCATGTTGACATATGCACTGATGATGTAAAAGCAGTGTGTGTGTGTTAGTCGCACCCTACTCTTTGCAACCCCCAGAGGATCTTCCCAACTCAGGAATCGACCTCTGGTCTGCTGCACTGCAGGCAGACTCTCCACCGTTTGAGCTACAGGGAAGTCTTTTTTTAAAAATGGTATAACAGTGCTGTAAAAGCAGTAGTGAGCAAAAAAATTACTGTGCTAGTAATATGTTACTAAAGTCATCCACTCACTGTTTAAAACTATCTTTTACTTTAGAATGTCTTCATTGAAGCAGTCTGGATTATTAATTATATTAAACCTCAACTTTCAAGTAAAGTCTTAATATTTTGTATGATACATGGAAAGGGAGTTTCCCTGGTGGCTAAGATAGTGAAAAATCTGCCTGCAATGCAAGAGACCTGGGTTTGATCCTTGGATTGGGAAGATCCCCTGGAGAAGGGAACAGGCGACTCACTCCAGTATTCTTGCCTGGAGAATTCCATGGACAGAGGGGCCTGGTAGGCTACAGTCCATGGGGTGGCAAGGAATGGGATACGACTGAGTGACTCTCACATACAAGCACAGGAAAAGGATACATAAAGGATTTCTGTATACCAAAGCTCAAGGTANCAGTATTCTTGCCTGGAGAATTCCATGGACAGAGGGGCCTGGTAGGCTACAGTCCATGGGGTGGCAAGGAATGGGATACGACTGAGTGACTCTCACATACAAGCACAGGAAAAGGATACATAAAGGATTTCTGTATACCAAAGCTCAAGGTAAAGCACTTGTACAAAATGGTTGAGCTGCAAGCTGAACTTAATCATTTTTTTCATGAAACCATTTTCACTTAATGATTGAGACAAACAACTTTTCTTAAGAGTTGGCTATTTGGCAGGTGATTTATCAAAAATTAACAATGTAAGCTGGTTTTAGAAAAGGCAGAGGAACCAGAGATCAAANAGTACTTTGGCCACCTGATGCGAAGAGCTGACTCATTTGAAAAGACCTTGATGCTGGGAAAGATTGAGGGGGCAGAAGGAGAAGGGGATGACAGAGGATAAGATAGTTGGATGGCATCACCAACTCAATGGACATGGGTTTGGGTAGACTCTGGCAGTTGGTGATTGACAGGGAGGCCTGGCATGCTGTGGTTCATGGGGTCGCAAAGAATTGGACATGACTGAGTGACTGAACTGAGGTTAGCTGAACTGGAACTGCTACAACCGTCTCATTATTGTAAGGGTACTATTTAACAATGTTTTGATAGTTCTAGACAGTTCAAAGTTCCAGGGAATAGAAGGAACATTTTGAGAATTTACTTAGTGTCAGACATGCTCAGGTACTTTACACATGTGATTATGTTATTAGAATGTAAGTTAACTTTTAATCTCATAGTAACCTCATTTTGCGGATAAGGAAACTGAAAGATGGCAAATTAGCGTGCCCAACACAAAGTTAAAATAGGAAATTGAAAAAGGATTCCCACAGGTCTTTGACTCCAGAACTTACATCTTTAACGTCAGTGCTCAACTTACAATGATCAGAAAACAGGGACAAGATTGTAATTATTCGTAGATACTATGACTGTTAACAAAAAGGAAAATATTAATGAAAGTTTTTTAGAAATATTGGATTCAGTATATATGAAAAATTAACTAGTATAAATCTCAACTAAGTAGAGCTGGAAGATCAGAATGGGGAACTCTCATGCCTTGTAGTGATAGCAGAGCCCAATGGGAAAAAGAAAGACTCTTTTTTTTCCTGGTAAGGACTCAGCCAATGAAAAGCTAAGAACTCTTTGTTTATTATAGCCCTTCCAACTCCTTTTTCAACCTATAAACTTGTTATCCTTACCTTGCCATGAGGAGGACTGTTTGTGGTTGCAGACCCCAAATTGCAATAATACTCTAATCCCAAATAAGCCCATCATTCCTGAAGAGATATTTGGCAGTCTGTTTGTTTTAGGTCAACATTTTGGTGGTCCATACAGGGACCAGAGAAGACCCTGGAAACTCTGGAGCTGATGAGCAAACAAGTGCAGAACCTACAAACGGAGCCCATTGTCACTCACTACTTTTCTCACCGATCCTGAAGTTTGGAGGTGCATCTTTCTCCTGGATCCAAGCTCACATCCTGTTTGCATTTTGAAGCTCTTCAGGTTTCTAAGGTTTTTTCCTTCCAGGGTAAGTCTTGGTTCTGTATTCCAGTACTTGTTTGGCCCTTCATTCTGATTTTTGGATCAAACTGTTTGAATTAAAACTAGCTGAAATCTCGCTTGGTTCATTCCTTTGGAAATAGAAGCTGCCTCGTGGAAATTGTGCCAGGTTTTTCAGCTGGAAACTGACTTTAAAAAGCATTTCACCTGGCTTCTCCAGGACCAAGCTCTTTCCTTAGAATTGATTGTGATTAACTTGGAAGCAGTTTGAATTAGCTGTTGGAACAGTAAAATCTTTGAGCTGTTTAAAATCATTTTTTTAAACTTTAGAGAAAAACCTCAAAGAATTGAGATCCCAGTTATCTAAATATTT
Organism: Neotragus moschatus; assembly: GCA_006410615.1. NCBI lineage: Eukaryota > Metazoa > Chordata > Mammalia > Artiodactyla > Bovidae > Neotragus > Neotragus moschatus. The sequence continues at coordinate 1,120,926 of SJYA01001032.1, read as the reverse complement.
TGAGGGTGCTTCCCCCAACAGGGTTTCCGCTGATTTTGTTTAAAAGCAATGGTCCTTGCTCATGTGTCTTCTAACTAAACGGGCTGTCTTGCCCAAAGGCAGTTTGGAATACCAGTGGCCATTATGGGGAGNTCGTGGAAATTGTGCCAGGTTTTTCAGCTGGAAACTGACTTTAAAAAGCATTTCACCTGGCTTCTCCAGGACCAAGCTCTTTCCTTAGAATTGATTGTGATTAACTTGGAAGCAGTTTGAATTAGCTGTTGGAACAGTAAAATCTTTGAGCTGTTTAAAATCATTTTTTTAAACTTTAGAGAAAAACCTCAAAGAATTGAGATCCCAGTTATCTAAATATTTTGAGGGTGCTTCCCCCAACAGGGTTTCCGCTGATTTTGTTTAAAAGCAATGGTCCTTGCTCATGTGTCTTCTAACTAAACGGGCTGTCTTGCCCAAAGGCAGTTTGGAATACCAGTGGCCATTATGGGGAGCTTTTGAAATTCTCAAACTTAATTTCCTTAAAGCCAGATTTAATTACAATAGCTCAAAAATTTCCAGACCTAAGTGGAATGCTTATTTGGTATTTTGGAGCTTCCCAACATTATCAGGAGTCTCCATAAAATTTCCGCTTTAAATAAAACTTTAAAATGAACTGAGACAAACAGTTAAAATGGCTCCCAAAGCTTCAGGCTCTTCCTTAACTTTTTTTGTCTCAGGCTCTGCCTCCAGTGCCATCTTGACTCTCTCCCTCTGCCCTTTTTGTCTGGACTCTACTGCTGGCACCATCTTCCTACTTCCTTTCTGTTACCGAAAGCACACTGATTGAAACCGCCCACCCTGGCCAGACACAGTAGTAACTATTTACATGGAGTTGTTTTACGACAGGAGGTCCTGGTAAGAAACATGGAACTAATAAGCTACGACCAACTGGAAGAATTTGAGAAAGGTCAAAAGGTGACACCATGTGTCCAACCACCTCTCAGAATCCTCGCTGTCATCCATCTTGGCTGAACAATGCATGCACCACCAGGAATGACTCTTGAGTCAGAATGATTCACCAAAGACAACCCAGAGACTAATCTCATCATTATAAAACCCAAGACTGAGCCATATGGCAAAGCAGTTCTCCTGGGTTCCCTTACTCTCCTGCTCTCTGCCCAGACACCTCTTCCCAATAAAACCTCTTGCTTTGTCAGCACATGTGTCTCCTTGAACAATTCATTTCTGAGTATGAGACAAGAGCCCACTTTGGGGTCCTGGAAGGGGTCCCCCTTCCTGCAACAAGTGGTGACTCTGTTGGGACTCTTCTTCGCTGTGACTGATATCCTGACCACTTAGGGTACTTAGGAACCAGCTTGCCCAGTGATGGACCAGACCCAGCACCTGCAACTGGGACCCTTTTGTCTGTGGTCTCCTCTTGATGCGGACAACTGGCCAGAATGCCCCAACTGGGTAAGGAATAAGAGAGTTTATTGACCTCTCTCCCCTTCCCTCTCTCTTTCTTCTCCTTTAGTTCAGTTCAGTTCAGTCGCTCAGTTGTGTCCCACCCTTTGCAACCCCATGAATCATAGCACGCCAGGCCTCCCTGTCTGTCACCAACTCCTGGAGTCTACCTAAACTCTTGTCCATCAAGTCGGTGATGCCATCCAACCATCTCATCCTCTGTCGTCCCCTTCTCCTCCTGTCCCCAATCCTTCCCAGCATTAGGGTCTTTTCAAATGAGTCAACTCTCCACATGAGGTGGCCAAAGTATTGGAGTTTCAGCTTCAACATCAGTCCTTCGAATGCAAACCCAGGTCTGATCTTTAGGATAGACGGGTTGGATCTTCTTGCAGTCCAAGGGACTCTCAAGAGTCTTCTCCAACACTGCAGTTCAAAAGCACCAATTTTTCAGCGCTCAGCTTTCTTCACAGTTCAACTCTCACATCTATACATGACTACTGGATAAACCATAACCTTGATAAGACGGACCTTTGTTGGCAAAGTAATGTCTCTGCTTTTAAATATGCTGTCTAGGTTGGTCATAACTTTCTTTCCAAGGAGTAAGCGTCTTAATTTCATAGCTGCAGTCACCATCTGCAGTGATTTTGGAGCCCATGTACTTTGCATATAATTTAAATAAGCAGGATAACAATATACAGCCTTGATGTACTCCTTTTCCTATTTGGAACCAGTCTGTTCCATGTCCAATTCTAACTGTTGCTTCCTGACCTGCATACAGATTTCTCAAGAGGCAGATCAGGTAGTCTGATACTCCCATCTCTTTCAGAATTTTCCACGGTTTATTGTGATCCACAGTCAAAGGCTTTGGCATAGTCAAGAAAGCAGAAATAGATGTTTTTCTGGAACTCTCTTGCTTTTTCTATGATCCAGCGGATCCTCTTCTTAACCTTTCCTATCCTACCCTTTTCTTACAGTCCCCTGGTCCTGGACACAGAAATCTGGTCAAAGGGCCTCAGCCTGAGTTGAGGATTGGAGGCTGATCACCTCCTCTTGGCAGAGAACTCAAATTCTGGTTCTGTTCTGGTCTGGTTTCTGGTTTGAATTCTGGTTCTGTTGCAGTCTCATCTGGGTTCTGGTAGGGCCGAGTTCCAATCCTCCCTTCTCTGGAGGTTCAGTGTAAAGTTCCATAACACCTGGTTGTCTGCAGGTGGCAGGAGACATCTGTAAGGCCACCCCTTTTGCCTCCCTCTCCTGCCTCCGCCTCCCTCTTCTTTCAACCTGGTTTCCTTTCCTCTCCTTGAAATCTTTGAGGACCTGAGATACTTTCTTTTCTTCTGTTAGCACTTGCATCTGAAGTTCTATGTCTCTATAGCAGGTTTTCTGAGAGACTAGTCTTGTATTTAAAGGAGTGTCTGATTAGGGCCTGGCACCCCACTCCAGTACTCTTGCCTGGAAAATCCCATGGGTGGAGAAGCCTGGTGGGCTGCAGTCCATGGGGTCGCTAAGAGTCGGACATGATGGAGCGACTTCACTTTCACTTCTCTCTTTCATGCATTGGAGAAGGAAATGGGCACCCACTCTAGTGTTCTTGCCTGGAGAATCCCAGGGATGGGGGAGCCTGGTGGGCTACTGTCTATGGGGTCGCACAGAGTTGGACACGACTGACGCGACTCAGCAGAAGCAGCTGATTAGGGCTGCCAGGTCTGCGTGTTCTGTGTTGGGATTTGTAATGGCCATTTTGCTTTGTGTGGTCACCATTTGGTTTAGGCCTGCACCCATTTTGTTAGAACTTGATTTTCTTTCCCTGTGCTTTGAGGCCACCCTCTCAGGCTCACTTATCTAAACCATCTCTTAACTCCTGAGACAGAAAAAATGGGAAGAAGCCTTTAAAAATTTTATTTATTCCAACTGTTATTTATAAACTAGTGGATTTTATATTTTAATATAAAATTATAATATAATTTCTAAACTTAGAAATGTTTAGAAAATGAAGCTAGACCTTGCATTTTGTCTGTCTAATTTGTAAATGAGCTCTATTTAATTGGCTTAAAGAAAAGTAAGTGTTTACAAATCAAATACTTTTAAATTAAACTAAATGAATTCCAGGTTCATGTGAACTGGGAAATATTCAATATTAAATTGATACCTGGTAACATAGACATGTCTTCAGAACTATCAGTAAGTATAAGACTTCTGTTGTACCTAGGTTTACTAGCAGTCAAATAAGACTGTATACTGTTACAAATTTGTCAACAAGAAATGTACCTCACTGTGGAAAACAGGGAAACTAAGATGTGTTTTCAGTAGAAGACATATATAAAAAAAATACTAAAAAGAGTTATGCATGATCAGGATTGGATTACAATTAGTTAGATAAATAGGTTTTGTTAGGAATGACATGACCATAGGAAAACTGGTTAGAGCCAGTGAAAGTCATTTCATTAGACCTTGAGCCAGAGAAGGCAGTGGCACCCCACTCCAGTACTCTTGCCTGGAAAATCCCATGGACTAAGGAGCCTGGTGTGCTGCAGTCCATGGGGTCGATAGGAATCGGACACGACTGAGCGACTTCACTTTCACTTTTCACTTTCATGCATTGGGGAAGGAGTGTTCTTGCCTGGAGAATCCCAGGGATGGGGGAGCCTCGTGGGTTGCCGTCTATGGGGTCACACAGAGTTGGACACGACTGAAGTGACTTAGCAGCAGCAGCAGGAGACCTTGAGCCTCCGGTGTATACACCCGTTGAGACATATCAACAAGCTAAATGATCCACCCATCAGCATTGACCAAATCTGATGGAATGTTCTAAACCCTTTTGATTGATTTTTTTTGGACACAACTTCCTAAATCAAATTCTGTTGAAGTTCTTTTGACCTCTAGCTAACTTTGGTATGCTTCAGAGGGCCCCTGAAACATCCCAAAGAGAGTTATTAAACTAATTGTGTTTATTTGGTTGGTTAAATTACATGGGAAATATTATCAAATGAGTAATAAATCCTCTCAGGTTAAAATGTATGGTAAATATTACTAATATAGATATCCTAGAAATTATATGGAGTTCCTAATGTTCTGATATGTCCTGGTATTCTAATGGGAAAGCTGATGACTTCACAAAAGTTAACAAAAGGACTGAGTGAACCAGCAAATATGCTTATAATTTTCATGGTTTCTATCTGAAAAAATTACAGGTTTGAATCTATGTTTTCCAGAAGTAGAGGAAACCTTCCTCTCAAACTAATTATGACAGTAATTTGGTAAAATTATGCATTATAAACAAATTTTTAAAATTATATTTTCTCTCTATTTGACTCCTCCAGAGATTGAAAATTCTTAGGTTTCCAGTAACTTTATCAGATGAGTTAGGAAGGTTATCTCATTAACAAGTACAGAAATCTCATGGAATTTTTGAGACCTTGAAAAGGGAAAAATTCACCTAGTTTTGTTAGGTGAAATCTGTGATAAGCCTTTGGCATAACTTTCCCAGCCCTGTTTTGTTTTAAAAGGTCAGTCTGAGACTCTATAATAAAGTTTCAACAAAGCAAAAAGTCTGTGATCAATTATGATTATATAAATCATCAGGCCAAATTTATTGAGAGCAGACCTATTTCACAAACAAACTAGTCTTAATTTGGTTATATTTGATAAAAACAAGAGTAATTTTAGAGAGAAAAAGATGTTTCAAAGATGTTAAACCCCAGTTTGTTAATGGAGGTCTATATCTAGTAAGATTCATTTCCTGGATAGTTTGCTATTGTGTGATATTAATGTAAAATTTAATTAAATTCTTCAAAACCATGCTAAGTTTGTTTCTGAAGCTTATCTCAATAATCTTTCTTTGGATAAAGATCAGATGACTCATCACCTACAACCAGGACTGAAAAAAGACATAATTTAAGGAACTGTTTCCAACCTGGATGGAAGGACCTTTTATCAAATACTCGTAACTAACTAATGCACAGTGAAATAAAAAGGAAATTGACTTTTAGATTAATTCCCACTTCCAAAGGCCTCTACACTGGACTGGTCTCTAGAGAGGACAGCTGACCTGATCTCACCTTAAAATGACCCTCAAACAGAAGAGAAACGACACTACACCAGGACAAGAAGACGACAATATCAGGGATAGACAGCTCGCCCAAGATGCTGGACCTGGTTCATATAACCATATATAATGTTTTCTTGACTTTTTAGACCTTTGCATATAAATCAAATGCCTTTCTATATAGGTCTGATCCTAAGATTGTCTTAGAAATAAATCCAGTTGTTGGGTTTGTGACCAATTACCTGTGTCTAGTTCTGGGTTACCTTGGTGAATTTCTCTACTCCAAGGCTCTAACCAGTTGGCCCTGAAAAAATTTACTTAAAAAGAAAGATTATAGTCATATTCAGATCACTATTGATATTACTAGTTGAGATCCCTTCACCTGGCCAATTAATAATGCCTGCTCCTGACCTTGGCCATAAATTTGAGTTTTCTCCTACTACTCAAGCTCAATCAGAGCAACCAGCAAAGTTTCAACAAAGGAAAAAATCTCCCTCAATTATGGGATAGATTTATATAGATAACACCAGGCTATGGTAATTTAGGTTGAAAGTCTCCTCTATATTGGAAACAATTAAATCATGCTAAGGATAATCAGTTTAGTAACACTAGGAAACTGAGTTATATGCCTTATAGACAGTGCCAGTATATAATTTCCCTGGAAGGTAAAAATTCTGAGTACAGAATAGACTAAGTCAGATGACCTGGGATATACTGGGCTACATCTAATGGAAGTTCTTAAATCTTATTTATGACGTTACTAATACTGCCGGGCTACGTTATTTGGACCAGGAAGCCTCACATACTGCAGTCCATGGGATCACAAAGAGCTGGACATGACAGAGCGACTGAAATGAACTGAGCTGATATTATTTGTATTTTGCCTGTTTTACAAAACTGCTATTTCTTACACTGCCAAATGTGTGACTGAGGCCTCTGACAAAATAATATGTAGTTCCATATGAGATCAATGATGATAACAGTATAACTCTAGATATGGGAAGAAACAAGAGGAAACGTTTTCCTGGACTAAGCGGCTAGTAAGACAGGTGGTCCGGAGAACTTTGGATACTGTTTTATGGCCCAGTCCAATAACAACACATCAAGTGTCCTGACAACAGAATCTTTGCCAGACCTGAGAATGAACAGTCTCAGCACCATGGGATGACATGGTCATGAAATGCCCCCCACTCAAAATCATGGTCAAGTTTATGACCAAGAAAGGACCCTGCCAACTGAAAAGGGACACTTGCCATCTACCTCCAGAAAGGTTGTATCATGGCCACTGCAGCTGCTGACCTACAAGACCCCTGAAAAGAGTTTAGCATGAAAATCAGGAATGAGGCACTCTGTACTCAGGGAAAAACTGCAGAACAGGCCTTGAGATAGTTAGATCTTTCCAAGAGAAGATTTTATGAGTCACAGTTCTTGCATCTTCTCATACCTAGAGAAACAGTGACATTGTTAATAGTGACATCTGCTTTGGCTATTAAGGAAAATTTTACAGTTAAAAGTCAAAATAGAGTAGCTATGGTTCAGGCATCCAAGGAAATAACTAGGTGATACTGTGGGTGTAATTTCAGACTAGACCTTGTATTGCTAAATACTTGAGTTTTCTGAGTTGTGTCAGGCTTGGATACTACCAGACATTCTCAGAACAATGTCTGCTGGCAGCTAGTAACTACAACCTTTTTATAAAACTAGGCAGCTGGCTACCTGGCTCCAAGTCTCCCTGAAGTGCCACGTCCAGGGCACTTCTTTTCACGTCTGAAAAGAAATGAGATTTGTTTTGTCTATTTAAATTCTAGTTGTCACTCCTCCAATTATTTCTAACTGGGTCTGTTACACCAGAATGCCAGACCAAGAGATGGAGATTTTAATCATACAAGACACAGATCTATGACTTGGAACTCAGGAATACTTTTAATTCAGTGTCTATTCGCCAAATTGAGACAGTCCTATGCCCCGTTTTGACAGGAAGTTATCAAAGTCATAGTTGCCCAGTTCCCTGAGTTAAAACTGAGCAGGGCTCTGGATCCATTCTATGTTCTCCATTTCTTGTTTGTAGGATGTAGGCTTCATTCAGCCTCCTTGACCTTTCCTGTGTCCCAAAGGGCAGATTCAAACAATTGCTGATCAGGGAAGAGAGGGAATATGGAAACAGAGGAGGAGCAATTAAATAATGGTACAGCCTTGAGGCAGGGTCCTGATTTCTACTCAAGAAATACACTTAACAGTGTCTTTGAGTTCTTTTGCAGAACTGGGGCCCCCACCCAGGTGGAGGATGGTAACTTCAGGCTGAGCACAAGATTCCTGGAGCACCCCTCTGTTGCCTCACAACCAACAACCAATCAGAAGAGAGTCATACACCCTGCAGCCCTTGCCCCAAATGTTGCCTTCTCTTTCTAGGGCCCAGTGATGGCCATGGGAAAGATTGAAGGCAGGAGGAGAAGGGGACGACAGAAGATGAGGTGGTTGGATGGCACCCCTGACTCAATAGGCATGGTTTGAGCAGGATCCAGGATTTGGTGATGGACAGGAAAGCCTGGCATGCTGTAGTCCATGGGATCACAAAGGGTCGAACATGACTGAACGACTGAACTGAACCGATGACCATCCTTTTAGGCCTCCTGTTTGGCCCTGTCTGTTTAATCTCTGTGAGGGGCCAACAATTTCAACCTAAATTGCTGTTTTTACAAGGGTAAATGCTGGTTTCAGGTACAGAATACCTTGAGTTAGATCAGGTAGAGAGAGACTTCTGCTCTGGTAGGCAGGCCTCCATCCATACACAGCAGAAAGAAGTTACAGAAGAAAGAGAACTCCACCCCAATTCCCAAAAAGTATCTTGAGTATAAATTCTCTCAAGGGGGAGTTGTTAGGGGAAGCACACTGACTGAAACCGCCCACCCTGGCCAGGCACCATAGTAACCATTTGCATGAGTTATTTTACATCAGGAGGGCCTGGTAAGGAACATAGAACTAATAAGCCACCACCAACTGAAATAATTCAGGAAAGGTCAAAAGGCAACACCATGTGTCCAGCCACCTCCCAGAATCCTTCTCAGTGGCATCCATCTTGGGTGAACAATGCATGTGCCACCAGGAAGGACTCTAAATCAGAATGATTGACTCAGAGTCACCTTCATAAAACCTGAGACTTTGAGCCACGTGGCAGAGCAGTTCTCCTGGGTTCCCTTACCCTCCTGCTCTCTGCCCAGGTGCCCTTTCCCAATAAAATCTCTTGCTTTGTCAGCACATGTGTCTCCTCAGACAGTTTATTTCCAAGTGTTAGACAAGCCCACTTTTGGACCCTGGAAGGGGGTTCCCTTTCCTGCAACATTTCTATGTCACCTGCTGCTGCTACTGCTGCTAAGTTACTTCAGTCGTGTCCGACTCTGTGCAACCCCATGGACAGCAGCCCACCAGGCTTCCCCATCCCTGGGATTCTCCAGGCAAGAATACTGGAGTGGGTTGCCATTTCCTTCTCCAGTGCGTGAAAGTGAAAAGTGAAAGTGAAGTGTTCAGTCGTGCCTGACTCTTAGCGACCCCATGGACTGCAGCCCACCAGGCTCCTCCGTCCATGGGGTTTTCCAGGCAGGAGCACTGGAGTGGGGTGCCATCGCCTTCTCCACTATGCCACCTATACCTTGTCTGTTCCCTCAAATTCCCCAACACAGATTCTTTCACCAAACTTTCACTTTTCTCTGAAACTCTTCCTACTCCCCTTTCCTTTGAACTTGTCCCTTTAAAATTAAGCCTTCTGAGGATCCAAATGCCAAATCCTTAATTTCTTGTATTCCCTAGACAAAACTGAACTGCAACCCACAAAGATTCTGGCAAAGTAACTGAAGATTCTCACATATTTGTTAAGAAACTTAACATAGACATTCAAGCTTATTGACCTGATTTCTCTGACTTATAGGAGCTAGTTCATATACTTACATACGAAAGCCAGGCCCAGCAATTAGATAAAAAACTGCTAATTAGGAAAATCCTGGAAGCTCTCTAGAATTACAGAGGAGGAGACCAGTCTGCTAACTTATTATATAATCAGGATTGGGCAATTTCTAGGCAACTTCACCAAGCAAGTCCTAGAACTTTTCCAAAGCCCGTTGACTGGACCAAAATTCAGGCTCATATGCAAAAATCTAATGAGTCTGTTCATGACTATTATAATTGATTTCAGATTATTTTTAAAGAAAAGTCTGGTCTTCTGTCAGATGTTGATTCCATGTGGGTGGCTTTTAACTCTATCATTTGGCTAAACCAGGATCTTTGGGCTTCCCTGGTGGCTCAGTCAGTAAAGAATTTGCCTGCAAAGCGGGAGACCTGGGTTCGATCCCTGGGTTGGGAAGATCTCCTGGAGTAGGAAATGGCAACCCACTCAAGTATTCTTGCCTGGAGAATTCCATGGACAGAGGAGCCTGGCGGGCAACCATCCCTGGGGTCGAAAAGAGTTGTAAATGACTGAGTGACTTAGCACAGTCTAGCACAGGACCTTTACTTTTAGTAAAAATGACCAGGATGGAATGGGAAACTATATCCACTCCATATTCTGCTAATCTGTCAAAGCAGCTCTCTCACACTCTAGATGAGTCACTTGAAAGAGAGACCACCAAACTTCATTATCTTCAACTCCAGCAAATGAAGGCTTGCTTCTAAATGAAACCAGAACCCTTCTAGTTTCTGTTGCTGCAAAGAGCCAGGACATTGGGAAAAAGAGTACTACAAATATAAGCACTCTAAGGGCTTTCAGTCCTCTAACCAGACTCTGACATCCTCCCAGTTCTCCACGATGGGTTTCTGAGGAACAGCAGGGGCTCTTTTTTTCAATCCTCACTTTTAATTAGCTTGGAGAAACATTTCTCCAGACTGGGGATTAATCTCTTCCAGTCCTAACTGACCCTGGAGCCACACTTTCGATGCTTGACCCCACTGCTATGAAACAGCCCCTGCCTCAGAGTATTAAAACAGTTTCAGTAGTGGGGCTTTCTTCTCAAGAGTTTCCTGCCCCTGAACCCGTTCTGATTTGTTTAGCCCCCTTGCAAGATACACACCCTTTTCTCCTACCTTCTCCACCCTTACCCATTTATTAGGCTGAGACTTCTTAGAGAAATATTGTGCCAGAATTTTCTCTCTCCTGAAAGGGTGAACTAACTCTAGAATTCGACAGTAGTTGTCAAAATAACCCACTAGGTGAATCAAACCATACTTTGACATTTTTTATTTGCTCCATTTCTGATGACACTAGAACAGATTCTGGAAAACCATTCCTAATGGGCAAAATTTCTAGCTGCTGTTGGCAAAATTTACATAGCTCACCTTTCATCAAGATTCAAATAGATCCCTCAAAACCTCTTCCCAGAATTAATACTCTGTGTGTAAATGAGCCCTTCAAGGCACAAAACCCATAATAGAATATTTGAAGGCTCAAGGCCTCATAATTCCTTATACTAGGCTCTCTAACACTTTCAATTTACCAGTGAGAAAACCTAAGGGCTGAGGGTAGAGGTTTGTCCAGGACCTCCAAGCAATAAACAGCATCATTATTGACACCCCATTGTTTATAAGCCTGATAAGTTACTAACTTCCATTCCCATGGGAAGTAAATTCTCTACTGTAATTGATTTATGCAGTACATTCTTTAGTATTTCAGTTGATGAAGCTAGCCAATACCCTTTTGCTTTTGCTTGGGAAGAAAAAATTCACCTGAAGAGGATGCCTCAGGGTTTTACTGAGAGTCCTGAAAATCATGAAGGCTGATTTGAATGATACAAAATTCTCAAGAAGCGCTGCTTTGTTGTAGTATGTGGGTAATTCGTTCTTCTCAAGCCTTCTCGCAGGAAGGCAGCATTCATGTACTAAGATTTTTAGCCTTAAAAAAGTAAAATACAATTTTTAGCTTTAAAGGGACATAAGATTGCCAAAAACTACATTTCGCCCAAACACAGTTTGAAAGTGAAGGTATCTGATCAAAATAAGGACTATACCTAGATCCACATAGACTTCATTGTGTTCTAAGTGTCCTAAAACTCAAAACTAAATGCCAACTGCAAGGTTTTCTTGAGCTAGTTGGTTATTGCTGAAATTGCATTTCAAATTTCTCCCTTATGGCGAACCCTCTGTATATTTTACTAAACAATAACAACCTGGACCCCACTTTATGGAAAGAATGGGACAACATTACCTTCAAGACCTTAAAGGAGAGCTTGATGAACCCACCTGCTCTGGGTAGCCTAAATATCAGAGTCCTCTTTTCCTTTTTGTATACTTGGGTACTCGCCCAAAAATACAGGGATCATCATAAACCCATAGGGTATTTTTTAAAAAAATTTTTAAATATTCTTAATCATCACAATTTATTTTTAAAATATTTATTCATTGGCTGTGCTGAGTCTTAGTTGCTATGCACAGACTTTCTCTAGTTGTGGTGTCTTTGTGTGGCCAATGGGCTTAGTTGCTTCAAGACATGTGGAATCTTCCCAGACCAGAGATCAAACCCCGGTCCCCTGCTTTGGCAGACCAATTCTTATTCATTATACCATGAGGGAAGTCTCAACCCATAGGGTATTACAGGTAGTCAGAGGGAACACACAGATATCTCCCCCATTACCTTAGAATGATTACAGCCACTGCTCTTTTGATTTAAGACGTAGAAAAACATTGTGGGATTCCCTTTAACCAGTTTTGTACCAAATGCTATAGAAGTTCTACTGAACTGTCATCACTCAACAATTCACGGTCAACCACATTACCTCCTATGAAGTCCTTTTGTTAAGCACTCCTCATATAGATCTTTTAGCAACCTTAACCTTGCTACTACTTTCGCCTTTGTCCTGCTGAAGCAATTGTGAAGAATTGTTTAATGCTGATGGAGCACCTTCTGACTCCTCATAATGACCTATAAGAAACTCTTGTAGTTAAAGCTGACTTCTCATGGTTCACTGATGGTTCTTGTTTAAACTGTCCTGATGGCAAATATGCTGGGTTTGCTGTTGCAACTACTTTGATGTTTCTGAGGCAGCATTTTTACCTATGGCTACTTCAACCCAACATGATGAACTGTAGGCTCTTACATGGACTTGAACTTTAGCAAAGGATAAAACTGCCAGTATATATATTGATGTTTTCAGAGCTCATGATTTTGGAATGAGCTGGAACCAATGTGGCTTCCTTACTTTCAAAATACTTACTAACAGAAATTAAAAATGACCTCTATGTTCAGGAATTATCGGATGCAATACTTTTACCTGCCGCATTAACTTGTAGTTAGCTAATAGGATTGTAATTACTAATTACTAACGTTTCAGGGAATTCTAACCTTGACTCTCTGGAAGTTAAGGAAAATCATCTTGCTGTTATTTCCTCAAGGAATGCTGCCCTTGAAGGGACCAGCAGCAGCCAGATCCCTGTCATTGTCCACAAGGATATTTCCTCAAATGAAAACTTAGAAAAACTAGCTAGAGAAGGTCGAAACAATTGACCTCAGAAAAGGAAAAACACTATTGGAAATTCAAAAATTGTTGGTTTGATAAAAAGAAAAAGCTCAGGTTTGGACCAAATAACAACCCAGCCCTATCTGAATAAAATTCCCACTCCTCACCACTGTACATGAGTTAAATCACTGGTCTGACAGAATGATAATCTTGAATCAGCATTGATGGGAAAACATAAACAAGGCCACAAAAAGTGCCTAACTCACTTATCCCATTTAGTACAACCAGGGAAATCTAGTTAAAGTGCCCAAACATTTTAAACTGCCCAATTGGCATTCACGTTCCAGCAAATGGATCTCACACAACTTCCTCTTTCTCAGGGACCTAAACATGTTTGTAGTTATGGTCTATATGTTTTCACACTGCACTGAAACCACCGTTACAGTGTCATACTGCGAACAGTCTGTGAATGAAGTGAGGAATAAATAAATGGCTGTCATAAACTCACATAAACTCATGGGCTCTGAAACAAGATTACTACAGTTTGAGCCTCACCTCCTCACTTACTATCTGTGTGATCTTGGACAAATGACTTAACCTCTCTGTATTTCAGCTCCCTCATCTGAAATGGCTATAACTGTAGTTACCTTATAGGATTGTTATGAAAATTTAAAATCTAGCACAAACTTCTACTTCCAAGGAGAATGGAACAGATGTACTTATTCCTTCCACTAAATGCAACTAAAATCTCTGGATATTCTATATAAAACAAAATATAAGGAGACTCTAAGAAGTATAGAGGGGTGTGTGTGTGTGTGTGTGTGTGTGTGTGAAGTCGCTCAGTTGTGTCTGACTCTTTGTGACCCCATGGACTGTAGCCTATCAGGTTCCTCCATCCATAGGATTTTCCAGGCAAGAATACTGGAATAGGTTGCCATTTCCTTCTCTAGGAAATCTTCCCGACCCAGGGATTGAACCCAGGTCTCCTGCGTTGTAGGCAGGCGCTTTACCATCTGAGCCACCGGGGAAGCTCAGCAAACCAACTAAAGATGTCAGGACCCAAGGAAGAATATAATGGTAAGCTCCTTGGGTTTCATTTTCACTAAATGTATTCCAGACTGAATACTGAAGAAGCCAGAAGCTTGGACACACCAATGATTACAGACAGAAAAAAACAAGGCCCCAGGAAAAACTTGCTGTCTCTAGCCAAAGGACTAGGAAAGGGGCAGTCCAGCAAGAAAAAAAAAACCTTTAAACAATTACTTCTCTACTTTAGGCAAATATCACAGAAAAAAAAACTGTGGCTCCACCCACACAATCTCCGACAAAGGCCTGGTGGGGAGCCAAGACTTCCACTCTTTCCAGTCTGTAATGAGTCATCCCAAAGTCCTTGTCAGGGTAGTAACAGAGAAAACCAAATGGAGAGCCATGACTTTAATCTCTGCTTAGTGGGGAAGAGCACTGGATCCTCCGACTCCAGATGTCAACGGAGATCATACAGGGAACCAGGACATTCATCCACACCCAAGGCACGCCTCCTCTTCCTTGCCCAGTGATGTCAGNCTTTCCAGGCTGTAATGAGTCATCCCAAAGTCCTTGTCAGGGTAGTAACAGAGAAAACCAAATGGAGAGCCATGACTTTAATCTCTGCTTAGTGGGGAAGAGCACTGGATCCTCCGACTCCAGATGTCAACGGAGATCATACAGGGAACCAGGACATTCATCCACACCCAAGGCACGCCTCCTCTTCCTTGCCCAGTGATGTCAGAGTAAGCCTAGTAGAGTCAGGACTTTCACCACTTCTTGGTGGTAACAGTGCACTCCTCCACAGAGCTGGCAGAGGCCATGGAGGGAGCCAGAACTTCCACCCTCATTCAACAGTAACAAAATGCCCCTTCCTCCAGGGAAGAAGAGAGGAGAACCCAGAATTCCACCCACACCTGGCAGTGATGAGGTAGCAATCCTTGCCCCCTTTACCCACCAGAGCAGTGTCAGAGGAGGCTTGCTAAAACACAAGACCTAAATAAGATCTGGGATTCCCAGGTGGCTCAGTGGTAAAGAATCTACCTGCCAATACAGGAGACAGATTCGATCCCTGGGTCAAGAAGATCCCTTGGGGAAGGAAATGGCAACCCACTCCAACATTCTTGCCTAGGGAATCCCATGGACAGAGGAACCTGGCAGGTTACAGTCTATGGGGTTGAAAAAGTCAGACATGACTTAGCAACTAAACAACAGCAACAAAATAAAATCTAAATTCTTATCGTAACATCCCAAATGTCCAGGTTTTGATAAAAAATTACTCACCATACCAAAAAAAAGAGAGAAAAGCTCAAAGCAAATGAGAAAAAGACAATTAGCAAATGCCAGCACTAAGGTTGACACAGATAAAGCAGCTTGCAATTGCAGTTATAAGCATGTATGTGTGTTTGTGTGTTTACTGAGTTGCTTTAGTTATGTCTGACTCTTTGCGAGCCCATGGACTGTAGCCCATCAGGTTCCTCTGTCCATGGGATCCTCTAGGCAAGAATACTGGAGTGGGTTGCCATGCCCACCTCCAGTAGATCTTCCCTACCCAGGGATCAAACCTGGGTCTCTTATGTCTCCTGCACTGGCAAGCAGGTTCTTTACCACTAGTGCCACCTGGGAAGCCCAACTATAAGCATACTTGAAACAAATGTAAAAATTGAAAGTTTCAGCAAAGAAATAGGAAGTCTTAGAAAAGAAATAGCACATGAAGGAAATGGAAATTTAGAACTAAAAAATACAATAGCTAAAATAAAATCCTGATGGACGAGCTCAACATAAAAATGGAGAGGTCAGAAGAATCAGTGAACTTGAAGACAGAAGAATATAAATTATCTGCTCTGAACAACTGAGAGAAAATGGATTTTTTTTTAAAACATTAACAGAATCTTGAGGACCTATGAAACTATAACAAAAAATCTAATATTCCTATCATCAGAGCCCTGAAGGAGAGGAGAAAGAGAACAGGGCCAAGACAGCGTTTAAAGAAATAATGGTGAGATAAAGAGGAGAGAGTAGATAAAGATATACCAAGCTGACACTAATCAAAAGGACTGTAGTAACTACAGTAATTTCAGATAGAGCAGATTTCGCAGCAAGGAAAATTACCAGGGATAGAGTGGGTATGACATCATTAGTAAGGGATCATTTTTCCAAAAAGGCTTTATAATCCTTACTGTGCATCCTCTTAACAGCTGAGGTCACCTGTACCACACCTAGCCTGTAGTTAATACTATATATGTGTACTTAAAAATTTGTTGAGGGTATAACTCATGTTGAATGTTCTTACTACAATATTTTCTTTAGAAAAATTTGTAATATTGGCATTAGCTTTGCAATATATGTATGTATGTGTACATACATAAAATAATATCTGTCAAAGAAAAACAAATAATGGCTGAAAATCTCCCAAGTTTGGCAACAAAGATGTTTATGACTATATGACTGAACTCCAAACAGGGTGCTTAAATTATGTCAAGACACATCATAATTAATCATTAAGGCAATTAGATTATTAATATAAATAGGGGAGGGTAAAGGTACATAAAGGGAAGTAAGGTAAAATGTCAACACCAATAAATTTTCCATATGTGAGAAAATGACAGAACTATATATACACATTGTACTGATGTCAAATTCCTGGCTTTGTTGTTGTACTACAATTATATAAAAGCTAACGGGAGCGACTTCATTTTCACTTTTCACTTTCATGCATTGGAGAAGGAAATGGCAGCCCACTCCAGTGTTCTTGCCTGGAGAGTCCCAGGGACGGGGGAGCCGGGTAGGCTGCCATCTATGGGGTCGCACAGAGTCGGACATGACTGAAGTGACTTAGCAGCAGCAGCAGCAGCAGCAACCATTGGGAGAAACTGGGTGAAGGATATGTGAGACCTGTCTGTACTATTTATGCAACTTCTTTTGAATCTATATTTCAAAACTGCTGTTGCTGCTGCTAAGTCGCTTAGTCGTGTCCGACTCTGTGCGACCCCGTGGACTGCAGCCTACCAGGCTCCTCCATCCATGGGATTTTCCAGNCGACTGAGCGACTTCTCTTTCACTTTTCACTTTCATGCATTGGAGAAGGAAATGGCAACCCATTCCAGTGTTCTTGCCTGGAGAGTCCCAGGG
Organism: Neotragus moschatus; assembly: GCA_006410615.1. Lineage (NCBI taxonomy): Eukaryota > Metazoa > Chordata > Mammalia > Artiodactyla > Bovidae > Neotragus > Neotragus moschatus. The sequence goes on along the minus strand of SJYA01001032.1, from coordinate 1,103,856 downwards.
ACGGAGGTGCCTGGTGGGCTGCTGTCTCTGGGGCCGCACAGAGTCGGACACGACTGAAGCAACTTAGCAGCAGCAGATGTCTCAATGGTAAAGAATCCTCCTGCCAATGCAGGATATTCATGTTTGATCCCTGGGTCAGGAAGATATCCTGGAGAAGGAAACGGCAACCCACTCCAGTATCCTTGCCTGGGAAATCAAATAGACAGAGGAGCCTGGTGGACTGTAGTCCTTAGGGTCGCAAAGAGTTGAACACAACAACTAAACAACAACAAAAATAGTATTTAGTTTTTGTATTTTCCAATAGTTTGTTGCTAAGATGTTGACATCCATTGATTCTTTAACTCTGCTTCCTTGCTAAATTTAATAATTAAAGCACTTTACTGTGTATTCCCTATGATTTTCTGTGTAACAAATCAATCACGTAATCTGCAAATAGAAACAATTTTACTTTTCCTTTGACTCTCCATATCTTTTTTTTTCTTGCCTTATTGCATTAACTAATACCTCTTATATAATAGTAATAAGAGTGGTGAATGTGGATATTCTATCTTTATGTCCAATCTCAGAGGGAAAGCTTTCCCTAGTCCACCATTAATTATGATACTAGCGGCAGTGTTTGTACATGTGTCTACTCAGACTAAGAAAACTCTGTTCTATTCTTAATTTGATGAGAATTTATGTCATGAATGGTTGTTGAATTTTAGTAAATGCATTCTCTGTCTAGGTAGACAGGAGATACATAGCTACATATATTTATATATCTAGATCTATATATATTTACATACTTATGTTTATATATCTATCTATATATATATCTGGGGCCTCCTTTTTGTATAGCTTGTTCCTCTCTAATGCATTGCCCCACAGATTTTAGCCAACTCAGAGGCCGCAAACTCTCATATCTGCCTCCTCAGTTCAGCAAGATCTCTATTATCTGCTCAGATTCAACAACAGAAAATTGTTCCCAGGCAGAGAGCTGATCAATTGTGGAACTCACCTCATGAGTATCCTTTCTCTCAGAAATTGCAATCTATGCTGTTTACTGTATACTCTCAAAATAGTTGCTGAATATGTTTTGTGCTGTTTTATGGTTGATTATTCCACTATGAGCAGAAGTGGAAGCCAAGTATAGCACCAATTCAAAAATGGTTTTCTCTTTCTCTCTTTTTTATAATTATTTATTTATTGCTGCATGGGGTCTTAGTTGTGGTATGTGGGCAGGCCCTTTGTGACAGCACACAGGCTTAGCTGCCCTGTGGCACATGGGGTCTTAGCTCCCCAACCAGGAGTTGAACCTTCATCCCCTGCATTGCAAGGTGGATTCTTAACCGCTAGACCACCAGGTAAGTCCTTGCTCTTTCTCTTAATTATGGAATAACAAGCTTCTTGTTTTTTACTTTTCTGTATTTTCCAATTTACTTCAGTGAAAAAGTTTTCCCTGAATTCACGAGAAAGCTATGGCTTTAAATATATATATATATATATATTTATTTATGCCTATAATTGTCTTGCTTCTGCCTTGGAGTGGACTGTGTGAAACAGTGACCCTCTGTTTCAAAGGCCAACATTGCCTTCTGGGATTGAGCTGAAAAAAATCATTAACTAGGAGAACAGTAGAAAACAAATATTGCACCAAGAAATTGGGACATAATGCTTCTCTTCTAGCAGTATGTCTGTATTCCAGGAAGGATTAGGGGTAAAGGTGAAAAGCAAAAGGAAGTATGAATGCCAAATGAGTTTATCCCCATTCTATTGGTAAGGAAGAATAAATTGATTGATATTGTGTAGACAATTTGAAATCTCTGCCTAACCATTGAGACCCAAGAAATCATCTAGGTCATAGTCATTTTGCAAATGAGAAAACTGAAGCCTAGAGAAGTTAGTTTGCCTTCAGTTATATAGCTTATTAATGATAACAAATTGGAGTAGAAAGAGTATGGGGTTTTAGTCAAATATTTCTAATCATATTTTGGTTCTACCACTTCCTAATTATGCAACTTTGGGTCAAGTTATGTAACTTCTCAGGGCCTGTCTTTTCATTTTCAAAATGATAGTAATCTTACCTATTTCAACTGATTGTTGTGAGAATTAAACATATAAATGCATAGTTTATTCCAAATAGATGGTTGGTATTCAATAAATGTTATCTTCATATTCCTTGTATTAATAGTTATTTGCAAAGCAAGGGTGCTGTCTATAATAATTCATGTAGAGACTGTACAGTAGGCTACTTTGAATAAAGGAAGTAATAAGATACAAATACTGGAGTCATACCCTTGTTCTAAAGCCATGGTTCTGGAAACATTTTAAGGAGTATGCAGGACAAAGAAATAAACATATTTTAATTTGTATATGTTGATAATACCTGTGATGCTAAATTCTATACCTCTATTTGATTGGGCCACAGAGTGCCCAGATATTTGGTCAAGCATTATTCTGGGAGTGTATGTGAGGGTGTTTCCGGGTGAGATTAATAGTTGAGTTAGTAGATTAAGTAAAGCAGATTTCCCCCTAATTGAGAGAGTAGGCCTCATCTAATCAACTGAAGGCCTGACTAGATTAAAAGGCTGATCTTCCTTCAAGTCAGAGAGATTTTTTCCTACCTTGAAACTGAAACATCAACTCTTTCTGGTTCTCAAGTCTGCCAGCCTTTGGACTGGAACTGAAACATTAACTTTCCTGATTCTGTTCCTTTCAACTTGGACTAGAAGTACATTAGCTCTCCTAGGCTTCCAGCTTAACTAATTACCCTCCAGATCTTGAGACTTCTCTGCTCCCACAATCACGTGAGCTGATTCCTTGTAATAATTCTCTTTGTAATTATAAACACACACGCACACATCTTCATGGTTCTGTTTCTCATAAGGACACTAATATTATACCATAGATATACACGTGTACGTACTTATTCTTCATGTCTTCAGAATAGCCAAAAAATAATCTATTTCGGGGAATGCTTATCCAAATCCACAAGAAGTTGGGAAATATTAGGCAACAGCTAACTTCTCACATCTGATAAACCTCTTAAGAATGTATCTGCCTCTCTGAGAGCGCTGTTTTTCTCTAAAACAGCACGGCTAGTTCCAGGAGAAAGTGAGGGGACTCAGGAGCAGCAGAATCAAAGAATACTTGTCAATCAATTCATTCCTAAAAGTGTTACCTTGAAGGATAGAAAGTTTGAGCAACTCTTCTGTAACATTTCCTGCTCGTGTTGCCTTCAACCAGCTTTTGCAGTTCTCTGTCTATGGCATTTTCAGTGGACTTGGCAGTATCATGAATTATACCCATGATCTGTCTCATGACTGGTTGGTGACTGATGGCAGCTGGATGGGGTATCCATTGAACAGAATACATTTTTCTAATCCTTTTGTATGTTTGGTCTAAGTGCTATCATCAAGTCAGCATTAAATAAATGTTTTATGATTCTGGTTTTTAAATCTCCAAAATAAAGATAATAATGCCAGCTATGTATTTTAAAATATGGTAGGAAAATTATAAAATGTAAAAGTATTACAAGATAATACTTTTACTTTTCAGATGATATGGTGCAAACACAAAATGTTATTGTAAACACTGCTGCTGCTAAATCTGCTGCTGCTAAGTCGCTTCAGTTGTGTCCGACTTTGTGCGACCCCATGTTCTACAGCCCACCAGGCTCCTCCGTCCCTGGGATTCTCCAGGCAAGAGTACTGGAGTGGGGTGCCATTGCCTTCTCTGATTGTAAACACTAGAAGGCACTATTTCACTACCGAGGCGGACAATGACTCTACCACAAATTTCTTATATCATAAACTCCTTCTCCTGTCCAATTTCTATTCAAGAACAAAAAGTATGAGAAACTTTAAAATATACATTTGTACAATATACTAAGCAGTGCAGAGAAAAGGGAAAAGGAGAACTAATGTATAAAGGACACTATGAAAAAATGTAAATTCAATAAAAAGAAGACAGAAACAAAAAACCTGCAATAGGTGATAAAGGAGAAGAGGGTTAATGAGAAGAAAATGAGGTCAAAGCAAGTTTCTTTTATACAAAGTAATATATGGGAAGTATTTTCAACGTCACAACTCTTTGTCATGTTGTATTGAAAAATCCTGATTTATACTTAGTCACTGGCTCTCTAGGTCTGTGTGGACTTCCTTTTCCAACCTTTTTCACACATCCTATTTCTCTCAACTGCACTTTGCAGAGAGGATGCTGGGCATGTGTCAGAATCCAAAATGAAGACAAGGATGCGAGAGGTGGGTTGGAGTTTCCCTGAAAATGCAAGTGCTGTTTTGATAGTACTGCTCACTAGAAGGAAAGTAGACAAGTTTCCTACTTATATCTCCCTAGATAATTATGTCTGAATGCTTCGTTTTGAGACTTAGAAAGCAATTGAGGGGACTGTGAGTGACAGAGAATGAAACTGGCCTAGACTGTGTGGTTAGAGGCTTTTTAAAAAATTTAACATTTGGAACTTAAGGCTTCACGATAACTTCAGGTTCATTTGCTGTTGTTGGTTGCTGGTGATTTTGCTTTGCTTTCCTTTTCTTTCTCTGAAAGAATACCTTCTTCACCTTTTAATTCTTGACAATTAAAGGGATCCAGGAGGAGGCAGCACAGAGCTGGCTGGCTGCTTTGGTTGTGATATAAATTTAAAGAGGCACCTTGAGATTGGATTCTATTAATACTAGTCTATTTCTGAAGTCAACTTAGAAAAGGAAACAGGAACTGAAAGTAACAGATTTATCCAAATCAAACACTATACATTTAAGAACCTAGGCAATCATGGTTTGAGACTCTCAGGAAATTTTTACTGTGCTTTAAGGACAAGGAAATCAAAGTGCCTCCTTTAACATATTTAGATTGGAGTTTAAAACATCTGACTAAACAATTTCTCAACAGTAAATATTCTATTATACTATGCGCTCTCTGTGAATCATATCTCATATCTTCTGCACCTCACTGTCTATACCCATAATGACTGGCATACGGCAGATACTCAATAGTTGAATGAATGAACATGGAAACATTCTCCTGGTATTAGTCATTCAGGCTATCACTATCTTGGTTTTCTTTTTATTTCCTTTGATCTTTTTTTGTCCTTGCTTTCTTTGGACCATGCTCCTATGATGGAAAAAATTAACTATCTTTGTCTCACTTCTTATCAGGAATAGTATCTGAGTCCAAAAAATATAATTGAGGCTGGTGTGAATCTCTGTGTAAGAGGGACCGAAGAGACTTTAATAGCCAGTAAGTAAATCTGTGGTGCCCTCAAACTCCATGGAAGAGTGAGAAAAAGAAGCCATTGGTCATTGGAACGTTAACTCAACAGTGAGTCTTGATGATAGAGGACACATTCTTTCTTCATTATGAATCTAGACTTTGATGCCTTCAATAAAAACCATTAATGCAAGTCCTTGGGAGTAATAGTCACCTTGTATATGACCCAGGGACTGGCAGTATTGCTTCCCACCTAGTTGAAGTTCAGAAAGTTCTTGTCCAGCAAGAACACATTAATGTAGATATGCAATATAGTCAGCCTTCTTGAGGTGATTTGTGCTACCTTCCTTCTGTCTTATAATCCATGTTTGAGTCTATAGGGCTAGACTAGGGCAGATTGAGGGGGAAAGGTCCAAGGGGTGAATCTCTTCCTATGGAAGGAACAGGATCAGTGTGTTTCTTTCCCCCCCTAGGAGTAATGTGGGGTTGTAGGACTGAGTGTCTTGAAGAGGAGGTGTTTGGGGGAGAGATAGGGGCAAAGCCTGGAATTTTCTGTTAGGAATGGAGGGGAGGGCCCAATGAGGACTCCCTCCTAATGAAATCTTTGAGTGCTTTTCCTTTAGGAATGCAAGGGAAATTTCAAGTTAGCTTATATGAAATTAAAAGTCACTTACTCCTTGGAAGAAAAGTTATGACCAACCTAGACAGTATATTAAAAAGCAGAGACATTACTTTGTCAACAAATGTCCGTCCAGTCAAGGCTATGGTTTTTCCAATAGTCATGTATGGATGTGAGAGTTGGATTATAAAGAAAGCTGAGCACAGAATTGTCACTTTTGAACTGTGGTGGTGGAGAAGACTCTTGAGAGTCCTTTGGACTGCAAGGAGATCCAACCAGTCCATCCTAAAGGAAATCAATACTTAATGTTCATTGGAAGGACTGATGTTGAAGCTAAAACTCCGCATTTTGGCCACCTGGTGTGAAGAGCTGACTCATTTGAAAAGACCCTGATGTTGGGAAAGATTGAAGGCAGGAGGAGAAGGGGACGACAGAGGATTAGATGTTTAGATGGCATCACCAACTCAATGGACATGGGTTTGTGGAAGCTCTGGGAGTTAGTGATGGACAGGGAGGCCTGGAGTGCTGTGGTTCATGGGGTCGCAAAGAGTTGGACACAACTGAGCAACTGAATTGAAATGAACTGAACTGATATGTTAACACCTGCCTCTTCTATAATTCTCCTATATAAATAATTAAGTTCTATTCCAGCAGAGTCTGTTTAGTTGTGGAGGCTGAAAGAACAGAGTAGTGAAGGGGAAAGTGTTATTCTACCATATTCTTTTTTTTTTTTTTGGCTGCACTGGGTCTCAGTTGTGGCATGTGGGATCTTCAATCTTTGTTGTGGCATACAGGATATTTAGTTGTGGTATGAGAGCTTTTTGTTGTGGCATGGGGGATCTAGTTCCTTGACCAGGCCACCTGCATTTGGAGCATAGCCACTGGATCTCAAGAGAAGTCCCTACAATATTCTTTTTAAGCACTCCAGTAGAGAAGGGGTATAAGCCTAGCAGGCAGACTGTGGGCCTTAACTGGAGGCCTCAGCTCTTTGTCAAATGGACCTCTTCCTATGATGTGCCAACTGGCTTTCCCACAATGAGTGACCCAAGAAAGACCAACACAAAAGGTAGTCTTTATGACCTAATCTTGAAGTGGCACACCATCACTTCTGCCGTGGTCACACAGACCAACTCTGATACACTGTGGAAAAGCACCACAGAAGGGAGGAAATACCATGAGACAAGGATCATGGGGGCCTCGCTTGGAATTTGGCTACCACTGATGAAATTCCTAAATGTATTTGATTATAAAACCTTTTTTTTTTAAAAAATGAGAATTTCCTGGGACTGTTGTTCTATAAAACACAGTTTAGGAACTGCTTTTATATTTTATAGGTAACGGAAGTCCATTGGAGTTTCTACAAGACTGTGGCATGAATCTATGTGGCATGAATCTTGAAACATTGCTGGCAGAAACATGCTGAATGAATCTAAGGAAGCATTAAGATTAAAGTTAGATTCCAGTTAGGCAATTTGGCAGTGTTGTGCATGAGAGGTGACAGCAATGGGAAATGGAAATTGGGGATGGAAAGAGGAACCAAAGTGAGATACACTGTGGAGGCAGAAACAACAGAACAATGTGATTATGAAAGAGGGAGGCATCAAAATGACTCAGATTTCTAGCTTTAAGTGATTAGGATCATGATGAGTCCAGAAGCCAACACTGGAAATACAGAGTGAGGATCAGGTTTGGGAGCAGCATTGATGAATTTAGTTCTAGATATCTTGAATCTTTGTGCCAGTCAGGAGCCTATTTACATGAGCATATCAATGAATACATTTTTGGCCACAAGCAACAAAAACCCCTACTCAAATGATAAAGGCAATATTTCGCTCACAAATTGGAAATCTAAAGGTGGGATTGGCTTTAGGGTTGACTTAAAGTGTCTCCAGTTCCATTTTCCAGTGGTGGTTCCTTTGGCTCTTCTCTCTCCCCTATGTCAGCTTGTTCCTTGGGCTGATTTTTAAGAATGCTGCAACTATTCTGGCCTCACACCTGGAGGTGGCTATCTTGGAGAACAGAGAGGTCATCTCACCTGTGGAGTGATCTTTCCTCACTTGTCAGAGCCTAGATTGAATCTCATGCCCAGCATGATTCAATCCCTGAGGGCAAAGGACTGCTTTGTGTTCATTTAAACCAGTTACTAGCTAGGTGATTGGATAGGATTCTTAGACCAGTGAAACCTACTGCTAGAACTAGGGTGTAATGGATGGAGGAGATAAAATCCATGAGAATGAGCCCCGTGGACAACTGAAAATGTGATTCCAGAGCACAAAGAGAGGCAGATTTGGAAGTCATCTGCACTGATATTAATTTGAGGATTTGGGAGAATTTGAGATCACTTAGGGTTGGAGACGGAGAAGGCAATGGCACTCCACTCCAGTACCCTTGCCTGGAAAATCCCTTGGACAGAGGAGCCTGGTGGGCTGCAGTCCATGGGGTCACTAAGCGTCGGGACAACTGAACGACTTCACTTTCGCTTTTCACTTTCATGCATTAGAGAAGGAAACAGCAACTCACTCCAATATTCTTGCCTGGAGAATCCCAGAGACAGAGGAGCCTAGTGGCCTGCTGTCTATGGGGTCACATAGAGTCGGACACAACTGAAGTGACTTAGCAGCAGCAGCAGCAGGGTCAGAGAAGGTGATGGCAGAGGAGCCTGGTAGGCTGCAGTCCATGGGGTCGCAAAGAGTCAGACACGACTGAGTGACTTCACTTTCACGCATTGGAGAAGGAAATGGGAACCCCCTCCAGTGTTCTTGCCTGGAGAATCCCAGGGACGGGGGAGCCTGGTGGGCTGCTGTCTGTGGAGCTGCGCAGAGTCGGACACCACTGAAGTGACTTAGCAGCAGCAGCAGCAGCAGCAGAGTGACATTGTACGGTAAGAACAAGAGAACGTTGAGGAACATTTGCATTAAAGGGTCAATGCCTAGCGATGGGAACCAACAAAAAAAGTAAAGCATTCCCAGAGAGGCCAGTATTTGAGGAACCAGGGCAATAATGGCTTCTCTGTAACCATGAGAGAGGCAAAAGAGTTCACTTTTCATTTGCTTTTTTTTTTTTTTTTCCGTCTCAGGTGTACATGAGTTCCCAATCTTGAACCACCCCCCACCTCCCACCCCATATTTCATTTGCATTTTCTTACCTCTTCAACTAAGTACAGTTCATAGGCAAATGCCAATGTCATTTATGGCATGGTATCATCGATTCAATGGACATGAATTTGAGCAAGCTCCAGGAGATGGTGAAGGACAGGGAAGCCTGGCATGCTGCAGTCCATGGGGTGGCAAAGAGTCGGACACAACTGAGTGACCGAACAACAGCATGTCATTTATTATCATTCCTTTGTTTCTCTCAATCAGAATGTCCCTCAAAGTAAGTCTCATATGTATATATATACACACACATATATATGACAAATGCTCAGTAGTTATCTGTTGACTGGTTTTTGTTGTTGCTGTTATTTTTTTTTTATTATGGTGGGAAATTTGGCTAAGAAAGCACATTGTATGAATACTTAGGAAAAAGTGCAACCAAAACAAGCAAGAACATTTGAGGAACTCTGGATCTTATTTAGACTCAAACACTGGTGTCATATTTAAAAGAAAAATTTTCAAACTAAAAGTTATTTCTGTGCTAGTAAAACCGCTAGGAAGCATCTCCTGAGAACACTGTTTTCTTCAGAAACATTGTTTGAAACATATTTACCAAAAATATGACAAAATTGTTTAAAATGTAAAGTTTTGCATTTGGAAAAAAAGTCTACCTTACATAATGTCAATTTAGTGGTTCTTTTGTTGCCTTCCTCCTCAGAATATGAGTTTAAATGTATATATTTTGCATATAAGTAAGATAAGGGCAAAGAACCACCTCTTTATCGGACAGATATTATCTAATTGTATCATGCAGTGCCTTCTGAAAACTTGTGCACTGCTGCTGCTAAGTCACTTCAGTCGTGTTCGACTCTGTGCGACCCCATAGATGGCAGCCCACCAGACTCCCCCGTCCCTGGGATTCTCCAGGCAAAAACACTGGAGTGAATTGCCATTTCCTTCTCCAATGCATGAAAGTGAAAAGTAAAAATTGAAGTCACTCAGTCGTGTTCGACTCTGTGCGACCCCATAGATGGCAGCCCACCAGACTCCCCCGTCCCTGGGATTCTCCAGGCAAAAACACTGGAGTGAATTGCCATTTCCTTCTCCAATGCATGAAAGTGAAAAGTAAAAATTGAAGTCACTCAGTCGTGTTCGACTCTGTGCGACCCCATAGATGGCAGCCCACCAGACTCCCCCGTCCCTGGGATTCTCCAGGCAAAAACACTGGAGTGAATTGCCATTTCCTTCTCCAATGCATGAAAGTGAAAAGTAAAAATTGAAGTCACTCAGTCGTGTTCGACTCTGTGCGACCCCATAGATGGCAGCCCACCAGACTCCCCCGTCCCTGGGATTCTCCAGGCAAAAACACTGGAGTGAATTGCCATTTCCTTCTCCAATGCATGAAAGTGAAAAGTAAAAATTGAAGTCACTCAGTCGTGTTCGACTCTGTGCGACCCCATAGATGGCAGCCCACCAGACTCCCCCGTCCCTGGGATTCTCCAGGCAAAAACACTGGAGTGAATTGCCATTTCCTTCTCCAATGCATGAAAGTGAAAAGTAAAAATTGAAGTCACTCAGTCGTGTTCGACTCTGTGCGACCCCATAGATGGCAGCCCACCAGGCTCCTCCATCCATGGGATTTTCCAGGCAAGAGTACTGGAGTGGGGTGCCATTGCCTTCTCTAGGCAGGGTTTATTTTACTTTATTCAAAGGAATTAACATCTAATAAAATCCCAGCACACTAAGGAAGCATCAGAAATCATCCTGGGAGTCAATTAGCCTTTTAATTGATTGACCCTTTAAGATCCTAGCATCTATGCCATGCGCAGTTTACAGTTAATGCTGGATAATGATGACAGAGAAACTGTTATACACAGTTTAGAAATGTAATCAACACTATGACACATAAATTATATACACCTCATAGAAAAAAAAAGAATAAATTATGATGAATTAGATGAATTAGAATAAATTATGATGAATTTTTCATTTCAAGTAATCAATTTTGGGTGATTAAAGTCTAGTAAGTTGCTTTATTTTCAGAAATTGTTTCCAGTGTTGCTCCTAACCACTCTGCACTGGTCATGAAACAATGGATTGTGGAGATGAGAGTTTTAGAGAAAAGAGATTAGAAGTTCTGGCTCTGAAGTCAGAAAGTTGAAATGCCTTTTTTTTTTCCTCGATTTTCTCATCTGTAAAAAAGTAATAATGTTATCTATTGCATTATTGTAAGAATTACACACAGCATGAGGGGTGGCAAATAAAAATGCTCAGCAGTTGCTGGTGAGTAACTGTTAGGTTTTATTTTAGATGGTCCCCAATGACTTATCTACTCTGCAAGTAATTGGTAGACAGAGTCATCTATGATTTAATGGCAGTTGCTGCTTATATGAATTCCAGTATTTGGGTGGAGAACTGTTTATCAAAGCCAAGGACTCTGTGTTCTGTTTCTGTGTCATGTTTATTCAGGCATTAAGTAACCTCAGTGTCTGTCTTTGGCCCACTATTACTCAGTATCTATGATTTAATTGTTGAAAATGATATCTGAACCCAAATTATGTTTGTAAGTCAGGTCAGTCTTTCCATAGAGAAAGCAGGCCTCCACCCAAATAAATCATTCTGCTCAGAATACTACATCCTAGATTTTGTCCCTAGTTCAAATTAAAATATATTGATTTTTATATATTTAGAGTAAAACTTCTTCATTTTTCACACTGTGCTTTCAAATTCTTACCCAAATATAATCCCTTTTTCATTCTTACCATCTGGATCTAGGTTATCTTATGCTGTCTCAAAACTTTTGCCTTAGCCCTAGACAACTTACATTAGAGAACTCAAAATTCTGTGAGAGGTATCTGTTTCCAGCTTCTTCTCATTTCAATTCACATTGGATGCTACAGAGTATTGGCTTGGCCATAAGGATCATTTGGGTTTTTCCGTAAAAGCATACTGAAAACTCCAAAAAACTTTTTGGCCAACCTAATATTTCATCAGACATGCCAATTTATTCATGAATACCTCTCCTTAAACTTCCTTGGAGTCTCATTTGATTAAATTAATTTATTTGGCCACACCAGGAATTGAACCTAGGCCCTCGGCAGTGAAAGCATGGAGTCCTACCTACCAGGGAATTCCCATCAGAGTCTCATTTTATTTTATTTTATTTTATTTTATTTTCAGAGTCTCATTTTAGACATGAATCGTGGTGCCCTTAGCTTGGAGTTAGGAGAGAATGTAGGATTGAGTGTTTTAAATATTAAATCATTTGATGAAATCTGACTGTACTTTTGGCCAACCATGCCCTGATATCATAGCAGCTGAAAGTTTAGCCAAGTGTTTTAATTTTAAATAGGCTTCTGTGTTGAAGATGGTTCTAACTGGAATTGGAGCAGCCAGTGTTGACTCTCCTAAGCAGTAGGGGAGCTAGTGTCAAAATATTCTGCTTATTATTTTTTCTACTAATTAGGTAATATTACTTCCTTTCGTCATTTTTTCTTATCTTTTAAACAGAGCCCCTGATGATAGCCTAACCTCATGACCTTATTGTCTCAGAATAGTTTATTTAATGTGCAATATCTGTACGTGCACTAACAGTAGTAGTTTATAAGTAGAGTTTTACTGCTAAGAAGAATTCAAAGAACTCTAAATGACAGTGCTTATAAATTTACAGTTTACTATAGGAAAAGACTATATCCATGGTATTAAAGTAAGGATTGTTGTTGTTCAGTCTCTCAGTTGAGTCTGACTCTTTGTGACCCATGGACTGCAGCATGTCAGGCTTCTCTGTCCTTTGTTATCTCTCAGAGTTTGCTCAAATTCATTGTGTTGATGATACCATCCAACCATCTTATCCTCTGTTGCCTCCTTCTCCTCCTGCCCTCAATCTTTCCCAGTCTCAGGGTCTTTTCCAGTGAGTTGGCTCTTCCCATCAGGTGGCCAAAGTATTGGAGCTTCAGCATCACTCCTTCCACTGAGTATTCAGGTTTGACTTCCTTTAGGATTGACTGGTCTGATCTTGCAGTTCAAGGGAATCTCAAGAGTCTTCTCCAACACCACAGTTCAAAAGGATTGCATCCCTGCAAAGGCTGTTTCACTGTAAGGGGTCCAGAGAGGCCAGGTGGGGCTGCTTTGTTCACCCTCTATAAGAGCTGAGGTCAGATGCAGATACAGACTACTTTGAATGCAGTCTGCCAAATGGAGTCTTAGGCAGAGTCTTTTATATTTGCTGGTCACATAGACATATTCCTGCTAAATAAACAGTCTCAATGACAGAGCTGAGTACAGATGTAAAACACTGCTCTCTTAAAAATCAATGTTGCCAAAGTGGCACGAACCACAACAACCCTGAAACTCCTCCAACTTGTGGTTTCAAATCAACACTATCAATCAGTATGTTTCATGACTCGACAAGGGTCAGTGCCATGCAAGAACTTTAGCAAAACAGTTCAGGTTGATTCCTGGCCTGTTGTAATTAACTGTCACAGTAAGTTCTACCACCCTGATCTGTGTTTCAAGACCTTTCTATGACAAAACAATTATCCTTAATTTAACAGAGATTAACTTGCCTTACCATCAAAACGCACATTTAGGTTCTAAACATTTGTAGTCATCAGTGAGGAGTTGGTATAGATTTAAACAGAAACTAAACTATCCAATAATAATGGCACAAATTTTCTCATATTTTATACTGACTTTATAATTCATTTGCCTCTCTGATCTATAGCTATCTGATTTTTAGGTATATACCAGCTAAATGATTAAGAATCATAATCAATCTACCATTAATTACATCTACATCTTCCTTAGGTCNTGGCACAAATTTTCTCATATTTTATACTGACTTTATAATTCATTTGCCTCTCTGATCTATAGCTATCTGAATTTTAAGGTATATACCAGCTAAATGATTAAGAATCATAATCAATCTACCATTAATTACATCTACATCTTCCTTAGGTCAATTCTTCTCCATAGAAATAATGTCTTGTGAAAGAAAAACCAAAAGACATAGCCACATTGGTATTTTCCTATGTGGTCATAGTTAGGGCTCCCCCCTTTTCACTCATTTTGAGAATGTAGACTACTTCTGGAAATTAATTTTTCATTCAGCTCACTTCTTGGCTCTTCAAAAGAGAAAAAAGTTTTGTCACAGTCCTTCTCCCCAAAAGCATTGAAGTCCAAGTTTACAGAATATTATTCTTTTATTTTAAGCCTCATCAGAATTGTTGGCTTTTCCTTTTCATGAAACCCATATATTGGCTTCTTTCCTCTCATCAATAATTTCACCTTGCTTTCATTAATCATTAATTTTAATCCTAGTCTTTCCTCTATTAGATCCCTGTGGTTCAACCAGTGAGCTTGTCTGTATGACTGGTAGCAAGCTCATCTTGGCTGGACTTGGCTGGACTTCCCCTTCAATCCATTCCTAATTGTATGAGGTCAGATTGGATAAGTAGAGAAAATGGGGCTCTCCTGTCCACAAGCAAAGAAACATTGTTATAGTTATCCCCAGCCTGTGGAAGTGGGGGAAAGGATAATCTAGCCCACTAATTTCTTTGGAATTCTTGCATTAGGTTCAAAATAATAACTGTATCTTGTTTTGCATTATCAGCCTCTGGAGGGTTTAGTTACATACCTAGTCTAGAGACTATGAATTTGGCATTTGTCATAGACCAAATTTTGTGTATCCCCTCATATTAATATGTTAAACCATACCTCCAGTGTGATGGTATTAGGAGGTGAGGTCTTTGGGAGGTAATTAGGATTAAATGAGATTATGATGAGGGCAGAGGGCTTCCCTGATGGTTCAGATGGTAAAGGATCTACCTGCAATGCAGGAGACGTGGGTTTGACGCTTGGATTGAGAAGATCCCCTGGAGAAGGAAATGGTTACCCACTCCAGTATTCTTTCAAAGAGTTCAGTCCATGGAGTTACAAAGAATTGGACATGACTGAGTGGCTGAGCACACTTTATGAGGGCAAAGCTCATGAATGGGATTAATGCCCTTATAAGAGTCAGGAGGGAGCTTGCGGCTGCCTAATTTCTGCCTTGTAAGAACAAAGCAGATGGCAGTTTGCAACCTGGTGGAGGGTTCTCACCAGAATCTAACCCTGCCAGCACCGTGATCTCCAACTTCCAGCCTCCGGAACTGTTGTTCATAAAGCATTCAGTCTATGACACTTCATTACAGCAGCCCAAAGACAGCATTGAAAAAGAAAATTATGGAAGATTTGTAGTTAAATTCCTGCATCATTCTGCACTCTATTTTCCCTACTTCCATAGTAAAACAATATATCTAAGGGAGACATGACTTCAGTCACCTTCCTATTAAGTTGCAAACTACAAGCTATAGGTTCTTGGACCAGTCCTTTAATCCTTCAATCTGTCATCACCCCTACACCTTTTTAAGCAGTTGTGTTTAGTTTCAATTGTCTATTAATCTACTACTTTGAGTGTGATAAAGAATATGATAAATCCAGTCCACTGATTGTGGTATTTTTTTTTGCCTATTTTAGTACCGTGTGGGCAGAGAAGTGAGGGTGTTGATCCGAGGAAATGTAACTAGGAAGGCCAAACTGGTACAATATTTTTGTTCTAACTTTTTGATAGTATTAAAAGTATTGGCTTCAGTCACTAGGTATACAAAGCCAAACCCAAAATATGAGTCAGGTTTTGTTAATATCCATCTAAGTTCCCCCAGGCAATAGATAAAGAGTCAGTATTATCTACTTGCCAGCTCCTAGGGCTATTTGCAAACACTGCCTTTTTGATGGCAAATGGAATATTTATTATTAATGGTTTAAGCGTCAGTAAGGGCCACTGGTAAATTTGTCAATTGATCCATTGATGCATGATTTGAATTCCTCCATGTAGACTCATTTCATGTACCCAGGCTGCCAATTCAAGTGGTCAAACTAAATCATCAACCTAGTTGACTTGTTGATTCTTTGCATAAGGCTTCTTTGGTGAGCATCGACATGTACTACTTTGGTTTGCTCTTATAACTTACATAAAGATTTTCAAAAAGCAGTATCCTTTTTATCACCCAGTCATCTATGGTCCACTTGCCAAGTTATTTTGCAAATCCACTGGTCAAGAGTCAGTATATACTGAAAAAGTAGGGTGTTTACTTGTATCTAATTCTTCTATCATTGCCAGGAATACATCCTATAATTTAGCTCCCTGGACCAAGTTGTTTTAATCTTCCTTCATGAGAATTTTACTATCTGTTAGACAGCGGGCCACAATTTTCCATACTGAGCCATGACCCTGAATTCTGGAACGGCTAGAATCATAAATTCAAAAAGCAAATACAATTTATGTCTTAGAGATCTTTCAGAAGTCAAAGAAAACTAAAATTATGACCATTAAAGTTCAGATCATGAGATGACATAATTCTGGTAGATATTAATTATGAATGATAGTGAGTTTAGAAATTAAATGATGTACAAATTTGCATAGGTATATTTCCCAATCAGAATTTACAATTATTAAAAAGATGAGAAAATAGTCTTTTCAACAAGTGGTACTTAGACAATTGGGTCTCCACATGCAAAAGAATTAACCTGGACCCTTAACTCACACCATAAAAAATTAATTCAAAATGGATCATAAAACTAAGAGCTAAAAAGATATAAAACTCATAGAATAAATATAGGGGCAAATCTTCATGACCTCAAGTTAGGCAATAGTTTATTAAGTGTGGCACCACAAGCAAAAAAAAAAAAAAAAAGATAAACTGGACTTCAACAAAATTTAGAAACTTCGTGCTTCAAAGGACACTAACAAGAAAATGACAACCCACTGAATAAGAGAAAATATTTGCAAATCATATATCTGATAAAGGATATTTTATCCAGGGTACATAAAGAACTTTTACAACTCAACCATAAAAAGACAATTTGATTTAGAAGTGTGTGAAAAATATAAGTAGATATTTTTCCAAAGAAGAGATGCAAATAGTTAATAAGCACACACAAATATGTCAGACATAACTAGTCATTAGGGAAATGCAAATCAAAATCACTTTGAGATACCACTTCATATTTGACAAGGGGGCTAAAAAATTATTTTATAAAAAGGACAGTAACAAGCATCAGTGAGAATGCAGAGAAATTGGAATACTCATACATTACCAGTGGGATGTAAAATGGTATAGCCACTTTGGAAAACAGTTTGACGGTTAATCAAATGTTGAATTTAGAGTTATCGTATGCCCTAGGAATTCTCCTGCTGGCTTCCCTAATGGCTCAGACTGTAAAGAATCTGCCTGCGATGCTGGAGGCCCGGGTTTGATCCCTGTGTCAGGAAGATCCCTTGGAGAAATGGAATGACTACCCACTCCATTTGCCTTGACTGGAGAATCCTATGGACAGAGTAGCCTGGCAGGCTACAGTCCAAGGGGTCATAAAAAGTCAGACACAACTGAATTGCTGAATTGGACACTTTCACAGCAATTCTGCTGCTAGATCAGAATAGGCAAATCCACAGAAATAGAATGTATATTAGTGGTTGCCAGGGAATGGAAGGAGGTAAATGGGAAGTGACTGTTAATGGCTATGGGGGTTCTTTCTGGAATGATGAAAATGTTTTGAAAGTAGATAGCTACACAAATCTATGATTATACTAAAACCCACTAAATTGTACACTTGAAAGGGTGAATTTTATGTTGTGTGAATTATATCTCAATAAATCTATTAAACTATTTAAAAGGAGCTCTTACAAAATATAAAAGTTTAAATTTCATGTTTGGGGACTTCCCTGGCAATCCAGTGGTTAAACTCAGTGCCTCCATTATAGGGAACTAAGATCCCACAGCCCAAGTGGTACAGCTGAAACAAAAACAAAACTTCATGTTTACATCTCCTGAAAGCTGCTTCATTAACATATTTAGACTTAGTTTACCAAAGAGGATATACAAATGGCAAATGAGCAAATGAAAAGATGCTCAACATCATTAGCTATTAGGGAAGTGCAAGTCAATGCCACGCTGAGATAACACTCCACACCTATTAGAATGCCTAAAACTAAAAAGACTGACCATGACATTTGATGGTAAGAACATGGAGGAATTAATCCTCACATACTGCTGTAAGAATGTAAAGTGAAACTTTGGAAGTTTGGCATTTTCTTAAAAGTTAAATACACACCTTCCATCAGTTCAGTTCAGTTCAGTTGTTCAGTCGTGTCCAACTCTTTGAGACCCCATGAATCGGAGCACGCCAGGCCTCCCTGTCCATCACCAACTCCCGGAGTTCACTCAGACTCACACCCATCGAGTCAGTGATGCCATCCAGCCATCTCATCCTCGGTCGTCCCCTTCTCCTCCTCTTTTCCAATGAGTCAACCCTTCGCATGAGGTGGTCAAAGTACTTGAGTTTCAGCTTTAGCATCATTCCTTCCAAAGAAATCCCAGGGCGAATCTCCTTCAGAATGGACTGGTTGGATCTCCTTGCAGTCTAAGGGACTCTCAAGAGTTTTCTCCAACACCACAGTTCAAAAGCATCAATTCTTCGGCACTCAGCCTTCTTCACAGTCCAACTCTCACATCCATGCATGACCACAGGAAAAACCATAGCCTTGACTAGACGAACCTTAGTCGGCAAAGTAATGTCTCTGCTTTTGAATATGCTATCTAGGTTGGTCAGAACTTTTCTTCCAAGGAGTAAGCTTCTTTTAATTTCATGGCTGCAGTCACCATCTGCAGTGATTTTGGAGCCCCCCAAAAAGAAAGTCTGACACTGTTTCCACTGTTTCCCCATCTATTTCCCATGAAGTGATGGGACCGGATGCCATGATCTGTGTTTTCTGAATGTTGAGCTTAAAGCCAACTTTTTCACTCTCCACTTTCCATAAGACCCAACTATTCTACTTATAGGTGTTTACTCAAGAAACATGAAAGCATATACTAACGCAAGGTCTTATACACAAATGTTCCTAGTATAACAGCCCAAACTGGAAACCCAAATATGCATGGATAAATAAATTATGGTATATCCATACAATGGAATGCTACATAGCAATAAAAAGGAGTTAAGTCTTGATACGTGAAACAACAGGGATACGCATACTAGATAAAGGAAGCTAGACCAAAAAGGAGTACATATTGTATGGATTCATTTATCTAAAAGTCTAGAAAATGTAAAATAATCTGCAGTTACAGAAACTAAGATGAGTGATTGTCTGGGAGGGACTGGGATGAAGAGAAGGGAGAGATTACAAAAGCAACACTTTGGTGTTCTACATAAATTAGTTTTCTCTGGTTGTGGTGATAGTTTGATTGATGTATATGCATGTTAATTCTCATCAAGTTGTAGTCTTTAAACATATGCAGTTTATTTTAGTTTACTTTTATCTCACTAAGATTGTTTTACAAAATCTTTGATCTTTTGCATATAGAAACTTCTTAAGGGAAATTGGTATAGTTTTAGTGAGCCTCACTCATACAACAGATTTATTTATGAAAACTTGTAGTAAGCTAAATACAGATAAACAAAGTAACATTTTTTAAGCATCAAGGAAGCTCTTTATTCAGAGAATTTTTTTCAAATAAGGAAAATTTGAACACAAAATGATGCTGTGTGTATATATTTCTGAGATTTTATACATGCATACATTCTTCTCTTTTTTTTTGGTCATGCAACTTGCAGGGTTTTAGTTTCCCAACCAGGGATTGAGCCCAAGCCATAGCAGTGACAGCTTTAAATCCTAACCTCTGGACTACCAACCAGGGAGCTCCTTTACACAAGCATAGATTCTTGTAACCCCTACCACAGACAGGCTACAAAAAAACTAACACCTGAAAGAATTTCAACCTGCTGCCTCTTTGTATTTAGATCATTTTCTAAATCTCATCTTGGCTACCACTGACCTGATGCATTCTAGGAATCAGCAAACTAAAATGGACTGGAATGGGTGAATTTAACTCAGATGGCCATTATATCTACTACTGTGGGCAGGAATCCCTCAGAAGAAATGGAGTAGCTATCATGATCAACGAAAGAGTCCGAAATGCAGTACTTGGATGCAATCTCAAAAATGACAGAATGATCTCTGTTCATTTTGAAGGCAAACAATTCCATATCTTGGTGATCCAAGCCTATACCCAACCAGTAATGCTGAAGAAGCTGAAGTTGAATGCTGAAGAAGTTGTAGGTCTTCTGTGAAGACCTACAAGACTTTTTAGAACACCCAAAAAAGATGTCCTTTTCATTATAAGGGACTGGAATCCAAAGGTAAGAAGTCAAGAAACACCTGGAGTGACAGGCAAATTTGGCCTTGGAATACGGAATGAAGCAGGGCAAAGGCTAATAGAGTTTTGCCGAGAGAATGCACTGGTCATAGAAAACATTCTTTTCCAACAACACAAGAGAAGACTCTACACATGGACATCACCAGATGGGCAACACCGAAATCAGATTGATTACATTCTTTGCAGCCAGAGATGGAGAAGCTCTATACAGTCAGCAAAAACAAGACTGGGAGCTGACTGTGGCTCAGATCATGAACTTCTTATCGCCAAATTCAGACTTAAATTGAAGAAAGTAGGGAAAACCACTAGACCATTTAGGCATGACCTAAATCAAATCCCTTATGACTATACAATGGAAGTGAGAAATAGATTTAAGGGACTAGATCTGATAGAGTACCTGATGAACTATGGAAGGAGGTTCATGACATTGTACAAGAGACAGGGATCAAGACCATCCCCGTGGAAAAGAAATGCAAAAACGCAAAATGGCTGTCTGAGGAGGCCTTACAAATAGCTGTGAAAAGAAGAGAAGTGAAAAGCAAAGGAGAAAAGGAAAGATATTCCCATTTGAATGCAGAGTTCCAAAGAATAGCAAGGAGAAATAAGAAAGCCTTCCTCAGTGATCAATGCAAAGAAATAGAGGAAAACAACAGAATGGGAAAAACTAGAGATCTCTTCAAGAAAATTAGAGATACCAAGGGTACATTTCATGC
>SJYA01001032.1:1065504-1081881 GCA_006410615.1 Neotragus moschatus | reverse complement strand
TGGAAAATTCTGAAAGAGATGGGAATACCAGACCACCTGACCTGCCTCCTGAGAAACCTGTATGCAGGTCTGGAAGCAACAGTTAGAACTGAACATGGAACAACAGACTGGTTCCAAATAGGAAAAGGAGTACGTCAAGGCTGTATATTGTCACCCTGCTTATTTAACTTATATGCAGAGTACATCATGAGAAACACTGGGCTGGAAGAGGCACAAGCTAGAATCAAGATTGCTGGGAGAAATATCAATAACCTCAGATAGCAGATGACACCACCCTTATGGCAGAAAGTGAAGAGGAACTAAAAAGCCTCTTGATGAAAGTGAAAGGGGAGAGTGAAAAAGTTGGCTTAAACCTCAACATTCAGAAAACGAAGATCATGGCAACCAGTCCCATCACTTCATGGCAAATAGATGGGGAAACAGGGGAAACAGTGTCAGACTTTATTTTTATTAATTTTTTTGGCTCCAATGTCACTGCAGATGGTGACTGCAGCCATGAAATTAAAAGATACTTACTCCTTGGAAGAAAAGTTATGACCAATCTAGATAGCATATTAAAAAGTAGAGATATTACTTTTCCAACAAAGGTCTATCTAGTCAAGGCTGTGGTTTTTCCAGTGGTCAAGTATGGATGTGAGAGGTGGACTGTGAAGAAAGTTGAGTACCAAAGAATTGATGCTTTTGAACTGTGGTGTCTTCTCCAGAAGACTCTTGAGAGTCCCTTGGGCTGCAAGGAGATCCAACCAGTCCGTCCTACAGGAGATCAGTCCTGAGTGTTCATTGGAAGGACTGATGCTGAGGCTGAAACTCCAATACTTTGGCCACATCATGCAAAGAGTTGACTCATTGGAAAAGACCCTGATGCTGGGAGGGGTTGGGGGCAGGAGGAGAAAGGGACGACAGAGGATGAGATGGCTGGATGGCATCACCGACTTGATGCACATGTGTTTGGGTGAACTCCGGGAGGTGGTGATGGACAGGGAGGCCTGGCATGCGGTGATTCATGGAGTCACAAAGAGTTGGACACGACTGAGTGACTGAACTGAACTGAATGGTGTAAATATTCTGAATGTGTTAGTTTCAAACTATCAATGTGACATCATTGAACTTGGAAAGAAATGGGCACAATTTGCTCTCATAGGGAAGGAGCAAGTATGAGTTAGTTCCAGCAGAACACTAATTATTGATAATGTAAGTTTAATAGGCACACATGGAAAGAATAGTGGACATAAAATCAGAAATACAGTGTTGCAACATGTAACTTCTGAAAGACTGTAAAGAACTTCTCAAACTTCTGATTCAGTTACTGATCTGTAGACCTAGTATAATATGTATTTGTGCTCAGTTGTATGCAACTCTTTTGCGACCCCATGGACTATAGCCCATCAGGCTTCTTGACCCAAGAATTGAACCTGCAGCTTCTGTGTCTCCTGTATTGGCAGGTGATTTCTTTACACGGAGCCACCTGGGAAGCCCCTAGTATAATATATTGAACTCTTAGTTACTAGGATGATCAACAATGAGCTCTTCATAGAGAAGTGAAATGCATGATTAAATACATTTAAAAATACCATTTATGATATGAAAAACATCCAGCAAGAAACATGTTTTTGAATAAATACAAGTTATGGATCAATTTTGACAAAATTAAAGAGAAAACCATAATAAATAATCATAATGACCCAGTTTTAAAAACCACCAGGGATTCCTTAGTGGCTCAATGGTAAAGAATCCGCCTGCCAATGCAGGAGACCTGGGTTCAATCACTGATCCTAGAAAATCCCACATGCCCCAGAGCAACTAACCCTGTGGGTCACAACTATTGAGCCTGTGCTCTGCAGCCCAGGAGCCACAGTTACTGAGTCCACATGCCACAACTACAGAAGCCCGCACAACCTAGAGCCCATGCCATTGCAATAAGAAACCCACGCACTACAACAAAGAGTAGCCCCCACCCACCACAACTAGAGAAAGCCTGCGCAAAGAAATGAAGACCTTGTTCAGTTGCTCAGTCATGTCCAACTCTTTGCCACCCCATGAACTGCAGCATGCCAGATTTCCCTGTCCTTCAGCATCTCCTGGAGCTTGCTCAAACTCATGTTCATTGAGTCAGTGATGTTATCCAGCCATCTTGTCCTCTGTTGTCCCCTTCTCCTCCTGCCCTTAATCTTTCCCAGCTTCAGGGTCTTTTTTTAATAAGTCAGCTCTTTGCATTAGGTAGCCAAAGTACTGGAGCTTCAGCTTCAGCATCAGTCCTTCTAAAGAATATTCAGGACTGATTTCCTTTAGGATTGACTGGTTTGATCTTGCAGTCCAAGAGACTCCCAAGAGTCTTCTCCATCACCACAGCTCAAAAGCATCAATTCTTCAGCTTTCAGCCTTCATTATGGTCCAACTTTCATATCCATATGTGACTACTGGAAAAACCATAGCTTTGACTACACAGCGCTTTGTTGGCGAAGTAACGCAGCCAAAAATAAATAATTTTTTAAAGATACATTAAATGTTAAGAAAATCACAAATAATTAAGGAATTTTAATTCCTCAGATTTATTTGGATTTTTAAACTGAATTAAAATCTATGAAACTATTGTACTTAGCTGATCCTTGAAATACTTGAAAGCACTTACAATAAACTTCATAGGTAGCAATTTTTCCATTAGAATATTTTAAAGTTACTATGGAAACAAGTTATCCTATTGTTACATTTTAGGCCACTTCTCAGTCTTATACTCGCTAAATCAGCTCTCCATTTCTTCCTTTCTGCATTCCTCAGAAACTCATTCGGCTGTAAATTTCTCTTTAAAGACTTTTCTCCATTTAAGTTTATTGAATGGAAAGGGGAATGAGGGAATCTTTGGAAATATTTTATATCTTGATCTAGGTGGTGGTCACATGGGTATTTACATATGTAAAAATTCAAGCTGTGTACTTAAGATTTTTAATGTGGGTTCCCAGTTGTCCCAGAACCAGCATAGCACTGCACACCATGATTTGCTCATAGAAGACTTATGAATGTCAGTTCAGTTTAACTGAGCTGAACCAAGATTGCAGCAGCAGAACTTGACCTTTTACAAGCACTCCATACTTGTTTGTTTTCCTTGTTGACAATGATGACTATTTGTGGACTGTGAACCTTCTTACTGGTCCAAGAAACATTTGCCCGGAAGTCAGTTACATAATGATTAACTAAAACTACAGTTATCCCAAATTAGTACTTTCTCTTTCTGTCCTTGAGATTTTTAACTCATAATGGGAGATTTGGGCAGGAAATGGAACATGTTTTCTTTCTACAGTGGGTGGTGTTCATGATTTTGGTTTTACCATCAAAATATTGGTTGTACATAACTGTGCCATGATGTCTATCGTTTCCTTTCCACCCTCTCTCTGCTTTAAATGAACTTTTCTGCACCTCCTACTCTAAGAGTTTGCTCACACATGTTATTCCCTTGTCAGCCCCCAGCCAGTTGGACCAGAAATAAACTAAGCTGGGCCAATTGGCTTTTCTCTCTCTAAAATTTGGAATTGAGATTTAGAAATCCCAGAACTCTCTTTCACTGCTTGAACTGGAGATAATATACAGCTGGTATGGGTATGCGTCATATGTACATTTGTGTATATATGTGGTCATAGGCTGTTGATTTGGGCTCTGCTATATCACGGAGTACCACTTAACTCTTGGGGATCTTTTTATCATTCCAAACCGTAGAAATACAGAGTGCCTCACTATTTAGCTGACACCTCCCTCTTTCAGTTTTACCTGCTCTTTCAAGTCTCTTTTTCTTTTTCCTAGCAGCATCAGGAGAATGGCTTGGCAACTTTTGGTCCAGAGGTTATCCTTAATTCTCAGCTCATTGAAGCTGACAATAGTTCAGAGGGTTCAGGCACCCCTATTTTATTAGTGATTTTTTCAAATTAAAAAATAATTTTAAAAATTAATTTAAAAATAATTTGATTTAATTAAGTCAAAGACATAAACAGATGGAGAGATATTCCATGTTCCTGAGAATCAATATTGTGAAAATGACCATACTACCAAATGCAATCTACAGATTCAATGTGATCCCTATCAAATTACCAATGACATTTTTCACAGAACTAGAACAAAAATTTCACAATTCATATGGAAACACAAAAGACCCAGAAAACCCAAAGCAGTCTTGAGAAAGAAGAATGGAGCTGGAGGAATCAACCTTCCTGACTTCAGATTATACTACAAAGCTTAACAGAAATATAGATCAATGGAACAAAATAAAGAAACCAGGGATAAACCCATGTACCTATGGGTACCTTATTTTTGACAAAGGAGGCAAGAATATACAATGGGGCAAAGACAGCCTCTTTAATAAGTGGTGCTGGGAAAATTGGACAGCTACATGCAAAAGAAGGAAATTAGATCACTACCTAACACCATACACAAAGATGTACTCAAAATGGATTAAAGACCTAAATGTAAGACCAGAAACTATTAAACTCTTAAAGGAGAACATAGGCAGAACACTTGATGACATAATCAAAGCAAGGTCTATGACCCACCTCCTAGAGTAATGGAAATAAAAACAAAATAAACAAGTGGGACCTCATTAAACTTAAAAGCTTTTGCACAACAAAGGAAACTATAAACAAGGTGAAAAGACAACCCTCAGAATGGAAGAAAATAATAGCAAGGGAAACAACTGATAAATAATTAGTTTCCAAGATATACAAGCAGCTTATACAACTCAATACCAAAAAAAGCAAATAACCTAATCAAAAAGTGGGAAAGGGACTTTCCCTGGAGAGACATTTCTCCAAAGAAGACATACAGATGGCTAACAAGCACATGAAAAGATGCTCAACATCACTCATTATCAGAGAAATGCCAATCAAAACTACAATGAGGTACCACCTCACAGTAGTCATAATGAAAGTGAAAGTGAAGTCATGTCCAACTCTTTGTGACCCCATGGACTGTGGCCCACCAGGCTCCTCCATCCATGGGATTTTCAGGCAAGAGTCCTGGAGTAGGTTGCCATTTCCTTCTCTGGGGGATCTTCCTGACCCAGGGATCAAACCTAGGTCTTCTGCATTGCAGGCAGATGCTTTACCATCTGAGCCATCGGGGAAGCCCAGTCAGAATGGCCAACATCAAAAAGTCTACAAACAATAAATGCTGGAGAGGGTGTGAAGAAAAGGGAATACTCTTGCATTGTTGGTGAGAATGTAAACTGATAAAGCCACTATGGAAGATGGTATGGAGTCTCCTTAGAATGCTAGGAATAAAACCACCATATGACCTAGCAATCCCACTCCTAGGCATATAACCTGAGGAAATCAAAACTGAAAAAGACACATGGACCCCAATATTCACTGCAGCTCTGTTTATAATAGCTAGAACATGGAAGCAACCTAGATGTCCATTGACAGATGAATGGATAAAGAAGTGATGGTACATATATACAATGAAATACTACTCAGCCAATTATACCCAGTGAAGTAAGTCAGAAAGAGAAATAAATATTGTATACTGACACATATATATGGAATCTGAAGAAATAGCACTAATGAATTTATTTTCAGGATGGCAATGGAGAAACAGATACAGAGAACAGACCTATGGACAAGGTGGGAGGAGAAGAAGGGGAGATGTATGGAGAGAATTCTGTAAAGCAATTATCCTTCAATTAAATTTTTTTTTCTAATTTCTTTTTTTTTTTTTTTTGTCCACATGCACAGCATGTGGGATCTTAGTTCCTCCACCATAGATTGAACTGGTATCCCCTGCATTGGAAGCACAGAGTCTTAACCACTGGACCACCAGGGAAGTCCTGTTAATGACTCTTTTAATGACCCCTCACTTTCACTTTTCAGTTTCATGCATTGGAGAAGGAAATGGCAGCCCACTCCAGTGTTTTTGCCTGGAAAATCCCAGGGATGGAGGAGCCTGGTGGGCTGCTGTCCATGGGGTCGCGCAGAGTCGGACACGACTGAAGCGACTTAGCAGCAGCAGCAGTCATAGAGAAGGGAAACATTCTCTGCTTTCTCTCATAATGTAGCAAGAGAGAATAACTTCACCTTGGAACACTACATTCCCCACAAAGGGCAGCTTTCACTTATACTGTCTTCCCCTTCTGAGGAAGGGGATAATGGTGAGGGTAGCATTGATTTTCCTAACTGGTACCTCTCACTGGATCCAGGGGGGAAGGGATAGATTCCAAAAGCTGATGTTTTCTCAAACATGAATGTGTTATCTTTAGTTGTATATCCTTACCTGAGCTCAAAAACAGGATCTCATTTTACTTAAAGTGAAAAATCCCTGATATAAACAATAATATGGGTTGGACTCCTTTCCAATGCTGTTTCATATAATTAGCAGTGTAAGTGCCTCATTTCTGGTAGTGACTCTCCAATATATGTATAAGACAAATTTTACACATTTCAGTATTGGTTGGATTTTTTAATAGTCTAGTTCATTACTTTTAACAACCCATTTTCACATATACTGTGCCACTTAATTGTCTGGGCTATCGCTGATCCACAATCCTATCCAGAGATTACACTGGAAAATTCCAGAGTACCCCGGATTCCTACTTAACTTTCCAATTACCTTTCCTCCTCAAAGTGCATAGCCTCCTTTCCAGACCCACAAGAATTCTAGTCAGAGCTGATTCTAGATTAAACCCTGTTTTAGGAAAGAATACCTTTTCATCAATTTTATTCCCCCATTAATTTGGCAGGTAGATTATTTCTAACAATTGCATTTGGAATCTGTCTCAGGATTTTTGTACTCTCTGCATATCTATCATTATTTGTCTTTGTTACAATATAAGGAAAAGCACATCTTAGAATTTAAAGTGTATATATTGATAGTTGGTTTCTGCTACTAAGGGAAAGTTAAATAAGTAGCCCATGGAAGGGGCCCTGTGTAACTGACCCCTCCATGATTCTATTTCCTCCTCCTTTTAATTCTTACAACCTTGACTAGTATGCCATTTGGATTGTGACGGAAGCTAAAATAAAAGTCTGTGGATTTCCTCATATAGATAATATAATGGTTAGGAATAGGATAGAAGGACTTAAAATCCTCCTGTATCTTGACAGTTTCCTTCAAAATTCACAATCCTAAATATCACAATAGGAGAAATAATATCCTGATCACAGAAGGTGATATATCTTTTAGATAAATTTTAGAGAAAGACTGAAATACATTTGTGACGGTTTAGGTGGAAATTGAGGAATAAAAATAGACATAGCATAATGAATTCCAGAACTCAGTTATCTCCTTGTGTGTGTGTGTCTAACATGCTCCAGAGGATGAAATAAGCAATATCTTCTAAAAAAAAAAGAAATGTTTAGGGCACTTGGCAGTCATACAGAAGCTATCACAGCTACTTTTCCACATTTGTTATTAAACATTATCCCCAAGGTCAGAACTCAGTTTGCCTTTTATTTTCTTCACACTAAATATCTTTCTTTCTTCCCATTAAGTTTCTAATGTCTTCCTTATTTTCCCTCACTTGGACCCCTTCTTCAATTTTTATTACACAAATTCTTGAAAAATCATTCTATTACTTTCTTTAAAATTGGTACAGAGAATACTGTCAATATATCAATTGTTATATAGCAAAAAATAAATACGTAGAATGTTTCACTTTGAAGTTTTAAATTATGAAAATGCTACTCACATTCTCTATCTTCAGGAAATAGTAAGATATCAGTGAAACTGTAAACTCTTCAAAATATAGGAATAATTTGATTTATTCCTATAAAAGTGAACATACTTTCTCAAGATCTATTTCTCCCAAATTTGTGTAAGTAACTTCAACTGGCTAACAGTGAGAGTTTTACCCTAAATAATAAAATGGCTTTAACTGCCTCATTTTAAAAAAACTTGAGAAGCACTGCTGACCAAAATTAATTCCAAATAAATTGTTTAAATATAATAAATAATTTAAAAGTTAGAAGAAATTTGAACTAAATATTAAATGGATCTGAATGTTCTTTGTAGCCCTCAGGATTTTCATATTCATAAATGTGCCCCTAGAGCCAAAGACACAGTAGGTATTCCACATATACCTGCTGAACTGAAGATAGCCAGATAACCTTGTAGGCTTCAAAGTAAAAATAAACCAAAAAACTGTCTCAAAGGAAAATAGGAAACAATTGACTAAATTTTTAAAGTTTAATTTTAGTATATTAAAATTATAATTAATAAAATGAGAGATAGTGAACTGAAAGAATATTTGAAGCAAATAGGAGAGATGAAGAGTTGAAATAAAAAAAAGAGTAAAAATCTTTATTAAAAAGCTATTCCATTTATAAGAGCATCAAAAAGAATAAAATATTTAGGAATAAACTTAACCAAAGAGGTGAAAAGCTAATACACTGAAAACTAGAAAACACTGCTGAAAGAAATAATACACAAATAAATGGAAAAATATTCTGTGCTTACAGATTCGAAGATCTTATATTATTAAGATATCAATACTATATCCAGTGATACTACAGATCAATGCAATCCCTATCAAAATCTCAATGACACTTTTTTTGCAGAAATAGAAAAATTTATCCTAAAACTCAAATGGAATCTCCAGAGACCCTGACTAGCCAAACAAATCTTAAAAGTGAATAGAACAAAGTTGAAAGTCTCACATTTCCTGATTTCAAAACTTACAGTAGTCAAAATAATGTGGTACTGGCATAAAGATGGATATATATACACAAATGTAGTAGAATGGAGAACCTAGGGAAAAAACTCACATATATAGTAAAATAACTTCTTAACATGGGTGCCAAGATCTTTCAATGGGGAAAGAATAGTTTTTTTAACAAATGCTGGGAAAAATGAATATCCAATGCAAAAGAGTGAAGTCCAACACTTACTTTCTCTACATATACACTATATATAAAAATTATATACACTATATATGTATAGTATATATACTATAGGGTATATATAGTGTATACTCTGTCTCTTATNTTCAATGGGGAAAGAATAGTTTTTTTAACAAATGCTGGGAAAAATGAATATCCAATGCAAAAGAGTGAAGTCCAACACTTACTTTCTCTACATATACACTATATATAAAAATTATATACACTATATATGTATAGTGTATATACTATAGGGTATATATAGTGTATACTATATATATATATACACACTATATATAAAAATTAGCTGAAAATTGATTAAAGACCTAAATGTTATAGCTAAAAACTATAAAAAGATCTTAGAAGAAAACAGGTGAAAAGCTTCATGACTTTGGATTTGGCAATAATTTCTTGGATATGACACCAAAAAAATAGGCAACAAAAGAAAAAATAAATTGTACTTCATAAAAATAAAAGAATAAACTGAACTTCATCAAAACTAAAAACTTCTGTGTAAAGGACATTATCAAAGAGTGAAAAGGAAAGTCACAGAATGAGAGAAAATATCATAAATCATACACCTGATAATGGATTAATATGCAGAACACATAAAGAACTCCTACAACTTAACAAAAAAAACCCCACCCAATTAAAAAATGGGCAAAGGACTTTAGTAATCCATTCTCTGAAGAAGGTATACAAATTGATAACTAGAACCTGAAAAGATACTCAACATCACTAATTATCAGGGAAATACAAATCAAAACTATATTGCAACAGCAACTCACACCCATCAGGATGGCTAATATTGGGGAAAAAAAAGTTATAAGCGTTGGTGAGGATGTGGGGAAACTGAAATCCTCACGTACTCACTGGAAAAGACCCTGTTGTTGGGAAAGATTGAAGGCAGGAGGAGAAGGGGACAACAGAGGATGAGAGAGCTAGATGGCATCACCGAGTCAATGGACAAGAGTTTGAGCAAACTCTGGGAGATTGTGAAGGACAGGGAAGCCTGGCGTGCTGCAGTCCATGGATCACAAAGAGTTGGACATGACTTAGCAACTGAACAACAACAACATCATGCACTGTTGGTGGGAATGTAAAGTGATGCAGCCACTGTGAACAGTTTCTCAAAAAATTAAACATAGAATAACCATATGATCCAGGAATTTCCCTTCTGGGTATATACNCCATCTCATCCTCTGCCGTCCCCTTCTCCTCCTGCCCCCAATCCCTCCCAGTATCAAAGTCTTTTCCAATGAGTCAACTCTTCGCATGAGGTGGCCAAAGTACTGGAGTTTCAGCTTTACTATCATTCCTTCCAAAGAAATCCGGCATTAATATCTTTCTTAGTGATTTGTATGAGTCCTTCATATGTTACATTACCCTTTTATTTATCAACATTTATTCCAAATATTTCCCAGACTGTTTTGTCTTTTAATTATATATGTCCATTCAACAAATATCTATTCGTTATGTTCTAAGTACTGTGGTGGGAATTCTATGTTGCTTTTTAAATTACTTTATATGGAGAATTATACACATACTTTTTGACTCTTCCACTGCTTAAAGTTTTCAAAGGTTGAACTTAGGGCAAAAACCCATGTATGATCCTGTCTCACTGTTTGTGTCAGGGCTGGTCCTTTCTATCTCTCATGAGATTGCAAGCAGATGTTAAGCAAGGATGCAGTCATCTGATGCAAGACTGGGGATGCAGGATGAGCCCAGTCAAGGCAGTTCACTCACACAGCTGGTAAACTGATGAGGCTGTTGGTGGAGGCTTGTTCCTCTCCATCTGGAGTCTTCAAATATAGGTCTGCTTGAGTGGAGTGGCATGGAACCTTGCTTCCTCCAGAGCAAGCAATCCAAGACAATGAGGTGGAAAGCTGCAATCAATGCCTTTATGACCTAGCCCTAGAAGTCACACATCTTCAGCTGTATTTTACAGGTCAGAGTAGCCCTTTTTCAAACGGCTGAAGGAGTCTTATTTCCAGAATTGAGAATCACTAATCACTGGGGATTATCTTGAAAGCTAGCTATGAAAGATCCTAACATCTTGGTTTTCCTGTAATTTACTTTATAAAGCAAATACTAATAATTTTGCAATGTTCTGTACCATTCCAATTTTGTAGTATACTGCTCTCAAACACAGCTGTACTTTCAAACACATATGTGCACATGGGTGCACTCAAGCATATGAGACTTTCTGTTCCACAGATTAAAGACTCTGTGTTACAGTCAGCCTCTGAACTTCATTAGGTCACATTAGAACTTCTGTGAACTTCATTAGATACCACTTAAAACTCTCTGAATTTGAGTAAACAGAGTTCAAGATGCAAAGTTTAAGAAGCTTGACTTCTACCTAGTTGTAATGTTAATTAACTTGGAAACGCATTGTGAGTTTTACCAGAAACCTTTCATTTTCCAGACATTTTTACCTGTGATCCCACTTTAATTAAAAAGCTCTTGCCCTTAACGATTTACCCACCTTTAGCTAGAACACGATTTTCTAAGTCGACATGGCATTTTACGAATGTTTTAAAGTCACAGCAATTATTTCTACATAGGTTATTCTATTCTACATAGGTTATTCAAGGCACAAGGAGATTGGGCAAAATAATCAGCCTGTCATCCCCAAACGACTGTCCTTGGGTCTTGCCTCCAGCTTAGGCCCAGGTCACTCCCCCATGCCTGTTAGCTCACATGCTCTAGAGCTGTGCTGTCCCATATGGTGACACTAGCCACACCCAGCACTTGAGCCTTGCTCTAAGTGCAAATTCACATCCACTTTTGAAGACTTAAGATGAGGTAAACATGAACATCTCATTAATAATTTTTACATTGATTGCATGTTGAAACTATATTGTGGACGCATGCTTTGCTAAGTTGCTTCAGTTGTGTCAGACTCTTTGGGACCCTATTGGCTGTAGCCTGTAGCCTCCAGGCTCCTCTGTCCGTGGGATTCTCCAGCCAAGAATATTGGAATGGGTTGCCATGCCCTCCTCCAGGGGACCTTCTGGACTAAGGGATCCAACCCACCTCTCTTAAGTCTCCTACATTGGCAGGTGGGTTCTTACCACTGAGCCACCTGGGAAGCCCCATAATATTTTGGATAAATTAGGTTAAATAAAGTATACTATTAAAAAAAAAAAAGCAGCTCTCAGATTATACTAATTCGCTGAAAGTGACTCAGCTAGTTGAGGTGATAAACCAGACACTGACGTAGAACTCCAGGTTAGGCGAAAAGGTCAACTCAGAATAAGGAAGGCAGTTTCTTAGAGCTAACTTTCACCTCTCCTGCACGACAGGCAAATAAGCACCTCTGTGAAATCTTTGGAACTCACACTTTCATTTAACCACTAGTCTCGCTTTAATTAAAGCCTGTCCATTCATGGACCTAAGAAAACAAGAGTAGCCCGAAGTTTTCCCAAAGTGGGAAACTTCTTAGGCTCGTTGTTCAGTGGGGAGACTTAAGAAGGCCAGATGACAGAGTAGGAAGCATCACCATGGTTTAGAAAGAAATGAGGTTCTCACACCGTAAGTATCATCCTTATTTCAGTCCTGAAGGTCAAAACAACAAAGGTTTGAGCTGACTGTCTAACAATAGCTTTCCTCTCCCACTTCCCCATTATAGCTCTATCAGTCCTGCATTCCAGTAACACTCCTCTTGAACTGAATGTAGCCAGCTTTCCAAGTGCAGTTTGCCTCCGGGACAGGGGATCAATAACTGCCACGTCTGTCATACTTTTGTTTATATAAGACCAAACCTCGATCTCCAGTTTTCACCTGGGCCTGAGTGATCCAAAACAATCTCTTCAAGTCTCATCAGACACCACCTTGCGCCCCCACCTACTACTACCCCCGCTATTCTAAAGCCTCCAGCTGAGGAAACCCATCAGCTTAGGCAAAGGGAGACACACTGCAGAGGACGTCCACGACACACGAAACAGAACCTACGCGGGCCACTTCAACAAACGCGGGGCCTCGCCCTCTCCATCACACAACTTTGCGCCCCACCCTCCCAACCGGAACTGCAACTCCCGTGCTCCGCGCCCCCTCGAACCGCGTGACGCTCGCGGCCGCCCAGCCCCTCCGCACCCACTGGGCAGGCGCGGGGCGCGCGCATGCTCGGCAGGGCGGCTGCCTGGGTCTTGAGCCGCTGCAATCTGTTGCGCCGCCGCCCGCGGGAGCCGGCAGATCCGGGTCTCGTGGCTTAGAGTGACGTGGTCAGTCGAATCAAAACAGAGGAGGGGAGGAAGCCGGCGGCCAGGAGCGGCGGCGGCAGCGGCTTCCCGAGCAGCCGCAGCGTTCCGGAAGCTCCAGGCGGTCTTTCTGCCGAGGCTTAGTCCGGGCCCCCATCCTCCCCGCCCCGTCGGTTGTTGTCTGGGCGGGTGAGTGTCTCCCATTTCTCCCACCGCCGTTTGCCGGCCCACCTTCCCCTCGCCCCGATTTTTCCTGGGGACTCTGGCGGGCTGCGGCAGTGCGGGGCTGCTTCTCGGGCTCAAGGGGTCCCCGACCGGGCTGGCGACTCTGCATCGGGAGAAGCCCGCTGCTGTCGAGCCTGCGTCCTCCGGCGAAGAGTCGGGCGAAGAGCCTGAGATTTGGCTTTCTCTGCAG
This sequence comes from Neotragus moschatus, assembly GCA_006410615.1. Lineage (NCBI taxonomy): Eukaryota > Metazoa > Chordata > Mammalia > Artiodactyla > Bovidae > Neotragus > Neotragus moschatus. The sequence continues at coordinate 1,068,412 of SJYA01001032.1, read as the reverse complement.
ACCAGAGTCGGGACTTGGCAGGGAAGTGGACTGTAGCCACGGGTGGTTTTATTTTTAGGGCAAGCAGTCAACTCGGGTGGAGGGATATAATGGAGTAAAAGAAGAGTGAGTGAGTCGTAGCTGGAAGGAATCCCTCACAAACCTAGCAATCTTCACTAAATCATTTACCTCTGTTTCTCAGCCCTTGCTGGGTCTGATATAGTCACCGGGATTCGTCCTTTGTTGTGATTGATGAGACTAGAAAGCTGCCATCCAGAAAGCGGGAGCTTTTAGCCCTAATTGTGTTGTGAATTTAAAGGATTCCCTTTTTCTGTTTGTTCGGTACGTGGAACCAGAGCTGACAATAAAGAGGTGGTACCCTTTATTGGAACAGATAAAGTGCGATAAACTGGTCACCGGAGTACCTGAAGTCCCGTGTTACCATTAGAGCCAGTTTTCCGAAGTGTCTGTTCGTGTGTGTATTAGGATTTTAGCCACAGTGATGTTCGTTAGCCGGAGAGCGTCAGTAGGGTGTTTTCAGTTGCCCTAGTTTACAGAATCGAGGATGTGGCCTTAGGAGAATGTCTTGGCTTTGCATAGAGAAAGTCGGATGAGCTTCCTGCACGTAATACCCGCGTTTAAAGAGATCTTCCAGTTACTGTGTTTTGTCAGAAACCGTTGGCAGCGTAGAATAACTTGGACGGCGTAAGCCCTTCCAGGGGAAGTCTTGAGCCCCTTAGGAGGCGTTCTCACTGCCCAGTCTGTGGAGCCTGCAGGTTTGTGTTCCCTTCCACTTTAGATGACCCGCCACGCAGATTCCTCTGGGGTAGCCTCCTTCGAGCCCTGCGACCCTCCGCGCCTTTCCACCACATGAATGAGACCAGAAGACCAAACCTCTGTTTTGTCCTTAGTTTTTTTTAAGTTTTTTTTTTCCTCCAGAGAATTCATTAATTGAGGTGTTTCTTTAGCAAACGGCAAGAAAGAAAAAGAGCTATGTATTAAATTGATTGTCATTTATCAAATCAAGGAAGAGGTCTTAGGAATTGGAACTACTCGCTTGAAGGATATATTATGTCCTTGTGTGGTATAAAATGGACCTCTTCCTAGCAGATTTCTTCTTTCAGCGTGTGCAATCGAGATCTTTTTTTTTCTTAATACCACAGTTGGAATGCTGCTGATTGAAACAAATGAAATTATGTTTTCTTGAAGTTCTTTCTCTTTTTTAATTTTTTAAGCTAACCTATACCTAAATATTTTTGTTTCTATGAAATAATTAGTGATAATTGGAGAAAATGTTGATTAAAGCAGATAAATGAAAAAAAGAAGAAATAAGTCATTGATATTCTTGCCATCCAGAGGCCACCAGAATGTCAGCAGTGGTTTATATCCTTCCAGACTTTTTTGCATTTAGATATTTTATACAGAAATGGTATCATACCTCATGTTCTTCTGTAACCTACTTTTTCACATATTAGCACTTCATTTTTGAGTAACATTACAATTTTTATAGATACTCTTGGACCTTAGCTTTTATAGAATATTCGCTGTATGTTTGCCAAACCATAATGATTAAAATCATGGTTTTAAAAGATTTCCTCTCAAATCTCTCATGATGATATTATAAGATTTATGAAATCAGTATGCATTGTGTGACAAACTAAGACTTTGCTGGTTTAACTCTTGGGAAAACAGGCACAGAATAGCCTGAGTTAACACTATGGAAGTTTGAAAAGCTTTTGCTCACTTGGTGATTTGATTTAGGTAAGGGTTTAGTTCTGTGCCATAGCTCCTGTATGTCCCAAATGTTGACCAGCTGTCCAGGCCTCTGGCAGTAAGGTCCTAAAAGATTTTACTTTATACACTTAATGTGCTTTATGAACACTGAGTCTTGGATGTGTGCCTGTTTAGTCCAGTGCTTTATCAATGGTGCCAAAAGAGAAGCAAGGTTCCCTGCACCTCAGCTTCAAAGGATAAGTACTTACTAAAGAGTATCCTCGGAGAAGGCAGTGGCACCCCACTCTAGTACTCTTGCCTGGAAAATGCCATGGACGGAGGAGCCTGGAAGGCTGCAGTCCATGGGGTCGCTAAGGGTTGGACATGACTGAGCGACTTCACTTTCACTTTTCACTTTCATGCATTGGAGAAGGAAATGGCAACCCACTCCAGTGTTCTTGCCTGGAGAATCCCAGGGATGGGGGAGCCTGGTAGGCTGCTGTCTATGGGGTCACACAGAGTTGGACACCACTGAAGCAACTTAGCAGCAAAGAGTATCCTAAATATACTAATAACCCACTTGGGTCTGTTAGTCATAAACTTACCTACATGTGTCTTAAATAGTAGTGTTCAATATGTATTCTAGATTTGTCCACTTTTTCCCATCTCTACTGCTACCACCTTTGCCAACTCTTACCGTATCTCACCTGGCCTACTGCAGAAACCTCTGATCTCCTTGCTTCCACTTTGGCTTTTTATGGTGCATCCCCTTTCCCACAGCCTGAGGGATCCTTTAACATGTCAGATCATGTCACTCTTTTGTTGAACATCTCTCATCACATTCAGAATAAAATCCAACCTTTCTCAAAGTTTGCCAGGCAGTAGAGGTCTGGGCACTGCTTTCCTCTATCTCACCTTGTATCCAAATGCCTTGATCAGTACCCAGGAGTCTGGCAACAGCAGTTTCTTCCTGTGTTCCAGCTGCATTAGCATTGTGCTGGGGACTTGCCAGGTTTGTTCTCGCCTCAGGGCATTTGCACTTGCTCTTCCTTGTGGCTTCCATCTTCTCCCAGATCTTTCTGTAGCTGATTCCATCATGTCATTCAGGTCTCAGTTCAGCTATTGTCTCTTCAAGGAGATTGCTCCCACAATTATCTCACCATTCTGTCATTTTCTTTATAACATCACTGTCTGGAATTTCCTTTTTTTTTTTTTT
>SJYA01001032.1:1053427-1063750 GCA_006410615.1 Neotragus moschatus | reverse complement strand
GGTTTTATTTTTAGGGCAAGCAGTCAACTCGGGTGGAGGGATATAATGGAGTAAAAGAAGAGTGAGTGAGTCGTAGCTGGAAGGAATCCCTCACAAACCTAGCAATCTTCACTAAATCATTTACCTCTGTTTCTCAGCCCTTGCTGGGTCTGATATAGTCACCGGGATTCGTCCTTTGTTGTGATTGATGAGACTAGAAAGCTGCCATCCAGAAAGCGGGAGCTTTTAGCCCTAATTGTGTTGTGAATTTAAAGGATTCCCTTTTTCTGTTTGTTCGGTACGTGGAACCAGAGCTGACAATAAAGAGGTGGTACCCTTTATTGGAACAGATAAAGTGCGATAAACTGGTCACCGGAGTACCTGAAGTCCCGTGTTACCATTAGAGCCAGTTTTCCGAAGTGTCTGTTCGTGTGTGTATTAGGATTTTAGCCACAGTGATGTTCGTTAGCCGGAGAGCGTCAGTAGGGTGTTTTCAGTTGCCCTAGTTTACAGAATCGAGGATGTGGCCTTAGGAGAATGTCTTGGCTTTGCATAGAGAAAGTCGGATGAGCTTCCTGCACGTAATACCCGCGTTTAAAGAGATCTTCCAGTTACTGTGTTTTGTCAGAAACCGTTGGCAGCGTAGAATAACTTGGACGGCGTAAGCCCTTCCAGGGGAAGTCTTGAGCCCCTTAGGAGGCGTTCTCACTGCCCAGTCTGTGGAGCCTGCAGGTTTGTGTTCCCTTCCACTTTAGATGACCCGCCACGCAGATTCCTCTGGGGTAGCCTCCTTCGAGCCCTGCGACCCTCCGCGCCTTTCCACCACATGAATGAGACCAGAAGACCAAACCTCTGTTTTGTCCTTAGTTTTTTTTAAGTTTTTTTTTTCCTCCAGAGAATTCATTAATTGAGGTGTTTCTTTAGCAAACGGCAAGAAAGAAAAAGAGCTATGTATTAAATTGATTGTCATTTATCAAATCAAGGAAGAGGTCTTAGGAATTGGAACTACTCGCTTGAAGGATATATTATGTCCTTGTGTGGTATAAAATGGACCTCTTCCTAGCAGATTTCTTCTTTCAGCGTGTGCAATCGAGATCTTTTTTTTTCTTAATACCACAGTTGGAATGCTGCTGATTGAAACAAATGAAATTATGTTTTCTTGAAGTTCTTTCTCTTTTTTAATTTTTTAAGCTAACCTATACCTAAATATTTTTGTTTCTATGAAATAATTAGTGATAATTGGAGAAAATGTTGATTAAAGCAGATAAATGAAAAAAAGAAGAAATAAGTCATTGATATTCTTGCCATCCAGAGGCCACCAGAATGTCAGCAGTGGTTTATATCCTTCCAGACTTTTTTGCATTTAGATATTTTATACAGAAATGGTATCATACCTCATGTTCTTCTGTAACCTACTTTTTCACATATTAGCACTTCATTTTTGAGTAACATTACAATTTTTATAGATACTCTTGGACCTTAGCTTTTATAGAATATTCGCTGTATGTTTGCCAAACCATAATGATTAAAATCATGGTTTTAAAAGATTTCCTCTCAAATCTCTCATGATGATATTATAAGATTTATGAAATCAGTATGCATTGTGTGACAAACTAAGACTTTGCTGGTTTAACTCTTGGGAAAACAGGCACAGAATAGCCTGAGTTAACACTATGGAAGTTTGAAAAGCTTTTGCTCACTTGGTGATTTGATTTAGGTAAGGGTTTAGTTCTGTGCCATAGCTCCTGTATGTCCCAAATGTTGACCAGCTGTCCAGGTCTCTGGCAGTAAGGTCCTAAAAGATTTTACTTTATACACTTAATGTGCTTTATGAACACTGAGTCTTGGATGTGTGCCTGTTTAGTCCAGTGCTTTATCAATGGTGCCAAAAGAGAAGCAAGGTTCCCTGCACCTCAGCTTCAAAGGATAAGTACTTACTAAAGAGTATCCTCGGAGAAGGCAGTGGCACCCCACTCTAGTACTCTTGCCTGGAAAATGCCATGGACGGAGGAGCCTGGAAGGCTGCAGTCCATGGGGTCGCTAAGGGTTGGACATGACTGAGCGACTTCACTTTCACTTTTCACTTTCATGCATTGGAGAAGGAAATGGCAACCCACTCCAGTGTTCTTGCCTGGAGAATCCCAGGGATGGGGGAGCCTGGTAGGCTGCTGTCTATGGGGTCACACAGAGTTGGACACCACTGAAGCAACTTAGCAGCAAAGAGTATCCTAAATATACTAATAACCCACTTGGGTCTGTTAGTCATAAACTTACCTACATGTGTCTTAAATAGTAGTGTTCAATATGTATTCTAGATTTGTCCACTTTTTCCCATCTCTACTGCTACCACCTTTGCCAACTCTTACCGTATCTCACCTGGCCTACTGCAGAAACCTCTGATCTCCTTGCTTCCACTTTGGCTTTTTATGGTGCATCCCCTTTCCCACAGCCTGAGGGATCCTTTAACATGTCAGATCATGTCACTCTTTTGTTGAACATCTCTCATCACATTCAGAATAAAATCCAACCTTTCTCAAAGTTTGCCAGGCAGTAGAGGTCTGGGCACTGCTTTCCTCTATCTCACCTTGTATCCAAATGCCTTGATCAGTACCCAGGAGTCTGGCAACAGCAGTTTCTTCCTGTGTTCCAGCTGCATTAGCATTGTGCTGGGGACTTGCCAGGTTTGTTCTCGCCTCAGGGCATTTGCACTTGCTCTTCCTTGTGGCTTCCATCTTCTCCCAGATCTTTCTGTAGCTGATTCCATCATGTCATTCAGGTCTCAGTTCAGCTATTGTCTCTTCAAGGAGATTGCTCCCACAATTATCTCACCATTCTGTCATTTTCTTTATAACATCACTGTCTGGAATTTCCTTTTTTTTTTTTTTATTTTTATTTTTTAGTTTGTTTTGCTTTACAATACTGTATTCGTTTTGCTATACACTGACGTGAATCAGCCACGTCCTTTGTTTTTATATTCTGTCTCCTATACTAGAAGTTAAACTCTGGGAAAATGAGGACCTTGTCTGTCCTTTTTACTGCCAAGCAGGTGCTCAGTATGATGGTTGAATGAATAAACTTGAACATATCTGTATTACTGTTGAATGCACTGTCTCTTCTTCTTATATATAACTTTATTTATTTATTGACTGCTGGGTCTTCATTGCTGCTTGGGCTTTTCTCTAGTTCTGGTGAGTGTGGCTGCTCTTCATTGCAGTGGCTTCTCTCATGAAACACAAGCTCTAGGGCATGTGGCCTTCAGTAGTTGCTGCATTTGGGCTCAGTGGTTGCGGTTCCCAGGCTCTAGACCAGAGGCTCAATAGTTGTCGTGCACAGGCTTAGTTGCTCTCCTGCATGTGGATCTTCCCAGACCAAGGATCGAGCCTGTGTCTCTTACATTGGCATGTGGATTCTTTACCAGTGAGCCACAAGGGAAGCCCCTCTGTTGTCTCTCTTAAACCAGTTCTTTTTATGGCAGAACCCTAATTTTCACTCTCCTTTTGTAGGGGTGTTCCTTGATTCTCCTACTTCAGTAGTTCTTGATGTTTGGACCAGGGACAGCTATGCTATACTTTTTGTTCAGTCACTAAGTCATGTCCGACTCTTTGCAACCCCATGGACTGCAGCACGTCAGGCTTCCCTGTCCTTCACCATTTTCTGGAGCTTGCTCAGACTTTTGTCCATTGAGTCAGTGATGCCATCCAACCCTCTCATCCTTTGTCATCCCCTTTTGCTTTCAGTCTTTCCCAACATCAGGGTCTTTTCTGATGAGTCAGCTCTTCGCATCAGGTGGCCAAGGTATTGGAGCTTCAGCTTCAGCATCAGTCCTTCTAATGAATATTCAGGATTGATTTCCTTTATGATTGACTGGTTTGATCTCCTTGCAGTCCAAGGGACTCTCAAGAGTCTGCTTCAACACCACAGCTCAAAAGCATCTATCTCCTTGAGTTGGCTTAACAGTGATGCTTTCTGACCATCTCATCCTCCGCTGCCCATTCTCCTTTTACCTTCAGTCTTCTCCAGTATCAGGGTCTTTTCCAGTGAGCTGGCTGTTTGCATCTCGTGGCCAAAGAATTAGAGTTTCAGTATCAGTCCTTCCAGTAAATATTCAGTTTACTGAATTAGGATTGGCTGGTTTGATCTCTTGCACTCCAAGGGACTCTCAAGAGTCTTCTCTAACACCATAGTTAGAAATTATCAGTTCTTTGGTTCTCAGCCTTCTTTATGGTCCAGCTCTCACATCCATATGTAAGTACTAGAAAAACCATAGTTTGGACTATGCTCAGTTGCTGCGGTTGTGTCCAGTTCTTTGCACCCTGTAGACTGTAGCCTGTCAGGCTCCTCTGTCCACGGGGATTGTCTATGCAAAAATATTGGAGTGGGTTGCCATGCCCTCCTCCAGGGGATTTTCCCAACCCAGCGATTGAACCCAAGTCTTGTATGTCTCCTGCATGTATCAGGTACTATGCTAAACACTTTTAACATGTTTTTCAGTTAACTGTAACGCAACTCAGATATAGGTGTTCCTGCTCCCTCTTTACAGATGAAAGAACTGAGACACAGTGAGTAGCAGGTTGGATTTGAACCCAAGTCAGTTCTCTTAATCAGTATACCCTACAGTGTTTAGAACTATATGCACTACTTTAGATTTAGTAAGTCATTTTTTTTTGTTGAGGGCAGAATAATGTTTTCTGTCCCATTTCCAGTCCTTAATGAAGTTCACTGTTTTTTGTCTTTGTGCCTGAAGTTGCACAATTGGTAGCTGACCTCAAGAAACATTCTGTAAAGACTCCGACATCTTCTTGCTTTGTTGTATTGAACCAGAGCCTCCCAGGTTTTAAGTAAATTCGAGGTATTTTCTCCTCCCTGTGCGTTACCTTGCATCCCACACACCCAGCATCTATCACTTTTCTACCTGCTTATATACTCATTTGAATTCTTCATACATTTTCTCCATTGATTTGGGTGTTGTAATATTTGGACTACCATGGGATCATCATAAACTAAACAGATTTCTCACTGTAAGGCCTTTTCCAAATGAGTTAAAAGTACTGAATTTGCTTGATGCATTGATTTGGGGGGGCTTCTCTGATAGCTCAGTTGGTACAGCATCCGCCTGTAATGCAGGAGACCCGGGTTCGATACATGGGTGGAGAAGACTGCTGGAAAAGGGATAGGCTACCCACTCCAGTATTGTTGGCTTCCCTTGTGGCTCAGCTGGTAAAGAATCCTCCTGCAATGCAGGAGACCTGGGTTTGATCCCTGGGTTGAGAAGATCCCCTGGAGAAGGGAAAGGCTACCCACTCCAGTATTCTGGCCCAAAGAATTCCATGGGCTAGTCCATAGGGTCCCAAAGAGTTGGACACACTGAGCGACTTTCACTTTGATTTGGGGTGGGGAGGATACTTAATCTAGAGAAATACTGGTTGTCTTTCTTCTCTTCCTGGTCTTAAAGCCTGAATAGCTATATTTATCTGCGGAAGCTCTGGTCACACATGATCTTTAGCAGAGCTCTGTGGTAACCCATCTCCGGAGCCTGTGTGGCTCCTTTCGCTTCACTTTTCATATTCAGTTGTCTGTGGCTATTTGGCTTATTTGATTGGGAGGCCCATGAGGTCAGGGAGGACCGATTAAGCAACAGTAGGCTTGTTGATCGGAGAAGGCAATGGCACCCCACTCCAGTACTCTTGCCTGGGAAATCCCATGGACAGAGGACCCTGGCAGACTGCAGTCCATGGGGTCGCTAAGAGTCGGACACGACTAAGCAACTTCCCTTTCCCTTTTCACTTTCGTACATTGGAGAAGGAAATGGCAACCCACTCCAATGCTCTTGCCTAGAGAATCCCAGGGACAGGGGAGCCTGGTGGGCTGTCGTCTGTGGGGTGGCACAGAGTCGGACACGACTGAAGCAACTTAGCAGCAGTAGCAGCAGCAGGCTTGTTGATGGGATAAATGAAGAAAAATATCAACTTTAACTATATCTGTAAAAAGTAGTACATTGCTAAAAAGCAGTATTTGTAAAAATCTTTTCCCATATAGTTTAATAAGACTTAGAACAAAAGCTTCAATAAAAGATACTAAATTATCTACATTGATAATTAATGGTGATCTATTAATATGTGAGTTGTAAAGATTTTGCAGAAAGTAAGCCCTCCCGACAGTTATATTGTGGCTTATATTAGAATTTTTTTAAGATTGCAAAACTTTTTAGGCAAGTAGTACTACAAGCTTATAAGCAAAGATATTCTTTTGGTGTGTGCTTACGTTCATGTTCATATTTCAGTCCACATAACAAGGGCTAACCATCTGAATTGGTTATATGCACATGGCAGTAGATCCTACAGTTAAGTAACAGTTTGGGCACTTCAAAGTGATTTGAAAGGAAGGCTGAAAATTATTTGAATCTGAAATTAAAACAGTTACCTGTGTGAATCTCAATAGCAATGACATTTACTGTTCATGGAGTCTGTAGGCTCGTCTCTTGACTTCATTACATACTACATGTTTAGCTTACACATCAGCCCTCCAAGTCAGACATTGTCACCTCCAATTTACACTGGAGGAAACAGGCTCTGGTTAGTAAGTTGCTTAAGGTAAAGCCACTTGGGACTTGTGGGATCCAAACTCAATTTTCTTTGACCCCAAATTCATAAATTTTATATTACAACAATGTTGACTAGTCTTTTTGTCTTACAGAATCATGGGAGCTATAATAAGTAAACCCAGTTTTAGCTGTCAGATTATTCTACTAGAAGTACTTTCATGAAATGTTTTGTTCTCTTTAAACCTAAATTGGATATGCATGTCTAGATTCCCTCCTTTAAAAAAAAAACAGAAAAAAAACCTGAGACATGCTTGTTATTGAAAAGCTGCAAAGGATAGTAATATGTAAAACCAACAACAAAAGTTACAATCCTGTACACATATGTCCTTCCAGCCTTTAACTTTTAAAGTTCATTTTTGGTACAGCTGAGATATAATACTCACATAAGCTTATATTCTTTTTGAGAGGTGGGAGTGGGGTCTACATAGTGATCTTTTTACTGTAGCCTTAGAAAATATCTAAACTTGATTTTAACTGGCTGCATTTTATAAGATATTTTGAATAAACTGGTTTACTTGAAGTTTTTGCTTAATATTGAACATGAATGTAGTTTTCAGTTTTCACCATTATAAATAATATTGTGGTGAACCATGGCTTTAAATAGCCAACCAAAACAAAACAAAACAAAAACCCAACCAACCAGTCTTAATTATGTAAAAAAAAAAATCACATTTTAATGACTTGAAATGCGATTTTAAGCAAGTATATACAGCATATATATTCTTGCAATCCTAGAAAATTTACTCGAGAGTTTTTTTTTTAAATAATTTTACTTGTTAATTAAAAAAATTTTTGGCTGTTCTGGGTCTTCCTTGCTACACACAGGCTTTCTCTAGCGCGGTGAGCAGGGACTATTCTAGTTGCCGTGCACGGGTTTTTCATTGCAGTGGCTTCTCTTGCAGAGCATAGGCTCTAGAGTTGGGCTTTAGTAGTTGTGATGCACGGGCTTAGAGACCTCTCCGCATGTGGAATCTTCCTTGATTAGGGATCAAACCCATGTTTCCTGCCTTGGCAGGTGAATTCTTTACCACTAAGCCACTAAGGCCTGGCGTGCTGCAGTTCATGGGGTTGCAAAGAGTCGGACACGACTGAGCGACTGAACTGAACTGAACTGAAGCCACTCAGGGATGCTCCTACATGAGGATTTTTTAAAATAGAGGTAGCCTCTGAGAAGAAGAGAGAACCTTTTTTACTTCTGTGGTTTTTTTAAACTTCTGTATTTGAATTGTAAAAGTATAAATGTGATTGCTTTCAAAATTAAAAAAAAGTCCAACTCCTTGAGAAAGTGTATGTTTTTCTAAACTAAAACCAATTTTTAGGTTTATAGTAAGGCTTATATTTTGTTTATAACATTTCAAACTTGAGTGCTTTTGTTTGAAGAAAGTTACCTTTTTGTTGCTTTATTTTCATATTGAATTTTCATTTCCTTTTTTAAATTTAGGTCACAACACAGATGTGAGTCTCAAGTTTGTAAAAATACAGAATAAAGCTGGTTTATGCTTGACTGCACTCATTGGCAAGCATTGCAGGTGCAGCACTATCAAATTTTAACAATGATGAAGATGCTTCAAATCAAGTTAGGGATACAGTAAGCATCTTCTTGGTAAATGAAGTTTTAGAGGATGTGTTCTGGTTGCTATCTTGTTTTAGCTTATACTTTTTTTAAAAAGCTAATTATTTTTTACATATTATATATTTTGTTGCTTTGTACTCCTGGCAGAGGTAATGTAGAAGAAACTGACTTGCTTGAAATTTTGAAGACTTCTGTTTTTTCTGTGGTGCTTATTCAAATTTCATTTTTTTTTTTTTTTTAAAGATTGATGTATTTTTTGGCTGTGGTATGTCTTCATTGCTGTGAGTGGATTTACTCAAGTTACAGCAAGTGGGGACTAATCTCTAGTTACCGTGCGCGGGCTTCCCACTGCAGTGGCTTCTCTGGTGGACCACAGGCTTTATGGTCGTGAGTCGAGTTTCATTTTTTAATAACATTGCTTTNCTGTGAGTGGATTTACTCAAGTTACAGCAAGTGGGGACTAATCTCTAGTTACCGTGCGCGGGCTTCCCACTGCAGTGGCTTCTCTGGTGGACCACAGGCTTTATGGTCGTGAGTCGAGTTTCATTTTTTAATAACATTGCTTTCTGTATCCGTTTCATTTTTTAATAACATTGCTTTCTGTGTCACAGTGGTTCTAAGTGTTTTTTTCCTGTCATCATGGATGGCATTTGTGTGCACCTATGTTCAGATAGGTCGTCCAGGCTGTAGCATGGCTGAGATAAACCATGAGTTCATCTGAGTTGGGAGAGTAGTAACCATAACTCCGTTCTGCCCCAAAAATCATATAGGCAAGGAAGTGAAGGGGAGTAATAGTGAGAAAAAGTCTTGATTCTGCTCTGGTTTATTTTAACGGTGAAATGATAAAGGCAGGAGGAGAAGGGGACAACAGAGGATGAAATGGTTGGATGGCATCACCGGATCAATAGGCATGAATTTGAGCAAACTGTGGGAAATGGTGAAGGACAGGAAGCCTGGTGTGCTGCAGGCCATGGGGTCACAACTTAACAACTGAACAATAACAACAACAAATCATTCATAGATTTGTAACATTACTTGTGATATACTTCAGAATTTCAGAACATGCTTGTATTTTGTAATGTAGCTATTGAAAACTGGTTTCTTAACAGTTGTATCCTCTATGATTTGGGGGGACGGTCACAGAATATGGAATTTTTATAACATCCGTTAAATTTTTCTGTTTCTAACTTATGGAACACAGTGTTTTTTTCCTGAATTAAAAAATTTTTATTCAGAATGTGATTAAGTAGTACTCGAGTAGAAATTTCAGAGAACATTTTCAGAATATGAAACTTTGGGTTAAGATACTGAATATAAACAAAGATGATTCAATTGCAGAGTTTTCCCTTGTTTGGCTATTTATAATAAATTTTACCCCTGGGCCTTGAGAGAATCTTTAAGATTGTACAAGAGTGAAGAATAGTCGGGGAAGAACAGAAAATTTGTAGATGAGGGACCAAGATTCAGAACAGAAGACTTCTTCTCTTTCACTTCTATGCAAAAGAGTGATAGCTGAGCCCCAGCCGAATTCATCCCCACCCCCACCACCCCCACCCCAAAGCTGTATACAAAGAACTTGGGTTGAGGGTTGAAGATACATTTCAAATCTAAAGGCTTAGAGTTGAATTGCCTCAGAGCATTTTACAGTTTATAAAGCACTCTTTAAAATTCTCATCCGATCCTTGGAATAACCCATTAAAATAGTTTCAGTCATTACTCTTGTTTTATAGGTAGGGAAACTGAAGTCACAGAGAGGCTCATTTATCCATTTTTTTAATAATGTCGTAACTTAAGTCATTTATCTAAGATACATTCTTTCTGCTATCCCATGCTGTTTTTAATGGGTGTTCTTAAGGTGATTCCTAGAATACAATCAGGCTCTGTCCATGGAATTCTCCAGGCGAGAATACTGGAGTGGACTGCCATTCCCTTCTCCAGGGGATCTTTCTGACTGAGGGGTCTAACCCAGGTCTCCTGCATTGTAGGCAGATTTTTTTTACCGTTCGAGCCATCAGGGAAGCCCACGATCAGATACAGGTAAGGGGAAAGAAAAGTTGTAAAGAAAAAGTAGTGTCTAAGGTGTAGGAAAATAGGGTCACATTAGCAGGGAATTTCCAGAAAAGTAATGGCAGCCGTGGGGGCTGGGGGCGGGGGGCCGGGAGGGGGCCTT
>SJYA01001032.1:976533-1053271 GCA_006410615.1 Neotragus moschatus | reverse complement strand
GGCCTTTAACCAAGTCCTGTGCAGCATCCACAGGAAATTCTTGATAACCATGAACAGTTCACCTGTTAGTATAAAAGGCATAGAAGTGAGGTAAGTAGTTCTCCTTTTGAACTTTCTCTGGAGATTATCACAGTAGTTGTTTGGCTGAGACATTTATTTTGGCTGTTAATTATATACTAGTATGTGGTTATATTATTATTATTACAAGAATGGATTATAATTAGTAATTAACTTGATTGCAAACGCTTGGAGGTAGGGCTTAATGTTTTATTTCTTCTGTATCCTCCTCTNCCTTTTGAACTTTCTCTGGAGATTATCACAGTAGTTGTTTGGCTGAGACATTTATTTTGGCTGTTAATTATATACTAGTATGTGGTTATATTATTATTATTACAAGAATGGATTATAATTAGTAATTAACTTGATTGCAAACGCTTGGAGGTAGGGCTTAATGTTTTATTTCTTCTGTATCCTCCTCTGAACTCTTCTGCTAGCTACCTAGTCCCCTGGGGACTTGTCAGATATATCCTTTTCAGGAAAGGAGAAGTGAGAGAAGACAGGGGTTTGAAGCCCTGCTCTGCTGGCTGACTTTGGGTAAGTCACTGACATTCTCAGGGCCTCAATGTTTTTTCTCTTTAAATGAGTGAATGAGAACTGCTGCATCCCCAAAGTTTTAAAAGTACTTTTTATGAAGTTGTGGTTTGTTGGATATGAAGAAATGAAGACTTAGCATCCTCTGATACATACCTTATCTATACTGTGCTATCTTGCACAGGCCTCCTAAGTCAGATTGACCTTGTTTTTTCTGCGCATTCCCATTCTCCTTGATGAAGAAAGAACATTTTGTTGTCATTCTTTCTAGCCTACTCTCATCTCTTCTTTTGAATAGTATGCCCTCTAAAAGAATATATTTAAGTTTTCTGTTATCCTGTAAAAATGTTTTATAATAAGACTTTCGGGTATGGTTTTTATTTTATTTTTCTCTTGTAAATAGCTAATTCTGGATGGGCCTATCAGCTTGAAAAAAAATGCACAACACAAGAGCCATGAGTTAAGTTTATTCCATGTCTTAGTGACATGGAATAACATGGGAGATAGCCTCTCATTCCAAAGGTAATGGAGGAGCTGGTGTCTACATGTGCAGTCAGTTGAAAGGTTACTGAAGTTGACTGAAAGGTTACTGGATCAGATATCTCAATTTCAGTGCTTTTCTGTGCATGGGAAGATGCAACAATCTGAGGTCATTGGAATTCTTCCTTAGATAGGCCTTTCGACTGTCTGTACTGCTGTGCTGTGCTTAGTCACTCAGTCTTGTCCCACTCTTTGCTCCCCCATGGACTGTAGCTTGCCAGGCTCCTCTGTCCATGGGGATTCTCCAGGCAAGAATACTGGAGTGGGTGCCATACCCTTCTCCAGGGGATCTTCCCAACCCAAGGATCAAACCCAGGTCTCCTGCATTGCAGGCAGATTCTTTACTGTCTGAGCCACTGGGGAAGCCAAGAATACTGGAGCTGAAGGGATAGAGTAGCCTATCCCTTCTCCTGGGGATCTTCTCGACCCAGGAATCAAACCTGGGTCTCCTGCATTGCTGGAGGATTCTTTACCCGCTGAGCTACCAGGAAAGCCCACCTAGGGGTCCATAAATCCAAAACACAGAATGTGTCACCCTAAATTCTTTCATTGTGTACTTATAGATCAGCAGCTATTGTGGCTAATGATTTGATCCTTAAAGAACTGGAATGGCAGGCAACATTCTTTGTTTGCACACAGTATAGGGTCAAATAGGGAGTAGTATTAGGAATTTGTAACTGTAATTGCTTGGCTATTAATGTGAATTTAAAAAATTTTTCATAATAGAAGTCAGGAAGTTTTAACTCCTAAGCACAGAGAATTGTGGTATTTAAGGAATATAATGGATTTATTTCAATATTTACATTTTAAAATGACTTTAATCTCCCAGGCAGCATTTTAGCCTTGTTTTTACCAGATGACGATTGACTCATCTGAACTTGAAACTGCATGCTTTCTCCTTGCCCACTTCCTATCAGAAAATCAGACTTACAAATGTAGTTTAAGAGAAAAGTATGTAACTTGAAAGAAGCATTAGGAAGTTAATTGATGGTTATCTAATTTCTGTAGTGCTCTAAAGTTGTCTTTATACAGTATAACCTTCATGATTGGTCATATCTGACAGAAATGCAGTGAGTCTTGGTCAGGAATTTACATTATGACTTCTTGTCCAAAGTCTCTCTCATACTGGATGGAAATGTGATCATGGTCAAATTGCTCACTTATCTGAACTTATTTTCCGCATTTTAAAAGAGGAATAATTTTCTTGCTTAACTTGTTGGAAGGGCTGTTCTTAAGATATGAAAGTAGTTGGAAAGCTGCAGGCATAACTATTTTAGATATGACTGAGATCCATTTCTGATAAAAGAATAAAGCAAATGAGTATATTGTAAAAACATATTGTATCTGTGGGAATTTGAACATGTTATTACACTAAGATGTTGAATCATCTGATGAAAGTAATCTGAACTTCTAATTATACATGTTAGTGTATGATATAATATTACTGAAATTGATAGGCAAATATTTTGTTCTCTCTGTTTGATATGAAAAGTAGCCAGAGTTTGGGGATAGCTCTCCTTAATTGTTTGATCAGTTTTCTAATTGGCTACTGGGCAAAAGCGGATTCAGAAAGGAGTTTGTAGAAAAATTTTTTTAGAATTGAGTAATTATTCCTGTAATTGGGAATAAGGTTAAAAATAGAGAGTAAATGCAAAGGTAATCTTCCTGAATGTCTGGGGGGGTGGGGGGAAGGCAGTTTCAGCTGTTTCTGGTATGTTTTACTTTCTTGGTTTTTATAACTTTGGAGTGTTAGTAGCATTAATGCTTTTTAGGTAAAAATGTATAAAATACTTCTGAGTTCCTCATTTCACTGACAGCATCTCTATTTTCTGTATTCTAAAAACAAATGGCTTGCATTCTAACTTGTTACTTTGTATTTTGCCCTTGCTGCAGGTTTTTAATTTTAACTTTTAAGTGGGAAGAATTTTGACATTGTCTTGATCACTGTAAAGATAGGACTAATTGAAAAAGTGATTTTATCATAAGTCATCTTCTTAAAATTACAGTAGAAAGATAGTTTTCATCCTCTGACCTTGAATTAGGCTTGGTTATACCTGCTTTCTCAAGAAGAGCCCTCTGTTTGCATGGGGAGAAATCAGAAGAATTATTGTTTGTCTATAAAAATATATTTATAAAAAACTGAGGTATGCTTGAAATTTTTAGTACTAACAGATCATGAATCTGTATGTATCCATCAACTGGCTTCAGCAGTTACTGAACTTATGACTTTTATTTCATCCACATCTCCCCTTTTGCAGGATTATTTTCACCTGGATCCTAGGCATAAAAATCTCTTTTTTTTACACACATAGTGAAATACATAGTGAGATCTCAGAGATAAAGACTCTTTCAGATGTGACAATTGACATTATAGTTATGTTAAAAAATTTAATGCAGGGCAATTTCCTAAATGACATTTAATCCAGTCAGTGTTCCAAGTTCCTTTTTGTTTGTATCGTAATTGTCCTTTTGGTAGGTTTGTTTGCTTCCGGATTCATACAAGGTCTATATACAGCATTAGATTGATAGCTCTAAAATTTCTTAAACTGTAACCATATCCCTGCCATCTCTTGAAGTTTTCTTTACTTTTTACTATTTATTTATTGAAAAATTGGAGTTAGTTTCCCTTACTTTTGCTGCATTCAGCATTTTTCCTGATTTATAGTAAAAGTTAATATATAATTATTATTTCATAGAGACTCCACATTATTTGATAAGGACTTCCCTGGTGGTCCAGTGGTTAAGCTTCCAACTTCCAATGCAGAAAGTACTAGTTTGAACCCTGGTCAGGGAACTCAGATCCCACATGCCTTGCAATTTGGCAAAAAAAAAAAAAAAAAATTTCTATGATATTGAAAGATAAAATGTACAAAATGAAAACTAAAATCTTGTCACTCAGAGATTCCCGATGTTAGTTTTCATATGTTTTCTTTCAACTTTTTCAAGTGTGTTTTTTTGTGCTTTTAAAATATATTCATGTACTTTGCTTATTTTTGTATCCTTTTTAATATATTTTAATATTACATTGTGTTTATTTCCCCATGTTATTATGAAAGAAAATGAAGCATTTGGCTGCATAATACTTCACAGTGTATATCTTAATTTAAGCATTTCCTTTTAGCCAGACATTTGTTGTTGTTTAGTTGCTAAGTCACATCCAACTCTTTGCAGCCCCATGGACTGCATCCCACCAGGCTTCTCTGTCCAGGGGATTTCCCAGGCAAGAATACTAGAGTGGGTAGCCATTTCCTCCTCCAGGGGATCTTCCCGGCCTAGGCACTGAACCCGTGTCTCCTGCGTCTCCTCCATTGGCAGGCAGATTCTTTACCACTGAGTCACCAGCCAGACATTTAGACTGTTTCCAGTTTTTCACTGTGATAAAGCTGTGATAACCATCTTAGTACATAGGTCTTTGTATTTCAGATTTTTAAAAAAATTATAGAACCTTAGAAGTGGAATTATTCAAAGAGCATGAAATTTTTTAATTTCTGAATTCATATTGCCATAAAAATTATAGTTTGTAATCTCCAGTGCAATTCCCACTTCAAAGAATCTGTTTGCATATGTTCCATGTTATGAAGAAATCTTTGCTTATCATATTAGTTAGTGGAGTGTGATTTTTTTCCCCTATTCTTTGGCTGTTGTAATTGTATTTGAGATTTTTTAATGCATATATTATGTTGTAAGTTTGTTGATATTTTTCATTGTTCTGCCATTAAAGATCAAATACTCACTTAAATTTGTCTTCTAGAATCACTTAGGGTTTTTTTTTTCTTAATTGCTAGAAGGCATTCCTAGCATGTACTTTGTACATTCCTAGCATTTATTAAACTGTTGATCCCCTCCTCATTTATTTGTAATTCAAGTTTTGATACGTAAATATACTTTGTGGTTGGCATGTTCAGAAAATTCTAGAAAAAGGAATTGTTTTCCTGTTTACTGAGTTTTAATATTATCTCTTATCTCTGTCCTCCCTCCACCCTCTTTTTTCTGCTTCCCACCTATGAAATGTATCCAGATGTCTTTGGTTCTGAATGAATCTTGGGAAAACACCTTAAAAAAAACCTAGTCTAGCCCTCATCTGTTTTCCTTTATTTTCCTTGTTATATGTGTATTTTTAAAATGAATTCCCATTTGCTTTTATTTTAAACTGAATTTACCAGATGTTACCAAAGCATTATACCAACATTAGTAGTTTATGATGCATACTCTGTTGTTAGAGCATTTTCATCCTCTTTTACTGTTAATACTTCCACCAGAGGATGGGTAGAGGAAGGGAAAGGTAAAACATTGAAAACTGGCTACCCCCTGAGCCAGAGGGTATAGTCTTATCTACTTTCCAATCCAGAGACAAGTTTTCATGTATCTTAATCCAGAAACAAGTTTTTATATATCTAGACCAGTGGTTCTTAGTCTTTAGTATACTACAAAGAATGATTACCTCAGATTTAGGGCAAAGGCTGACTTTAGAAATATCCATTGTATGGTCTGTTTATATACTTGGTTATTCCTCAACTGATAATGGGATTTGGTTTATTTTGTAACACATATACTTACAGAGTTTAGAGTACCATTTTTTATGTATTAATGCTAGCTAACAAATTCAGTGATGATGGAAGGTCAGATAGTGCTTAAGAAAATTTAGCATGTTCAGTTGAAGAGAAAAGTTGAGATGTGATTATCTGTCGCTAGAGCAAATGGTTCTGGTATGGGAAGAACAGGATGTTCACAGTGAAGTTATTCTTTTGAAAAGTTAATATTTTTTGAATCACTCAGAAGACACAAAGGCAGTATATAGTGACAAGTTTTCTTACTACTCCTGTCACTTAGACACTTCGGCCCCCTCTTCCAGAGGCAACCAGTTACATCATTTTTGAATACTAAATTCTTATGGTTTTAAATGATTGGTGAGTGTCCATAGAAGAAAATTCATCTTTAAAAGTTATTAATGCAAGGAAGTTTGGCATCGACCTTTAGTATTTATTTTGGATAGAATCTTTTGTTTACATGTGTATGTGTTTACATGTATGTGACAAATTTGCACACCTGTATGTAAATATGTGATTCAGTTTTAAAAGTAAAATATAGAAAATTAGGAAAACAGGAAAAACATCTGATAACCTTAACAGAACTGGTATAGTCATTTTAATGTAGAATACTTCTCCTCTAGGTTTAAATTCTGGCCACATAGTACTTCTACATACTTTTGCCGCCTTAACCACAAGAATTTCATATTGAGCATGCTGAGTTTCTGACTCATTTCTTATAAGGGATATGAATTTCTTAGTAATATTGCTCTTGGAAGCAGGAGCAGGGAACTTAACCTTTATTGAAGAAGAGAGGAAATGAGAGATTGGCGAGAGTAGGGAGGTTAAATAAGGGTACATATTTTTATAATTCAGTCTTGAGAAAAATAAAGGAAAAGTCAAGTTTTGGTATTTTGAGGTTCTTAGAACTGATTGCTCTTGTTTTTTTCTTCTTTTGTTTTAATTTTTTTTTTTTTAAGAGAGGATTGAATCCAGATTGAATCCAAGGATAAGCTGACACTTTGTTGTTTAAAATGTTTGCATGGAAGGACAGAAATGCCTTGGGTAGCCATTGCCTTCTCCAGGGCATCTTCCCCACCCAGGGATCCAACCCAGGTCTCCTGCATTGGAGGCGGTTTCTTTACCATCTTAGCTACCAGGGAAGCCTAATACACAGTACCTGCCTCAAAGCAACATTAATTTATAAACTTCTTGGTAGAATTTCAAGGAGGGCGATCCCAAAATGTTTCTGGAGGACAATAAATGTTGGTGGAATTAATAGTACATTACCCAGAACTTTCTTGATGGTCCAGTAGTTAAGACTCCATGCTTCCACTATAGGGGATGCCAGTTGGATCCCTCGTTGAGGAACTGAGAGCCCACAGGTTGTGTGACACAGCCAATAAATAAATAGAAATATAAAGAAAATATTATATTACTCAATATTACTAATTTAAGATAAGTAAAATCAGTAACAGTCTATTTCTTTTTATCATTTATAAGGACTTTCCTAGGATCGCCTAGAAGTAATATTAGTCTGTCTCCTCTGTTTTGTAGGTTACCTTGATCTTGTGGTTAAGGGAGTGATAGGTTTTTCTACTGTAAAGTTACCTTCTTCTGATTTCTGTCCTTTAGAAGAGAGTCAGGAAATCTAGTCCATGTTTAAGGGTGGGGTAGGGTTAAGCTTCACCTCCCAGAGGATGATAAATCTAATACTACTTGGAATTTTATAAGGAAGATTTGTCCCTTTCCCTCCTACTTTCCTCTCCCTTTGTGGGAGTATTTTAAAGCAAACCATAGATAACACACATGTCATTGATAAGAGAATTTTTATAGTTCTTGATACATATTGCTAAATTAAATTCCAGAAGGGTTATGACCATTAACTGGAGGACTAGCAACGTATGACTAACTTTTATGGAACTTTTTTGGTGTTTTTTTAGGTGAAAGTTTATGTTTTAATTTGCATTCATTTGATTAGTTAGGGTGACCTTTCAAAATGTTTGTTAATTAGCTGTAGCACCTCTTTGGGAAATTATCTTTTCCCTTGGTCTTTACTTATTTTAAATGTCTTTTAGAGACTCTTAGCTATTTTAACTCCTTTTTCTCTTAGAGACTTAAGAGATTTATTTACATTTTGCTTACTGGCCCTTCATTTTTAATCATTCTTCAGGGTTTTGTCTTTTATTCATATTTTATGATCACATCATTCTTAGTCCTGTTGTATTCTTTTAAAGTTTTTTCCTCCTCTTGCATTTACCTATATATATGATAAGGAAATTTGGCAGCCATTGGTAAAGCAAGAAGTAAACAAGTAAGGCCATTTAGGTAAAAGTCATCTAATGGTAATTCCATTCCAAATTAATGCGAGAACTCTTTGTGGGTTAGTCTAGCATATATGAATTATTTGCTTTAAAAGTTCATGACTGGTTCTCCTAAGCATTTTGTGTTAAAAGTACTTTTATGTTATACTTTATAAATATTTACTGTCTTGCAGTGTATTCGGAGAAGGCAGTGGCAACCCACTCCAGTACTCTTGCCTGGAAACTCCCATGGACGGAGGAGCCTGATGGGCTGCAGTCCATGGGGTCGCTAAGGGTCGAGCATGACTGAGCGACTTCACTTTCCCTTCTCACTTTCATGCATTGGAGAAGGAAATGGGCACCCACTCTAGTGTTCTTGCCTGGAGAATCCCAGGGACGGGGGAGCCTGGTGGGCTGCCGCCTATGGGATTGCACAGAGTTGGACACGACTGCAGCGACTTAGCAGCAGCAGCAGCAATGTATTACAAAAGTATGAAATTAACTGTTATAATCTTGAAACCTATGTTGACATTTTAGTATGTTTTGGGAATTTTTGTTGCCCCTAGATATTGTAAAATACCTTCTTTTTAAAAAAAGTATAATTTCTTAAAAAAGAAACCTAGGTGATAATAGCTTCTTGCAAAGATATATTCAAATCAAATAGTTTCTTCTGTAAGAGAAACCAAGATGAACTCTCACACACATGCAAATATATAAAGGCCTTCCCACCTAAATTTTTAGGCTTGGAAGACATTTTATTTTTTTTTACTTCCTTTTAGTCCTTAACAATTATGACAATAACAAATAGTTCCAAAGTAAAAGAGCTGAAGTAAAACTGTCAAAAGAAAGTCAAGGGTTTATGGTTACCCTTCAGTTCTTCCAGCTTGTTCCTAGAAGAGAATGTGTTAGTTACAGCATTAAGGAAAATGAGCGTGCTCTCCTAATAATATTTCACATTGTCATTGGGTGCTACTTTTAATTGCTCTTGGGATTTTAGATCCGCTTGTCTATGGTTTACAGTTCTGTTAACTCTTTAGCTAACAGTCTAATAAATAAATATTTAAGTGGAAATAGACCCTTACAAATCTGGCTTTGTAGCCACCTAGAAGAAAGGGAGGCAAATAACCTATAACACATTCTTAATCTTACTGTGATATAACATATTAATACTCAATAATATAAAGAGCTCCTAAAATCAACTAGACAAAGAGTTTGAAAAAGAAGAAATAACTTGAAAAGATGTGCAGCCTCATTAAATGGGTAATAAAAGCAATGAGACACATTTTGGGCCCTGACATTCTGGCAAAAAGTTTTTTTTTGGTATATCTAAGTATTGTTATCCTGTTAGTGATGGTAACATTGTATGAACTGCTAACTACTGTGCTGTGCAATTAGTAATATGCACTATGTGCTTTTGATAGGATTGAAATTGGTAAAGGCTTTTTGTGAATACCTTTAGACCTAGAGATTTTTTTTTGTTAACTTAATCCTACAAAATATGGGCACAGAGATGTTTGTTGCAACATTATAGTAACAAATGTTGGAAAGGCCCTAAATTATCTTTACTAAAGAAATGCTAAAATTGTGTGTTCATGTTTTGGAGTACTATGTAACCGTTAACAAGAATGAAGTAGAGCTTTATATATTGAAAGGTCTTCAAGACTTAATGTTACCCAAAAGCAAGCTGCAGAACATGTTTAATATGATCTCCTGCTGCTGCTGCTGCTAAGTCGCTTCAGTCGTGTCCGACTCTGTGCAACCCCATAGGTGGCAGCCCACCAGGCTCCCCCGTCCCTGGGATTCTCCAGGCAAGAACACTGGAGTGGGTTGTCATTTCCTTCTCCAATGCATGAGAGTGAAAAGTGAAAGTGAAAGTCGCTTAGCTCGACCCTTAGCTCGACCCTTAGCAACCCCATGGACTGCAGCCCATCAGGCTCCTCCGTCCATGGGAGTCGCTTAGCTCGACCCTTATGCTCGACCTTTAGCAACCCCATGGACTGCAGCCCATCAGGCTCCTCCGTCCATGGGAGTTTCCAGGCAAGAGTACTGGAGTGGGGTGCCACTGCCTTCTCCGAATATGATCTCCTAAAACCTACCAAAATGATGTATGTGTATATGTATTTAAAAGGATATAAATACATATAAAAAGACCTGAAAGTAGTCACACTTGACTGTTAACCATGGTACATGTGGGGAAAGGGAGGAGAATTGGGGAGTGAGAAATGAGAAGGTTGACATTTGCCATTTTACTCCATGTGCTTCCAGGGGTACCACTGATTTATGTAACACTGATGATGTTGCTGTTTTACAAATATTTGCTACTAAGAGTGTTTGGCCTAAGCAGGAACCACATTTAAAAAGTCTTATTTCCTAAAGAGTCAATCCTGTATATAAGCGTGCAATTCCATGGTATAATTCTAGAAAACACAGTAATAGAAAAGCAGTGTCCACTTTTTTCATCTTTTCCAAAGTTATAAACAGGCAATTGAATTTGACTCCCCAAAGATGAACTAAGGTAAATTAAACCTACCCAGCGTGAGCTAGAGTGTTTCAGGTTCTAACTGCAGATAGTAAATTGGTTAACAGCACTGGAAAATTCCTTCAGCACATACAGAAACAGGATGACTCAACCAACTTAACTACAGCTAAAGTCTACCAGAGAAGGTTTATTATTTGTAGTTGGTGGAGGAAATGACACGGATCTGAGGAATATGGGAAATTGTGTTTGCCCTCCCAGCCTACTGAGTGGATTATTTTACTGCTTTCCTGTGCTGAGAGTTGTTGAAGAGTGGATGGTTTGGGAGCTTTAGATATGTTTTATCCTTTATGCTACATTAAAAAGTCATCTGTAAACTATTGCTTAATTTACACCCAGAGTCATAATATCACAAATATTCATTGTAGTGGGAAAATACTGACGTGATATATAAGTTAAATGCTTGTTTTGGCAGATCCTAAAATAGAAGAAAGTAGAAATGTATAAAAGCTCTCTATCACTCAACTTCAGTAATTATCAATTCATGGCCACTTTTAGTTCTTCTGTGCCGTATTTACTTCCCTCCTCTCCTAGATTATTTTGAGCTTCTTCAGTGCACTGTTCTTATTTTTTATGACTTTGGCCTTTTGTGACCAACTGGAGTAAAACTGGTTGTCTTCAAGGGTCAAACCCATAACTTTGATATTATTTAGCATTGTTCTCCCATTAGGGATGTGTATTGAGGAGGCGAATAACTCCTCTGAAACTTGAAAAGCAAAAGCATTGTTTTAAGTTACTTTCTATGAAAGGGCTCTTCTAGGCCGATTTACCAGAATTCTGATTCAGCAGCCGAGTTTTGTCTTGCCCAGGGTAGAGCAGCTTCTTAATGTTTTTGGCCACCAAGGGGTTTAAATATGGGGTGGAATCAGGTACAGTTTTTGCTCTAGTACTCAGCCGCTGATGTGCATTGTTGCTTGTTCTGAGGTCCTAGCCAAAACATAACTGTTCCCATTCTATTTTTTTTTTAAGTAATTTTAAAGTGGAAACTCTTAACTGAAAATAGTACATAAAACAGCTCAAGTTTACATATAGAGATTTCCACAGAAGCATTGCACTATTGAGGAATGTCCTATTTGTAAATCCATTTTCTTATTTTACTGGCGGCTAATTAAGACCAGCTGATACTTTTAAATTCTTGTTGATTTCCATGTTCCTGGCATATATAGATACAGAGAAAATAAACATTGTCCAGAATTTTAAAAATACTTGTTCATTGCTATGGCTTAAGCAAAGAGGGAGGTGTTTAGAGACAGAGTGATGATTAAAATAGTCTCCTGCCCCCAAGCTGTGTCTTTGTCTGGAGGGGTGGGTAGTGGTGGAGTCTAATTTTGTAAATCATATGGATTAAAGAGACCTAAAAATAGCTGTTTTATAATTTTGATAGGTGCTAAAAAACAAGTCTCCTTTCATTTTATAAAAGTCAGTTTGCTAGTACTTTCTTAGAGTATTTCTGTGTTAAGGGACTATAGAACTGGATAGACATCGGACTTTAGTATTTGAATTTTATCTAAAAAAAAAACTTATGATTATATCTTTTAATTTCAACCAACATTGTATTGGCCTGGCAAGGCATTGAGAGGGCAGGAGGAAGGACCCGTGTTTGTGGATATTGCGTATGTCCACACCCAGCACAATCTGAACCCTTTAACAGTTGAGGAATAGACTTCCAAAGGTGAATTTTATGTACACATAAGGGTAAATTATGTTTATTTTCAGGGCTTTCTCTACATTGAAAGCTTATCAATTAAAAGGACATATGGACACAGAGTGGCCTCAGACAAAACTGAACTAGTCAGAGTTTGTAGTTTATATTTCTTACCTTCTGGAGAGTAAGACTGTTCAGCTTAGGTTACCTTGAACTCTGCTTCTCCTCCCCAAACCCACTTCCCTTAGCTCAGGCGAGAAGATACTAGATGGGAAATAGGTTTTCCCTGACTATTATGTAACTTGATTTCACCTCAGTGTATCTTGGATGTTTCCCCAAATCATCACATAGAAAACTGACTCATTCTTAAAGATGGTAACGAGAACCCTGTATTTGAGACAGCAAAAGAGACACAAATGTATAGAACAGTCTTTTGGACTCTGTGGCGGGGCAGGGGGGAGTGCAGTAATGATTTGGGAGAATGGCATTGAAACGTGTATAATATCATATAAGAAACGAATCGCCAGTCCAGGTTCGATGCAGGATACAGGATACTTCAGGCTGGTGCACTGGGATGACCCACAGGGATGGTATGGGAAGGGAGGTGGGAGGGGGGTTCAGGATGGGGAACACGTGTACACATGTGGCAGATTCATGTTGATGAATGGAAAAACCAATACAATATTGTAAAGTAATTAGCCTCTAATTAAAATAAATTTAAATTGAAAAAAAAATTTGACTCATTCTTTTCAACAGCTGTATAGGACTTCATGTACTCATACTATTTAATTAGATACATGGATAAACACTTTGAATTAATATTTTTTGCTCTTTATAAAAAACATTGCAGTGGGCATCCTTATATAAAAATTTTGCATGTTTATTTGGATATGGATATCTAAGTCATCCATGTAAAGTTTCCAATTTTCTGGTAAAAGTGATGTTTAGATTTGCACTTCTTCCATTTTGTAGTTGCTTATTGGTTCTGTTTTCCTTGTGAACATGCTCTTTGCTCCTTTTATCTGTTAGATTGCCATTTTCATACTGATTTTTCAGAAGTATCTGTGAATTAAGGAAATTAACCCTGATACGTGTTGAAGGTTTTTTTTTTTAAGTTCTTTGTCTTTACAGTGTATTTTTGGCTTATAATAATGAATATCACTTTAACTGTCAAAATTATTGATCCTTTATAGTTTTTTGGAATTATGTTCTTCTACATTCATCCCAGTGACCTGGTTGTGGTTATATATTGTGACTTTCTAAATTTAACTTTTTCTATATTTAAAAGTTTTCATATATATGTACGTAGTCATTATAAGAAATGTTTAAAAATTAACAAAATGAATGTCTGTCCTCCAAATTATATTCTCCTCTCCAGAACTGATCACTCATTAAATTTGATGTGTTTTCTTCCAGTCCTTTATGTATGCATCATACTTTAAAGAAATAGACAACTATTTTACCATTTCTGAATAGTCCATGGTTTAAAATGGCACCTTTTAAGAAACAGAGCTGAAGATTTTGGCTGATTTTTACTAAGAAAGCTCAGACAGTAAACTAGGAAACTTTTCTCAGTGACAGTATATACAAAATCAAACTTTTAGATATATAATCTCTCATAGAAAACCATATTTTTGATTACTACCACTATGCCATATGTATAACACAGTTGTTGTTCAGTCACTTACAACTTTTTGCAACCCCATAGACTGCAGCATGCCGGATTTCCCTGTCTTTCACCATCTCCTGAAGCTTGCTCAAACTCATGTCTGTTGAGTCAGTTATGCCATCCAGCCATCTCATCCTCGGTCATCCCCTTCTCCTCCTGCCCCCAATCCCTCCCAGCATCAGAGTCTTTTCCAGTGAGTCAACTCTTCGCATGAGTTGGCCAAAGTACTGGAGTTTCAGCTTTAGCATCATTCCTTCCAAAGAAATCCCAGGGCTGAACTCCTTCAGAATGGACTGGTTGGATCTCCTTACAGTCCAAGGGACTCTCAAGAGTCTTTTCCAACAACACAGTAGTCCTTTGAAGTTTGTTTTTTAGAATGAAAAGTGAAAGCATTAGTTGCTCAATCATGTCTGACTCTTTGCAACCCCATGCGCTGTAGCTTGTCATGGGATCTCCAGACAAGAATACTGCAGTGGGTTACCATTTCCTCTTCCAGGGGATCTTCCCAACCCAGGGATCGGGTCAAACCCTCATCTTCTGCATTGCAGATGGATTCTTTATGGGCTAAAGTGTCTTTAATTTGCTTGTCCATAAATAACAAGTAATTCTTGGTTAAAGAATTCAAATAACAAAGGACCATATAATGTATGATTCCATTTACATGAATTGTTCATAATAGGCAAATTCATGGGGACAGAAAGCCAGTTAGTGATTACCTAGTACTGGGAGGAAGAGAGGAAAGTGAAGAGTGACTGCTAATGGGTAAAAGTTTCATTTTGGAGTTATGAAATGTTTTAAAATTGTGGCAATGATTGCACAGTTCTGAGAATATACTAAATATTGAATAGTACATTTTCAGTGCCTGAACTGTATAGTATGTGATTTATCTCAGTGAAGTCGCTATAAAAAATAAATTCAAGTAATACATATGTGTCTAGATAGAGTAAATATTTCTAAGAATCACTTTTATAAATATTCCAAAAATAAGTAAAGTGCCACCTTTATTACGTTCAAAATTCTGGTAGAATCATAGGTCAGTTTGCCAACATTCTGTTCTGATTGATTGCTCTGCTTGAGTATTTGTGTGTGTGCTGCTGCTACTGCTAAGTCACTTCACTCGTGTCCGACTCTGTGCGACCCCATAGACCGCAGCCCACTAAGCTCCTCTGTCCCTGGGATTCTCCAGGCAAGAATACTGGAGTGGGTTGCCATTTCCTTCTCCAATGCATGAAAGTGAAAAGTGAAAGGGAAGTCGCTCAGTCGTGCCCGACTCTTAGCGACCTCATGGACGGCAGCCTATCAGGCTCCTCTGTCCGTGGGATTTTCCAGGCAAGAGTACTGGAGTAGGGTGCCGTTGTGTGTATGGCCTCACTTTAAAAAGTTAAATTGCTCCTGCATCTAGAATTTGTTTTGTTTTAGGAATGAGGGTAAGGAGTCAGCTTTCCCCAACACTGTTTATGGAATAGCTTATCTTTCCCCCAGTGATTTGATGTGCTGGTCTTTAGTTCCTCCAGGTCTTAGTTGAACATTTCTTATATCTTCATAGACTGCCCCCATTCATTTTCCAAGATCCTGGATTGTGTTCATTGTCATTATCCTGAATTCTTTTTCTGAAAGATTACCTGTCTCCACCTAATTTAGTTGTTTTTCTTGGGTTTTATCATGTTCCTTCATCTGGGACATAATCCTCTGCCTTTTCTGCCTGACTTTCTAAGATTTGGGGGTTTGTTTTGCAGGATACAGGGTTGTAGTTCTTGCTGCTTCGGTCTGCTTTCTGGTGAATGAGGCTATCTAAATGCTTGTACAAGCTTCCTAGGGACTGGTGGTGGGTAGAACTGGGTCTTGCTCTAGTAGAGGGGGCAAGCTTAATAAAACTTGAATCCGTTTGTCTGCTGATGGCTGGAGCTGTGTTTGGGCTGATCATTGTTTGGGCTGAGGTGACCCAGCACTGGAGCTTACAGGCTGTATGGTGGGGCTGTTGGTGGCCCCTGAGAGGGCTTCCACCCAGGTGTGCTTCCCCAAACTGCTGCTGTCAGTGCCCTTGTCGCTGGCAGTGAGCCACAGCCGCCCCTTGCCTCTGGAGACCTGCCAAGGAGACCTGCCAACACTAGCAGATGGGCTTGCTTCAGCCTCCTCTGTGGTCACTGCTTCTTGCCTCTGGGACCTGCTTTGCACAAGACTTTATGTGCCCTCCATGAGGGAGTCTCTGCTTTCCCCCATCCTGTGGAAGTTCTGTAATCAAATCCAGTAGACCTTCACAGTCAGATTCTCTGGGGATTCCTAGGCCTGTGCCAGACCCCCCAGGATACGAACCCTGATGTGGGGCTCGGAACCTTCATTACAGTGGGAGAACATCAGTGCCGTAATTGTTTTCCAGTTTGCGTGTCACCTACCTGGCAGTTTTAGGGTTTGATTTTCATCCTAATTGTGCGCCTCCTGCCGTCTCATTATGGCTTCTCCTTTGTCTTTGGATGTCAGGTATCTTTTTTTTGATGGATTCCAGTGTCTTCCTGTCGATGGTTGCTCATCAATTAGTTGTGATTTCAGTACTCTCACAAGAAGAGGGACGTCCTTCTACTCTGCCATCTGGAACGAATCTCCTCACTTGTTACTCTTATTTTTCAGAATCTTCCCAGCCATTTCCTGGCTATTGTCTTGTTATTTCATGCCCCTTCTCCCCCTTCCCCCTGACATTGATATCATTTTAGATAACTCATTTTTTTTTTTCTTTCAGAGGACTTTTCTGGTAGGATAAAGACTGCTAAGTGGACATAGCTTTACTGTTGTTTAGTTGCTAAGTTGTTTCCAAATCTTTGTGACCCCATGGGCTGTAGCCTGCTAGGCTTCTCCGTCCATGAGATTATCCTGGCAGGAATACTGGAATGGATTGCCATTTCTCCATTTCACATAGCTTAAGCTGCTTTAGTAAAACAGCACAAACTGAATGGCTTAAACAACATTTATTTCTCACAGTTCTGGATTTTGGGAGGCTGTGACTAAGGTGTCGAGTAAGGAATCTCTTCCTCCTTACGTAGATGGATGCCTTCTTGCTGTATCTTCACATGTCAAAGAAAGAGATACCATGTCTCATCTTTAAGGGCACTAATCCTGTTTATACGGGCTCTACTCTGATAACCTTATTACCTTCCAAAGGTAGTGATGGTGGTTTAGTCGCTCAGTCATGTTCAACTCTTTGTGACCCCATGGACTGCAGCATGCCATGCTTCCTTGCCCTTCACTATCTCCTGGAGTTTGCTCAAACTAATGTCCGTGGAGTTGAGGTGCCATCCAACCATCCTACCTCCAGATACAATCACCTTGGGGATTAAAACTTCAACATAAGAGTCTGTGGGGGGTGGCGGTTGGCACAAACATTCAGTCCATAGCAGTGCTGAGGCTAACAAAGGATTAGGTAATTAAGCAGAATAGAGCGCTAGCAACAGCATCTTCATGCTTGGAACTAGTAGAGTATATGAAGACTTTTGCATTTATAGAAAATCAGTTTGTTGATAAAGTGGTCGCCAGTCATTTGTATAGATTCATAATTCAAGATTAGTAATTCATAGATATAAGTCAATAAATTTGAACTATAGAGAGAACTATTATGAATCTATATATAACATGAATTCTTCATAGCTCAAGAGAAAGAGTAACTCTGAATAGTAGTCTTATGATTTATTTTTTCCTTCCTCCTAGATTTAAACAGTCAAGTTAAATCAAGCTGGGTAATCATGGCAGAAGGTGGATTCGATCCCTGTGAATGTGTTTGCTCTCATGAACATGCGATGAGAAGGCTGATCAATCTGGTGAGATGAACAAGACAGTCCTCTTCAGAACTGAACTGTACCCCCTCTGTCTTGGTTTTGGGAGAATGTTGGTTATTGGAAAATTTTCATCCAATGGGCACTAAAAATTACTTCATAATGAAAATTCCACAGTGGTTTAAGTCATAATGGTTACAGTGCTTGCCAGCATTTCTTTTTTTTTTGTTTTTCCGGGCATTTCTTTTACTAGAGATAAAAACAGATTGCTGTCTTCATTTATAGTAGATGTGTTTTGGTGGAATTCACCATCGTGAGTGGTAAACACACATTTATGTAGACTTTTCTGTATTAATGCATATAGTTTTTGGTTATACAGAGCTCATTTACCTGATAAACTGTTAGGAAGTCACACATCCTCTTATGATACAGTTCAAATCCTACTCTAAAAAGTGGCATGACAATAAAGATTTTTATATAGATCATTTCCAAATCCAAAGCAATTATTTGATAGAGACAGATTTCTGAACAGGTTTTTGATAGGTTCTATTGGAGTGTAGTGAGGTTTCAATTGTAGGTTTAAGACTTTCCTAGTCTATAACCTTAAACACAAGGCTGTTTATGTATTATATAACTTACATATTATAATATATATATATATATATATACACATTGTTTATGTATTATACTTTATACTTTTTATGTACAAAAGGAAAGACTTCACTATTATTAAAAATAAAATAAAATTGACCCTTGAACAACAAACGCTTGAATGAGTTTGAACACTGAGGGTCCATTTATGTGCAGATTTTTTTCAGTAGTAAATACTACATGCAGTACTGAATGACGCGCAGTTGGTTGAATCTGAGGGTACAGGACTGCTTGTTTGGAAGAATTGCAGTATAGAGGGCCGACTATAGTTAGATGTGGATTTTCAGCTGTATGGAGGGTTGGCGTCTCCAACCTCCTCATTCAGAGGTGAGCTGTATGTTATTATTATGTTATTATTATGTTATTGATGATAACATTTTGTTCGTTTAGAAGAGTCTTGTACAGGGGTGTATTATTATAGGCCAGTTAATACAGGCTGGTGCAAACATTTGCTGAAATACTTGAATTGTTGGTAGTTAATTAGCAAGTTTCCTGCCCACTCAGTGTACATGTGATCAGTGCATCGATTGTGAATGATACTCCTTTGAGAGTCAGCCTGTACTAGGACTTAAGATCCTTAAAAATGCCTTAAGAGAGTAGAGATGAACTAGGAACTTAAAAATTAAATCAGACTTTCTTGAGTATAGAAATGTGGCAGTATCATCTCTCTGATAACCTGACATAAAAACAGATTAATCTGAATAGTCCCTTCAGTCATGTCCGACTCTCTGCGGCCCTAGGGACCATAGCCCACCAGGTTCCTCTTCTGTCCATGGGATTCCCCAGATGAGAATGCTGAAGTGGGTTGCTGAGCTCTCCTCCAGGAGGTCTTCCTGACCCTGGGATTGAACCAGAGTCTCTTCTGTCTCCTGCATTGATAGGCATGTTCTTTACTGCTAGCGCCACATGGGAAGCACCAGTCTGAGGAGAGATGATAAACAATACTGTCTGGGAATTCCCTGGCAGTCCAGTAGGTAGGACTCCACGCTTTCACTGCAGCAGGCCAGGATTCATTCTCTGGTCTGCTTACTAAAATCCCATAAGCTATGTGGCCCAGCAAAACAAATTAGTAAATAAATTTCTCTTGTTTATGTATAAAGTTTAAGCTGATAGTTTTATGTCTTAATTCAGTCAAATATAAGGCAGACTTTTTTTGAATCACTGTGATGTTAGGAACAAAAGATAGACTTGTAATCTATTTGTAGTAAAATTTCTCAGGAGATTAGTTTTTAATAAGGATTACTACCTCTTTTTATTTTATTTTAATTTTTTTTCCATCTCAGGTGTACATGAGTTATCTTTTTATTTTTTAGCAAAATGCTCTTTATTTTTAACATACTTTATTTTATTAGCTTTGCTGCTTTTTAAGAGTTAGCTAAAACTAAGCCCTGCTCTTTAGGATTCCCTGTACACTTTCTCTTTAGGATTTCTCTCTTCTCTTTAGTAGATTGTCAAGGAAGCCATGTTTAGCTTTCTATATAATGAGCATATTATTTCATGTTTGATGGTACATTATTTATAGCAATCTTTGTTTGAAATAGTAATTTAAGTCCACATCTCTTAGTGTGTGCTAAATATTTTCACATCACTATAAATTACTGATGGATGATCCACTTGTGTATAACATGCTGATAGTTTGATAGATGTTGAATTGTGGTTTTCAATTTTTATGTCATGTGTATTCTTTGATTTAAATTCAGAGTCAAGCAGCATTTTGGGGTCATAACTCTTTGTTGGTATTTAGTTCAGTTCAGTTGTTCAGTCGTTTTGGTATTTAAGTGCTTTCTAAACATTTTTTCTAAAGAAGTGTCTTTAGAAATATGGTCTCTAAAATCAGAAATTCAAATATTTCTGAATAATACTACTTATAGTAATCAAAAGTTATAAACAACCTAAATGTCAGTTAGTAGAGCAGTGGTTATATCATAGAAATTATATGATAAAATCTTGTTTGCAATAGTTGGATTTGAAAAATATTTAAAAACAAGGGAAATAATGTGTGTTATATGGACTTCCTGGTGGCTCAGACAGTAAAGCGTCTGTCTACAATGCGGGAGACGCAGGTTCAATCCCTGAATTGGGAACATCCCCTGGAGAAGGAAATGGCAATCCACTCCAGTACTATTGCCTGGAAAATCCAATGGACAGAGGAGCCTAGTAGGCTACAGTCCACGGGGTTGCAAAGAGTTGGACACGACTGAGCGACTTTACTTTCATATGAAAAGAAAAAAAAGATACACAAATGGCATTTAGTATGATCTTGCTTTTGTGTGCACACATACCTCATATATATGTGTGCATAGGAAGAAAAACTAGACTAAAATACATCAAAATGTTAAAATTGGCAATCTCTGGATTGTAGAGTATAGGATGAGACTTCTCTTTTATAGTTTCCTATATTTTCTGTGATAATAAGTCTTATAATCAGAAAAAGGGTGTCTAATGAAAGCTATCAACATTTTCATTTAAATGTTATCAGTATTCCTTTTGTAATACATGAGGCATCTTTTCTACCTCTCATGCATATGTTATCTTCTATTTACGCTTCACAGGATCCTTTTTGCACAATACCTATTGTCTTATTACCTTGTAGAACTCTTAACTCTATAGCCTATATTTTAAAAGCAGCTTATCTGCTTTTAATATAATTTTTCTATATTAATTATAGCTACCAGAATGCAGATGTCTGCACACTCAGGAAACTCACAGGTATAATAATACTGTTTTAGTGTGATGACAGGGCAGAGATTCTTATTTTTTAAAAAACTGGACATTTAATTCATCTTTGTAATAAAGTAACATCTCATTAATTTCAAGTCCTAATATGGAACTTTTGTTATTTTCAACTTCATGTATAATAAAATTGGATTTTCTTGTAGGTTAGAGTATTACCAATTCCTGAGAATTTAAAATGCTAGTAGCAAGTAAAAACTTGAAACTTGAGGATTTTAATGATTGGTTATGGTTAGCTCATTAGCTGTATGTTGCTAATGAGTTGCAGTTTTGTTTGGCCTATTCTGTGGAAATTGGTGGGCTTTGCCAAGGAATATGTTCAGCTTAGGAGCAGTTAAGATTTTACCATTAGTTCCTTTCCATTTTAATAAAGTTCTGTTCATTCACAATTTAAAACTAATTTATTTTCCTGATTTAGTAATTATATCAGTTGTAAGTTCTTCATTGTAAGTAATAGAAGTTCTAACTGATTTAAGCAGAAAAAGGACATATTAAAAGAGAATTATGTGGCTCACATTGAAGAGACTGGCATGGAAAATGAATAGGATCAAAGGGAATGTAAATACCAAAACGAGCCCATACTTTAAAAACTGGCCCAGCCAAAAAGCTGCTGCTCTTGAATTTCAGACTTTTGTATATTTCGCAGTTGATAACACTATCTCCTTTTGGACAAATACTAGACATTTTATACATGATGTGTGCATAACTAGACTTCTTAGCCCCAGCTTTATACTTCTGTCTTCTCTCTCTTTTTTGACTGCAGCATGCAACATTCTAGTTGCCTGACCAGGGATTGAACCTGGGCCACAGCAGTGAAAGCACTGAGCCCTAACCATAGGACTGCCAGGCAATTCCCTGTCTTCTCCATTCACTCCATTATTCTGGCTGCTCAGGCAGCAGTGTTTGCATCATCATTTACTCTGTTCTTTCAACCCAATGGCTAAGGCAGAAACCAGGGGTCAGTTTTAAAAATTCCCTTTGGATCAACCTTAAAAGTATATATCCAGAATCCATCCCTTTCTCACACTTCCAGTGCAACACCCTAGTCTAACCTACACTGTAATTTTTGCCAAGATTATTGAAATTAGCTTTCTTGCCAGTCTCATTGCTTCTCTCCTCTTGTCATCTCCATTCTCTTCAACTGTAGTCTCACTATAGCAGCTGAAATGATTTATTTCTGATAAGTCAGGTAATATACCTCCTTTACTCACAGTTATGCAGTAGCTCCCCCTTCAGACATTTGTAGTAGAAAAAAAAACTAGGGACTTCCTGGCGGACCAGTGGTTAAAACTCTGCACTCCCCACTGCAGGTGGCATAAGTTTTGTTTTTTTTGGGGGGGGGGAACTAAGATCCTGTATGTCATGCTGCGCAACCAAAAAAAAAAACCCCCAAAATTTATGTGGCCCTGTGTAATCTGTTCCCCATTACCCCATTGGTTCCTCTTCGCTAACTCAGTTCTACCAGTTCCTATTCCTGAAAAATACAGGTCACATCCAAAGGATCAAGAGTCTAAATGACTTTAGACTTTTCAACAGCAAAACTGGAAGGCAACAACACAGTGACTTTAAATTCTGAAGGGAAATTATTACCAGTCCATCATTCTGTATCCAACCAAACTGTCAATCAAATAGGGTCTTCAAAAATTGTGCCTCATGTACTGTTTCTTTCACTGCTGGGCTCAGGTTTGATCCCTGGTTGGGGAATTAGGATCACACAAGTCACATGGCATGGCCAAGAAAAAAAAAGACATGGAGGTAAATGCTAAAATAATCAGCTAAAAGTTGAAAGTGCTATGCCTCTGTGGAGGGGGTAAATAGGAAGCAGTGAGGAAATGCTCTTTTGGAGAATAAACTGATAGAACAGTTTAAGTTGTTTACATGCATAACTAATAAAAATTAAAACAACAAGCAAAATCCTTACAAATTCGTGAATACAAAAAGAAGGTGCGACTTGTGAATAACTAATTATGTTGTGTGTCTTTCCCCCTCTATGGAATATAAAGTGCTACCAGGCAGAAACCAGGATTACTGCTTTTTAAAGGAAAGTGGAAGATATTCATGGGAGGGCTGCTAGTTGGGTATGAAGGACTAAGACAGAAGCCAGGGTAACCCCAACCTCTATAGTGGATGTGAAATAGGAAGGAAAAAAAGGATGCCTGTTCCAAGAATGGAATGCACTAGTAAGCCTTAAAATGAAGCCTTCCCTACTTGGAACCTTAAGAGGTTCTCTAGGCTGCCTGCATGGGTCCCTGGAGTAGGAAATGGCAACCCACTCCAGTATTCTTGCCTGGAGAATCCCATGGACAGAGGAGCCTGGTGGGATACAGTACATGCAGGCTGCCTGCATGCTTCCTTGATAAGGGACACTGTTTGTGTACCCTAGCTGCTCACCCAGCCTGCTGATGCTGCTGCTAAGTCGCTTCAGTCGTGTCCGACCATGTGCGACCCCATAGACAGCAGCCCACCAGGCTCCGCTGTCCCTGGGATTCTCCAGGCAAGAACACTGGAGTGGGTTGCCATTTCCTTCTCCAATGCATGAAAGTGAAAAGTGAAAGTGAAGTCGCTTAGTTATGTCCGACTCTTAGCGACCTCATGGACTGCAGCCTACATTCATTAATGTAGTCCTCCAGCCTAGTCCTTCATTAATAAATATGAACAGAAAAACAAGCAAAGAGTTGAAGAAAACAAAAGTACTACAATGTGGTCTCAGGTATAGCTATTTTAGAAGACAAGAGGAAATAGATCCTTCTAATATGAAAAGTCATAATGGGAAGTTCCTTGGTGGCCCAGTGGGTTAAGGATCCACCTGCCAGTGCTGGGGACATGGGTTTGATCCTTGGCAGGGGAACCAGGTTCCCATGTGCTGCAACTACTGGTGCCCAGGTGCTCTAGAGCCTGTGCTGCTCAACAAGAGAAGCCACCACCACGAGAAGCCCAAGCACTGCAACTGGAGAGCAGTGAAGACCCAGTGCAGCCAAAAAAACAAAAACAAGTCATGATAAGTGTATAGCTGTAAATACTGACCCATACAAGCAGGTTGTGCTGGTCTTAAGTACCACTGGCAACATGATTTTTCTAAGTGGTAAAGTTATAATGTCACCGAATTCTTGGTGGAGTTAAAAACAAAATTAATATCTTCCCTTGATTTAAATGTGAAAGTCCAGTTAAATTCCTCGATAATTCTATGTCAAGTAAAACCACCCAAAAAATGACTTTGTGTTACTCTTTGAAGTGGGCTTAGATTTTAGGCCCAGGTTTTTCACTTACATGAATATGTGGCAGGACCTTTGAAAGCTAGGGGGGATGCCAGCCAGTCACAACAACCAAAGAGCTGCTTTGCAGATGTCCAGATGCCCTAGAACTGGCACACTTGAGAACCTTTGAATAGGGGGAGAATTAGGGTTCATTAAAAAAAAAGGAAATCCAAATAAGCTGAAGGCAGACATGAAGAAGAGAAGCATGGTTAATAGAAAGCATAAAGTATGCTTGATATGTGTGATTGGATTATACTCCCTTATTAAAAGAGACAGATTGGAGTTTTTAAATGCTATTTACAGGGGAGATAGACACTGAAAACAAAATATCGTAGATAAGTGATAAACGAGGGGAGAGGGCAGAAGCTGTCCCAAAAGGATGTGGTATTAATCTCAGACAAAATAGACTCCAAAGCCAAAACAGTTGAACACAGGAATAATACTGTCAAAAGATAGAATCCATTCTGTTTGGAACAAGCTATTTATGTCCCAAAGAACAGCAAATGCAAAAACTATTAGAAATGAAACAAGAAACATATTTTGGAAGTGTCCGAGAAATATTAGTGAAAGCCATACCTTTGCAGGTTCAGGTTAGAGTGTGTGTAGGTCAGGCTTCCCTGGTGGTCTTATGGTTAGAAGTCCATCTGCTAGTGCAGGGGGACTCAGGTTTGATCTCTGGTTGGGGAGGATCCCACATGGCACAGAGCAACTAGGCCCATGTGCCACAACTACTGAAGCCCAGGCACTAGAACCTGAGCTCTGCAACGAGAAGTCCACACACCATAAGAAGAGTTGCCCCCGACTTGCCACAACTAGAGAAAGGCTGCACACGGCAACTAACACCCAGCCCAGCCTAAAATAAATAAATCTTAATCAGCTGGTAAAGAATCTGTCTGCAACGAAGGAGACCTGGGTTCAATCCCTGGGCTGGGAAGATTCCCCTGGAGGAGAGCATGGCAACCCACTCCAGTATTCATACCTGGAGAATCCCCATGGACAGAGGAGCCTGGTGGGCTACAGTCCATGGGGTTGCAAAGAGTTGGACACCACTGAGCGACTAAGCACAGCGCCCAAAAAGAAGAAAAAAATGTGTAGGTCAAGATCAGTTCAGTTCAGTTCGGTTGCTCAGTCGTGTCCGACTCTTTGCGACCCCATGAATCACAGCACACCAGGCCCTGTCCATCACCAACTCCTGGAGTTCACTCAGACTCACGTCTATCGCGTTGGTGATGCCATCCAGCCATCTCATCCTCTGTCGTCCCCTTCTCCTCCTGCCCCCAATCCCTCCCAGCATCAGAGTCTTTCCCAATGAGTCAACTCTTCACATGAGGTGGCCAAAGTACTGGAGTTTCAGCTTTAGCTTCATTCCTTCCAAAGAAATCCCAGGGCTGATCTCCTTCAGAATGGACTGGTTGGATCTCCTTGTAGTCCAAGGGACTCTCAAGAGTCTTCTCCAACACCACAGTTCAAAAGCATCAATTCTTTGGCGCTCAGCCTTCTTCACAGTCCAACTCTCACATCCATACATGACCACAGGAAAAACCATAGCCTTGACTAGACGGACCTTAGTCAGCAAAGTAATGTCTCTGCTTTTGAATATGCTATCGAGGTTGGTCATAACTTTTCTTCCAAGGAGTAAGCGTCTTTTAATTTCTTGGCTGCAGTCACCATCTGCAGTGATTTTAGAGCCCAAAAAAATAAAATCTGACACTATTTCCACTGTTTCCCCATCTATTTCCTATGAAGTGATGGGACCTGATGCCATGATCTTAGTTTTCTAAATGTTGAGCGTTAAGCCAACTTTTTCACTCTCCACTTTGACTTTCATCAAGAGGCTTTTTATTCCTCTTCACTTTCTGCCGTAAGGGTGGTGTCATCTGCATATCTGAGGTTATTGATATTTCTCCCGGCAATCTTGATTCCAGCTTGTGTTTCTTCCAGTCCAGCTTTTTTCATGATGTACTCTGCATGTAAGTTAAATAAGCAGGGTGACAATATACATCCTTGACGGACTCCTTTTCCTATTTGGAACCAGTCTGTTGTTCCATGTCCAGTTCTGACTGTTGCTTCCTGACCTGCATACAGATTTCTCAAGAGGCAGGTCAGATGGTCTGGTATTCCCATCTCTCACAATTTTCCACAGTGGATCAAGGTAACATTTGTAAATGTGTGGAAGAGGGTCTAAGGAATATATCTCAGATTCATAACAATGGTTGTATTGGAAAGAGTTTGACAGGCATGTAGGCGCTATTTTTAAAGCCATATAAAGTCTCTGATGCTGATCCTCCTTTTTTAAAAAAATAGTTTTATTTATTTATTTTTGGTTGAACTGAGTCTTCATTGCTACAATGGTGTTTCTCTCGTGGTGAGCGGGGGCTACTTTTCGTTGTGTTTTGCAGGCTTCTCATTGCAGTAGCTTCTCTTGTTGCAGAGAGGTGGGTGGGCTCAGTAGCTACAGCTCCCAGACTAGAGCGCAGCGGTTGTGGCACATGCACTTCCTTGCACTGTCTCCTGTGGGATCTTCCCGAATCAGGGATCGGACCGTGTCTCCTGCCTTGGCAGATAGATTCTTTACCACTGAGCCACCAGGGAAGCCCACGGATTCTCCTTTTACAGATGCGGACACTGAGGTACAGAGAGGTTTAGTCACCTTTCCTAAGGCACACCTGGGCTTGGCATTTAGCTCTAACCCTGTGCTGTTTCTTCAGTGTGGTGATCTGCTCTGCTCCTGTGGGTTTCCATCAGGCATTTTAAAAAGCGCTGTATTTGTGATCAAGGGTGGGTGAGTAGAAGGGTAGGAGAAAAAATGGAGACTCTTCACTGTACTTTTTTATCTTTTAAAACTATGTGAGTACATTACTTATTCAGGTAATTAACTTAGAAATAAAACTTTGTTAGCGTTTCAAAGGCATTATAAGCAGTACAGTTGTATACAAAAATTAGACTTTCTGCACTTAATAGTAAAGTTGAATGCATTGTTACAAAGAAAATACATTCTGCAATATTTACTAGCCTTTTAATAATTTTAATAAGACTGTCTTATCTTCCCTTTGTTGATTTCTAAATTGGTAGAATTTTTCTCATGTTAAATATATATATAAAATTAGGAAAACCTTGTATGTCTCCTAAGGCTAAATGGACATTAACAGCAATTCACACTCTGTACCACTGCCTCATCAGTGCTGTGTAAGGTCTGATTATTTAACTGCTAAGCTGTGCC
The DNA here is from genome assembly GCA_006410615.1 of Neotragus moschatus. Lineage (NCBI taxonomy): Eukaryota > Metazoa > Chordata > Mammalia > Artiodactyla > Bovidae > Neotragus > Neotragus moschatus. The sequence goes on along the minus strand of SJYA01001032.1, from coordinate 1,025,842 downwards.
AGTACAAAGAATATAAATCTGTTTTTTGTGCATTTTATTGTACATTTCCAATAGGGCTTTTAAAGCAAATGACTATGTCTCTGACTACATTCTCGTAGGAGTGTTTTAAATGATATATTACAAACAGCAGTTCAGTTCAAGGCTGGTAAAACTGCAGTACAAAGAATGCCCATTTTGGGGTGCTCATGACAAAGCTTTACTTACTCTACTGGCAAGTTGCCTTAGGTTACACAAGTATCAGACTGTTCTTAATGCAGTTGTGTTTTGCCAGGTTCTGTTAATGTTCAGAAACATTAAAAAATGGAGGCATTATCTGATGTTACTGATATCTTTCTATCCTAGCCTAATACTCTAATTAGAACTCTAATGTTTTACTCATTAGATACTGGCTATAAGACTTAAAGAGGTGGATAGGAATATGCAGTAAATCTCTTTCAGTTAAAATCAGGTATCTTTATCATGTTACATATAATTCTGTGTTTCATTACTTGATTTAATGGTGGTAATACATCTGTTGATAAATATTGGTTTTTACTGATGTAGTAGTAGAATGCTATTAGGTAGAAAGATGTCAACACAAAACCACAATCTAATTATAAATCATTCTTTTAAGTTGTATAATTTTTGTGTTTCAGAGGGTATTTTTTTAAAGAGGTGTTTCCTTATAACTAATATATCTAGTTTGTTTTGGTTTTTAAAAAATCACTTGTATTTCCTTACAACTATGAAGATGCCCTGGAGAGAGGCTTTTTCCATTCCCACTGAAGCCACTTGCAGAACTATTCTGTTTTTATCCTCTTCTGCTCTCTTGTCAGCTCCTTCTCCTATTCTCCTCCACTGGCTGTCTCTTGGCATACACTTTCCTCTATTAATGATAGGAGTTCCAGAAGGAGCGAACAGATGGATTTAGAAATGTGAATTTAGATTATGTTTTGTGTTTTTCCTCTTCTGTTGTAACCTAAGATTTGGAATGCAGATAATTCCTTTTTTGTTTGTTGAGCTCTGTAATTCAGCCCTTATCTAAACAGTGTACCTGAAACTTCAGCATCTTTAATTTACTTAAACTTGTTTCTGTATTAAAGTACTATAAGCAGACGCTCTGGGAGATCAGTGGTCCTATTCCCCTTAAAAACCTGAAGGCCTTGTAAATTGTGACTGATGTCCACTGTACTTAAATAAATCACATTCAGTAAGACCTGTTACTGGCCTGGAAGATGTATGCCTTAAAAGTTTAAGAAACTTCTCTACCCAGGAAATGTTATCTACTGCTAGTATCTTTTCCTCTTAATATATTTTTTGTTAAATGTTTAATTACTGAAATAAAAAATATAGTAATATTCTTTCAAAAAAGCAATCAACATGTTAAAAGTAAGACCAAACTCTTCACTCACTTCTCCGTATCTGGCATACTACTACTTCCCTAGATGAATTTGGTATGCATTTTCCCAGATCTTTCTAACAAACATTTAGATACTATGATATATATATTTTATCCCCCAATTTAATAATATTGAGCATTTTCCATGTTGCTATAAAGCCTGTTTAGTAATACAGTTGACTTTTGGTTTTTACTTTAGTCAGTAAAGGAAATGTTCTGTATTTCCTTCTTTCAAATCTTAATATTTTTTATCAATATCATCTAGCCACTGGAAAACTAAATGGTCCTGTGATTTATGGTACAATTGAGTTTACCAATTAGGAAGTGTTGACCTTGAAAAAAAAGTCATTTATTTTACCAGCAAAAATGGATTTATTTGGGAATAGCAGAGAATTGCAATTCAGGACAAGCAAGCCACAGTGAAAGCCACAGGCAAGTCCAAGGAACATTATTTTATAGAGAAAAAGGAGAAAGTTGGGAGGGGTCATTCTGCACAAAAGCCCATTGGAGAAAAGTGAGAGTTCAGGGTGATTATGGTTTCTCACTGGCTGAGTTTCTGGGGTAATCAGTTTCTTATAAGAGATGCAACGTACATCTTGTACTGTTGGGGGCTGTAATTAATGACTCTTCTACTGAGGTCTGTAACAATTGATAAATCTTACAATTGACATCAAATTGTACTGTGTGAGAGCTCTCCGCTCTAGCCTGCTGGTTTTCCTTTGTTTTTACAGAAGGGGGTTATGTTTTATTTAAAAGATAACAGTAACTAGTGCATGTCTTCATGGCCCAAAATTCAAGGAGTACCAAGTGTAGAAAGGGAAAAATAAGAATCTCCCTATGTTTGCAAGCCTCTCATTGCCACTTTACTAATTATAAGCTATTCATAGTTTCTTTTATATTTCCATTGTTGCTGCTGCTGCTGCTGCTAAGTTGCTTCAGTCATGTCCGACTCTCTGCAACCCCATAGATGGCAGCCCACCAGGCTCCCCCATCCCTGGGATCCTCCAGGCAAGAACACTGGAATGGGTTGCCATTTCCTTCTCCAATGCATGAAAGTGAAATGTGAAAGTGAAGTCGTTCACTCATGTTCGACTCCTAGTGACTCCATGGACTGCAGCCTACCAGGCTCCTCTGTCCATGGGATTTGCCAGGCAAGAGTACTGGAGTGGGTTGCCGTTGCCTTCTCCTTCCATTGTTAGGACTGTATAACAAATTACCCTAAAACTTAGTGGGATAAAAAAACCTTTTAATTAAGTGGACAAACTCTGTGTCTGGAGTTCGTACAGAGCACAGTGGAGATGGCTAGTGTGCTGCATAGTGTCTGGGTTCTTAGCTGGAAGGCTGAGAGGCTGGGAGCAGGAAGCGCATGGAAGGCTTGCTCGCTCGCTGTCTGGCAGTTGATGCTGGCTGATGGCTGAAACCCTGCCTAGCGCTGTCAGCCAGAACACCTGCATGCGGCCATTCCTGTGGCTTCTTGCCTTCCTCACAGCACAGTGGTGTGGTTCCAAGGGCAGGCATCCATCCCAGGGGAGGATGAGGAAGGGCAAGAAGCGTGCAGTGGCTAGATGCTTCTTGCAACCTAGCCTAAGGTGTCACATATAACACTTCTGCCATACTTTTGGCTGTAGCAGTCCTGAACGTGCTCAGCTTCAAGAAGAAGGGCAATAGACTTCACCTGTTTTTAAAATTGAAGTATCATTGATAACTAACATTAGTTTCAGGTGTATGACTTATACGTATTGGGAAATTACCATCACAGTAAGTCTAGTTAATAATACATGTCACCATACACAGTTACAGTATATGTATGTATGTATTGTACGTACATAATTTTTCTAGTGATGAGAACTATTAAGATCTATTCTCTTAGCAACTTTCAAGTATGCATATGATATTATTAACTAGAATCACTATGCTGTAAATTATCTCCCTATAACTTAATTATTTAATAACAGGAAGTGTACATTTTGTCCTCCTTCATCCATTTCACTCACCTCTGACCCCCAAACCCCCCCCACCTCTGGCAACCACCAATCTGTTCTCTGTATCTTTGAGCTCTATCTTTCCTTGTTGTTTTAGTTCCACATATGATATCTGTCTTTCTCTTACTTATTTCACTTAGCATAGTTCCCTCAAGGTCCATTCATGTTGCCGCAAAAGGCAAGATTTTGTTCTTTTTTCAGGCTGAATAATAATTCCATTATGTGTGTGTGTGTGTGTGTATACACATCCTGGAGGAGGGCATGGCAACCCACTCCAGTATTCTTGCCTGGAGAATCCCATGGACAGAGGAGCTTGGTGGGCTACAGTCCATGGGATCTCAAAAGACTCGGATGTGACTTAGCTACTAAACAACTTTTGCATATTTGTATTTATTTTTGCCGTTATTGCCTTTGCTTTTAGAGTCATCCAAAAACTCATCACCAAGACTAATGTCAGGGAGCTTACCACCTATGTTTGCTTCTAGGATTTTTGTGGTTTCGGGTCTTTAATTTATTTTGAGTTAATTTTAAACCATTTTTGAGTTAAGAGAACTAAATGTGATCAGATATAATTAGATTCTAGCTATCTCTCACTTGAGACATTGGGCTTCCTCATTGGTGTGATTATGCAGGAATTCTTGAATTGAATGTAACTTTGTATTATGTCATTTCTTTAAAATTCTCCTTCTGTAATTTGGCAATGTATATCAAAACTTAAAATGTATGTACTTTCATTATAGCAACTCTTCTCTATATTCTAAAGAGATTAACCAGTATGTAAGAATGTTTTTATAGGAACATTCACAACATTGTTTTTCATATACAAATTTGGAAATGCTGTATTTAAATGGAATGTGGTACAGTATTAAAAATTAGGTAGAGCTGGGTTTTGACAGTCTAAGGTTATTTCAAGCCATCCTTATTACTGAGAACTATATGGGATCTGGTTAGGGAACACTGACCAAATGTTTAACCATTGATTTGAAAGTATATTTTTGCTGTTGGCTTTGGCATTTCACTTAAAATAAAAAAGTGATAACTATGAGCAGGCTTACTCACGTAAACAGGCTGCCTTTTCCTTCATAATGCTATAATCTGAAAGCATACAATGGGCCATGACCTGAAACTTTTATATACATTTTATATTTGATTTTTTATATATCTTTTAATACTCACCATGATATTAACGTTGATAACAGATTGTATTTATTTCTTTTGTAGTTTGAAACTCTGCTTTAGAAAGTAACAGACACAGAATTTGAACCCAGATACCTTTGACTTTGAAGCTTCTGTTCTGAACCACTGTCCTGTATCACACTGTTTTATCAGTCCACAGGTAGATCTGTGCCTGGGAAAGAAGAGCACCTCCACTATTCATAAGATTATTGAGTAGACACAGAAAAATGGCAGATAAGTTCTTGTTTAGGTTCTGTGTTAGTTGCCCCAGGCTGCTCTAGCACAAGACTGGGGGCCTCAAACAGTAGTTGTTTCTCATGGTTCTGGAGGCACTGGGAAGTCCAAGATCAGGGTGCTGCCTGATTTGGTATTTGCTAATTTGGCTCTTTTCTTGGTTTTCAGATAGCCACCTTGCTGTATCCTCATGTGGCCCAGGGAGGCTGAGGGCTCTTCTCTCACCCTCTCATGAAATGAAGTGAAGTGAAGTGAAGTCGCTCAGTCATGTCCGACTCTTTGCGACCTCATGGACTGTAGCCTACCAGGCTCCTCCCTCCATGGGATTCTCCCTCCGTGGGATTCTCCAGGCAAGAGTACTGGAGTGGGTTGCCATTTCCTTCTCCAGGGGATCTTCCCAACCCAGGGATTGAACCCGGGTCTCCCACATTCCAGGCAAACACTTAACCTCTGAGCCACCAGGGAAGCCCCTCACCCTCTTATAAGGACACTAATTCCATCAGGGTGGCTCCACTCGTATGACTTCATCTAAACCTCATCATCTCCCAAAGACCCATACCCTAAAACTCCATCACACTGGGGATTTGGGCTTCAGTATATGAATTTGGAGGGGTGGAGGGAATTTGAACATCCATAGCAGATACCTTTTGATAATTCCAAAGAGAGATTTTCTGTTTTTCTTGTAATTTTTTTAAAGAATTTCTCCAAGCTAAGATTCCTCATAGAAGTTCCATTTATCTGCTTTTTTGCCGTTAGAGTCTTCTCTTTGATCTGTGTTTTTTCCCTTCAGCCTCTGACAGCCAAAGTTCTATATTAGGCTTCCTAGATATCCTAAGAGACTGTTTTAGGTTCTACATTTTCCCTAACATGAAATCTCGGTGCCAAGACTCTTACATTCTTTTAATCTCTGTTTTCTCCTTTTTTCCCCAATGAAGAGAAGCATTTATTCTAACCATACTATTTTGTCTCATCGATTTTGAAGCTAATTCATTTAAGGAACTTTACATGACCATCCTGGTTAGGTGGGGAAATTTAAATCTACTTTCAGTTCTTCCCTGCTATCCTGGGATCAGTGTTAGTTAGCAAAAGGGTTTACCTGGGGAGCAACCATAGACTGTAAATAGTCCGTATGTGGTTCCCCCCACTCCACTGCAGTACAGAAAATATTTAAAGTTTATGGCTCCATCCTATAGTTACTGCTATGCCTGTTTCCCTTATATTAGTATCCTTTTTTTAAAAAAAAAAAAGTTTATAGTTAATTTACAATGTTCTGTTACTTTCTGTCATATACCAATGATTCAGTATTTTATATATATATATATATGTACATATTGTATTTCATATTCTTTTCCATTATGGTTTATCACAGAATCTTGAATTTAGCTCCTTGGGCTATATAGTAGGACCTTGTTGTTTATTGATTTTCTTTTAATTATTTTGTTTTCACAAATGACTTCCTTCTGGAGTCGCCAAAATCAGCATCAGTAGTCCCACCATATTCTTCAGATAAGTCAAGAGAAAACTGAGATGCACTGTAAATTAGATCTCTGTTTAAAGGGTTTTATCAAAGCAGTGAGATTCTCTTGTTTTACTAAATGTGTTTTTCTAATTCTTTAAAGACTTAGTTTACCCATCACAAGTGTTTGAGTCTGACATACTGAATATATATCCCAACACACTGCTTTGGACAGAACATGTAAGTCCAGGACCAGAAATGTGGTTATGATAATGTGGCACCTCATTTTGCAGAGCCTGCAGCATCGTCTGCCTGTGAACATGTAGAGTGTAGGTAGCCAGCAACCTGTGGAGGACCAGCCAGAAGAGCGGGATCCAACTCCAGCTCTCAGTAGAATGTCCCAAAGACTCGCTGCAGTGTGGACTGGAGAGGCAGTGCTTCAGTCAGCCAGGCTCTCAGTGAATAATTTCTTTTCATTCTTGGTCTTGTGTGTGTATGTGTGTGTGTGTGTGTGTGTGTGTGTGTGTATCCAGGCACTTCTTAACATTTTATTAAAGCTGAAAGGGCTTCTTTCTGCAAGGCATGAGTTGTAATTTGACTTCCTACTTCTGGCTTCCCTTACCTAGAAAAAAATCAGTTCTAAACCGACATACCTACCACCTAAAACTGACATAATTTCTATATTTGTCAATTGTATGTGAGTGATTTAATTTTCTAGAAATTTGTATAGCAGGACAAATTATACATTACTGTTTTTTTTTTTTTATCATAGTCTCAAAAGGAAGCTTATTCTATGTAGTAATACCGAAAGGAAGAGATCTCTTTTAGTGCTGAAGGAAAACATTGGCTATGTTAATCTTAGAGGCTATTAGGTAATTAGATATGGTCATTTTGTCCTTACTCTGAATTTGCTTCGGTTCAATATCAGTTGTATATCAATTCACTAGACTATTTTGTAACCATTCAAAACTTTGCCGACTAAGGTCCGTCTAGTCAGGGCTGTGGTTTTTCCTGTGGTCATGTATGGATGTGAGAGTTGGACTGTGAAGAAGACTGAGCGCTGAAGAATTGATGCTTTTGAACTGAGGTATTGGAGAAGACTCTTGAGAGTCCCTTGGACTGCAAGGAGATCCAACCAGTCCATTCTGAAGGAGATCAGCCCTGGGATTTCTTTGGAAGGAATGATGCTAAAGCTGAAACTCCAGTACTTTGGCCACCTCATGCAAAGAGTTGACTCATTGGAAAAGACTCTGATGCTGAGAGGGATTGGGGGCAGGAGGAGAAGGGGATGACAGAGAATGAGATGGCTGGATGGCATCACTGACTCGATGGGCGTGAGTCTGAGTGAACTCCAGGAGTTGGTGATGGACAGGGAGGCCTGGCGTGCTGCGATTCATGGGGTCACAGAGTCAGGCATGACTGAGCGACTGAACTGAACACAATGTTTCAGTCTAATGATATATTAATAAAAATTATGATACATTTTGTACATTGTAAAGTAAAATAGAATTGAGATTAAAAATCTCTACTTCAGAGTTAGTACTGAATATATTAGCTAACTTCCACCAAACTCAAATTTCTTCATCTGTAAAGAAGGAATAATAGCCCCTGCCTCCTCTAGTGAGTGTGAGGATTATCTAAATTCTTAGTATAGTCCCTACCACATGAAAGTTGCTAGTAAATATTTGTTATACTGGTTGTAGTCATGTGTGATTTAGTCGCTCAGTCGTGTCCAACTCTGCATCCCCGTGGACTCTAGCCTGCCAAGCTTCTCTCTCCCTGGGATTCTCCAGGCAAGAATACTGGAGTGGGTTGCCATTCCCTTCTCCAGGGCATCTTTCCCACCCAAGGATTGAACCTGGGTCTCCTGCACTGCAGGCAGATTCTTTACCGATTGAGCCACCAGGAACCCTGGTGATTGATTGTAATTAATCAATCAATTAATTGTGTGTAATACTGGAGTGTGAAACCCCCACTCCAGTATTCTTGCATAGAGAATCCCAGGGTTGTGGGAGCATGATGGGCTGCCGTCTATGGGGTTACACAGAGTCGGACACGACTGAAGTGACTTAGCAGCAGTAGCAGCATGCATATTTTAAGATTAGAAAGCATAATGATAATTATACTAGGCAGAGAATTAATCCACATTAATTCCTAAGTATTCTATAATGTTTCTTAAACTGTAATACAAATAATTATTTAAATTATAATTTAAGGTAACATTTATAAATTCATATCATTAAAATATATTTGTATTTAAATGTATTTCTAATGTGATAATAATAAGGTACTCCTATTCCACATTGATTAAACATATCAGTATCTGTTATTTATTTTAGAATTAGAGGCAGTCAGACTATTGCCATTAACAGCAAACTGTGCTGACTTGTGCATGTACAAAGAGCGTTTGGTTCTGAGATTGACTAAATCCAGCAGCTAAATAGTATTGCTTGTATGCCCCAAACACAGTGGCCTTGTGGTTCCTCAGCACCAACTCCCAGGTACCTTTTCATCCGGGGCCTTTCCTAGTTGTTTATTCTGTCTGGAATTCCTGAATTCTCACGTCCTTGATCTTTATTGTTACTGTCGTGGAGATAGTCCCTTAAGTGTTTCTGCCTCTGTATGCCTTATTTAAAGTGGCTACTGGATTGCTACTGTATATGCCATCCTATTTTCATTCTCTCTGTGACTCTTTGACATTTTTATATTTCTTAGTTGTCTCATTTTCCCCACAAAACTGTATGATCTTTAAGAGTAGAAATTTTGTCCTTTTCACATCATATCATCAGTACCTGGAACTGTACTTGGCACATAGTAAGCATTTAGTAAACATTTTGAATGAATAAGTGAATATAAATGATTGTTGCATTATAACTAGACATAATTAATGAGCATCTCACATTTTAAAATGAACATTTGTATATAGCTACGCAAAAATACTTCTTTTTTCTTTTCTTTCATCGGTGTTTCGTAATGGCTTTACCTGATGTCATTATAAATAGTGTTGAATGATTTAAGGGCTAGATAGTAAATATTTTAGGCTTGGAGTCTCTATGGCATCTACTAAACTCATCTGTTTTAGCGAAAGCAACCACAGATAATAGTAAACAAAGGGGTGTGGCTGTGGTTCAGTAAAACTGTTTATGAAAATAGGCCTCCAGCCTGCAGGTTGTAGATTGGTGACCTTGCTGTAGACTAAAAAACCACTGCAAGGGTGTGGGGTGAAACTCTGACCTGCATCATTGCTGGAACATCAAAAAAGAACGCAGTGAGCATCTTATCTGGTAGACCCACGTTGAAGCAGGAGGATGGGACTGATGCAGGCATGAAAAAGAAGCCTAGAGCTGGTGATGCGGCCTCCATTGAAGTAAATTTGTGAGGAAGTGGATTTGAGGGCTTTTCACATGGAAATCATGCTATTTGTAGATGTCATTGAGCTCCTGTTAGCCAGCAAGTCAGACCTCAGGACAAGGGCAGGAGTTCTAGTAGAGCTATAGCCAGAGCCAGCATTTGAGTTACATAATGTACAAAGAACTGATAATTCATTGGTCATGTCAATCACAGCTGTAGGTTTGGGGATATGCTATGTGGTTGCTAAATATTAAACCCACAAAGGTTCTTTTTACTCCTTTTTGATGTCTTAAGTGATTAGATAGTGCTTGTCCTATCAACCTTTATGTTTTATATAATCTACGTAGAGGTGGAGGAGGAGTAATAGGAAAATAAACATATGCTTATAAAAATGTAAGGACATCTCTAGTGAGATTAACAAAAAAACCTGAGGTTTGTGGAGGCTTATTTTGCCAACAAAGGTCTGTCTAGTTAAGGCTGTGTTTTTTCCAGTGGTCATGTGTGGATATGAGAGTTGGACTGTGAAGAAAGCTGAGTGCTGAAGAATTGATGCTTTTGAACTGTGGTGTTGGAGAAGACTCTTAAGAATTCCTTGGACTACAAGGAGATCCAACCAGTCCATTCTAAAGGAGATCAGTCCTGGGTGTTCTTTGAAAGGACTGATGCTGAAGCTGAAACTCCAATACTTTGGCCACCTCATGCGAAGAGTTGACTCTTTGGAAAAGACTGATGCTGGGAGGGATTGGGAGGAGGAGGAGAAGGTGACAACAGAGGATGAGATGGCTGGATGGCATCACCGACTCAATGAACATGAGTTTGAGTGAACTCCAGGAGTTGGTGATGGACAGGGAGGCATGGCATGCTGCGATTCATGGGGTCGCAAAGAGTTGGACACAACTGAGTGACTGAACTGAACTGAAGGTTAGGAGAGAGAGAGATTTACCGTGCATAGAGTATCTTTGTACTTTTGAATTTTGTACTGTTACATATTACTTATTGGGGAAAAATTAATAAAACTTAAACAGAATATACACAAAGCAGGAAATTCATTAGGTCTGATTTGTGACCCAAGGGCTAGAAGTCTTTTTTTCAATTTCTTTAGAATGTATAATTTGTTTACAGTATTAACTATAGTCACCATGCTGTACATTACATACCCATAACTTACTGCTTTTTTTTTTTTAACTAGACATTTGCACCTTTTGACCTCCTTCACCCATTTTGCCCACCCTTCTCCCCCTGCCTCAGGCTGCCACCAGTCTCTTCTCTATATTCATGAGATTTTTGTTTTTAGATTCCACATATAAGTGAGATCATACAGTATTTATCTTTTTCTGACTTACTTCACTTAGCATAATGCCCTTGGGGTCCGTCCCATGTTGTTACAGGTGACAAGATTTCATTCTTATTTTATGGCTGAATAATACTCGTGTGTGTGTGTATGTGTGTGTGTGTGTGTGTTTTCTTTATCCATTCATCCATCTGTTGACACTTAGAGGTTATTTCCATATCTTGGATATTGCAAATAATGCTACAGAAAACATGCAGTTGCATGTATCTTTTTGAGTTAGTGTTTCTGTTTTCTTAAGGTAAATACCCAGAAGTGGAACTGCTTGATTTATATAGTAGTTCTATTTTTAACTTTTTGAGGAACTTCCATACTGTTTTCCATAGTGGTTGCTACCAATTTTTATTTCCACCTATGGTGTACGGGGTTTCCTTTTCTCCACATCCCNGCTTAAAACTCAACATTCAGAAAATGAAGATCATGGCATCTGGTCCCATCACTTCATGGCAGATAGATGAGGAAACAGTGGGTGACTTTATTTTTCTTGGCTCCAAAATCACTGCAGATGGTGACTGCAGCCATGAAATTAAAGACACTTACTCCTCGGAAGGAAAGTTATGACCAACCTAGACAGCATATTGAAAAGCAGAGACATTACTTTGCCAACAAAGGTCCGTCTAGTCAAGGCTATGGTTTTTCCAGTGGTCATGTATGGATGTGAGAGTTGGACTATAAAGAAATCTGAGTGCTAAATAATGGATGCTTTTGAACTGTGGTATTGGAGAAGACTCTTGAGAGTCCCTTGGAGTGCAAGGAGATCCAAGAAGTCCGTCCTAAAGGAGATTAGGTCTTGGTGTTCATTAGAAGGACTGATGCTGAAGCTGAAACTCCAATACTTTGGCCACCTGATGCAAAGAGCTGACTCGTTTGAAAAGCTCCTGATGCTGGGAAAGATTGAGGGCAGGAGGAGACGGGGATGACAGAGGATGAGATGGTTGGATGGCCTCTTCGACTCAATGGACATGGGTTTGGGTGGATTCCAGGAGCTGGTGATGGTAGGGAGGCCTGGTGTGCTATGGTTCATGGTGTTGCAAATATCAGACACCACTGAGCAACTGAACTGTCACAAATTTATAAGTCTTTTTTCTAGAGCTCAGTTTTATTTAAATACCTAACAGATGATTCATTTAGTATAATCATAACCATTTCTTTTATGTTCCTAAAACAATTGGGTTTCGTTAATCCCTTGAAAACCAATCATGAATTTAGTTCAATTGTTTAGCATTGTGTAACAAATGCAAATAGGCAGCTTACAGCAATATGTGCTTTCTGTAAATGCTGCTGCTGTGCCCATGGACTCCATCCGAGGCAGCAGAAGAGTTTCTGATGCCTGAATTCAACCCCTAAATACAATCACTAAACCTCCATAGAAAGAATGGGCTGCTGATTAAATTTCTGCACATGCTAGCCTGCAAATTAATACACAAATTGGGTTGACAATTAGAAATACTATAAATAACATGTTTAATTTGATAGCCTGGCTGTTGTAATAAATTGAACAACTGTTTCTCCCTCTTGCTATATTCATTTTCACCTCAGGGTTAAGTGATATTGGCCAGAGAGATACTGGAACAGGAGGCATCTGCAGAAGGCCAAAGTGTGAAATTAATTTTCCTTGCACTAGCTTTATTCCCGTTAACATAAAGGATCCACATAAAACACTTCACACTAGGAAATCTCCTATTCTCTTTATACTTCTTTTTTTTTTTTTTTTTGGTATCATTAAACCAAGCTAAGCTCTGTGAGAATACAGGGGTAAAGATTTCTAGTCAGGTAACATTCATTAAGACCTTTTCAGTAACTGCTCAGGTACTGTGACATACATTGTTTTACCAAACCTCACAATAATCACTTGAAGTAGATATAATTATCTCTATTTCACACTCGAAACTCAGAGTTGCTAAGGATCTTGCCTAAGCACGCACAAGTTGTACTGGCCAAAGCACAGTTTAATCTGGGCTACACACCATGGAGTCCACATTCTTTCTCCTGCCACAACAGTGATTCTAATTCTTTCTAAGCCATAAAACTGTCTTTGCACATGCACAGCTCAACGAAAACCGGAATTGATTAATATCTAAGTAAGTATCTCGTGAGACTACTTTTATGCTCCAAAAATGTGAGAGCCTGTTCACAGTAATGTAACGTGTCAGGAAAAAGGTAATGTACTTCTTCTCCAACTCTGACAGTGGGGGGAGTCTGACCCAATGAGCACGTGTGGAATTTGGATGATATTTCAACACTAGGACATCTTGGGGAGCTGTTACTGTTACTAAGAATGGAAGTGCTAAGTAAAGGAGTCTCTAAAGCTGATGCTAGATAAAATACAACACTACATAAAAATGATGAATTTACCAATCATATTTGAAAGTTAAGAATTTTTCTTACAGATGACAACGAAAGTTTTATTTGAAAATAACCATTATATATTAAGTGATACTCTGATGCTATATCCTATTGTTCAGTCAACTAAATACAGAAAACTGTCTCTGCAGATTTCTATGAGCAATGCTTTTAATTGACTCCCCTCCACATATTATGGCCTAAGGCCAGTTGATGCCATGATTCTAACAAGAGGCTGCTTCAAAATTCTCAAATATATTTGATAAGTCTTCAAAAAATCAGTGTGAAATTCTGTTCAGTGTAGGTTTGATAAAGTAATATTTGAAAACTGTGATCACGTGACTAATATAAATAGTGACATTAGTAAGCAGAATGCCCTGTATTCTGACCATCAAAGAGGAGAGAATTTTCTGTGTAAAAGAAATTTTGATGGAAAAAAAATCAGCTTACTATAAAGTTCTACACAAAATTGTCAAAATAATGACATGCAGAGAAAATACTTAGATATATTTTAGAAGGGCTTCCCTGGTAGCTCAGACGGTAAAGAATCTGCCTTTCTTTAGATTTTAGAATCTCAAATAAAAAATATATTATCAAAAGATAATTTAGAAAATATTGTTTAGTCCAAATAAAACTAAAACTTACATGTTTTCTCAAAGAAAGTTAAATGTTTAGAAACATCCATCATGTGGATAGCAAATCAGTTAATACAATTCAAATGAATTTATGAAAATGCCAAAGGATATTTTTCTTTTGATTCTTGGGTACTTAGAAAAATTATAAATCATGATGGCCTAATTGATCTCTTCTAGATTACTATAAGTATACTATTATATTGTATATTATGGGAAGGTCTCAAATATTAGCCAATTAAGCCATCTTTCACTGGGATGACCCAGAGGGATGGTATGGGGAGGGAGGTGGGAGGGAGGGGTTCAGGATGGGGAACACATGTACACTCATGGCAGATTCATGTTGAAGTATGGTAAAACCAATACAATATTGTAAAGTAAAAAAATAAATAAAAACAGGAGAAACATTTAGGATAATTAGTTACAAATTTGTTTTAGCAACCCATTTTTCTAATGACTTTAGGGCTTTGGAAAAATAACCAAATGCTACTGAATTACAGGGAACACATATCAGAGATCATTAAAAGAAACTCCACAAAATAAAAAATCTACTTCCTTAAAAGTTAGATATTGTGCTACAAAGTTGGCCAGAAAGGGAGACCCATGAACTAAATTCAAATTCTGCCAATAATAACTGTAGTTTAAATAGGCTTCTGTTCCTTTCTGGATAAAATCAGTGTATTGTGGGCTCGGTGATGGTATATGAAGGAGTGCTATATTAAATAGTTTCCAAGATGGTATCCAAGGTCATACACAGTTGCAATATTTTTTTAATCAGTCCTGCCCATCATCAGACATGGAAGAAAATCTCTGACTGTGGAGTTGGCAGAGAGAGGCACCTCACTAGTGAAACAACTACTAAGGGTGTCATTCCTGAAGGCAAACAAGCTCCTTGCATTTCTGTCCACAGCCCTCTCTGCTACTCCCAAGCACAGGTCTCCAGTCACTGCAGGGATACAAGGACAGTGAATGGCTGCAAAGACAGATGTGCAGCCTTGGTTCCCAGCGACAACTACCCACAAGGACCAGCACAGAATCCTGAGTGGCAGGTACTGGCGTTGGGCGGAGAGGTATGCACACCTCACCCACATTCTACCCTTCCCAATAAGCTGTCTTCCTTCACTCCCCACTTTTGTATGATTCATGCTAACAGGAAATTCTTATAAATAAGCTGTAGAAATAGGATCATCAGATACATGGGGTCACCCTGGCTGAAGGAGAACCTAGTGGTCTGGTGCCCTATAAAGAAGTCCAATGGGAACAAGTAGGGCCAAGGAGTTGAGGGAAGTCCCCTGAGATGCACTGTGAGATCCTGAGGTGGAGCTTTCTGGACTTTGGATTAGAGGGGCTATATTGATTTAGAATAACTTAATGAAAAGGACCTTCCAGAAGATTTTGCCAAAACATATTTTAAAGGAATTTAAATAAAACATCTGTAGTGATCCTTCAGGCTCATAGAATGTATATAGTAAAGTAAGAGCCAATCTCTTAGTTTAAACGAGAAAACTTAAGTCCCAAGAGCTTTGCGGACATTCCCCAGGATCTTCATCTCCTAACCCCACTCAAGAGTAAACAGAAGGAACTTAAATGCCCTTCCCAGAGATGACAGATGACAGAGATCACTTTACACTCTTCAGATACTATTGAGGTATCAAGAAAAATCTTTGTAAAATTATCTGACTCTCCTCACTACATGTAAATTTCCAAATGATTCCATTTATAACATTTATGTTCCAATTCTTTACAAATACTACAAAAATCTTAAGACTTATACAATGTTGAGTCTTATCCTGGTTAAGTGTCAAATCACTGAAATACACCAGTTTCTAGAAAGATGTAAAGAGTCTTCCTCTAAACAAGAAGACTAAGATTTCAATAAACTGTGATGCTAGTGGTAAAGAACCCACCTGCCAACGCAGGAGACTTAAGAGAGGTGGGTACTATCCCTGGGTTGGGAAGATTCCCTGGAGGAGGGCATAGGTGCCTCTTCCAGTATTCTTGCCTGGAAAAATCTCATGGACAGAGGAGCCTGGAGGGCTACAGTCCATGGGGTCCCTAAAAGTTGGACATGACTGATTCATTGACTGCAAAAGGCTGGATTTGAGACAAGCTCAGTAGGGACTCTATAACGATTACCGAGCAGCCAGGAAGAGGCCTGCAGCATCAGAGTGAGGCAGAAGATGTGATACGAGCAGAAAGAACCCAGGAAAGGAGAAACCAATGTCGCCAAATCCCAAACAGAGAGATGTAACAGCCAGAGCCAAATGCATATTCAATAAATGGTGAGTATGAGTGACCGGACCACACCTGGATATTTCCACAACTCAAACTGTGCAAGGATTCACACAGGAAAGGTCAACGCATCTGACTTAAATAATCACTTATGTTCAACAGAAAGACGCTTAACTGTTTTTGCAGCCCAAACTGCATTTGTTGTGTAAGAAACAGTATCTGAGTCGACTGAATTTCTCAACAGGCTTTCTAAGCACCTTCAAGGCCAGGGAATAAAGCAAGGTTCAGGGTAGAAAAACCGCGGCCATTCTGCATTTTTCCCTACCTCAGAAATAAAATATGGCTACAGTGTAATCATTTGATACGCAATATTTTTTTTTTCCGGTCTGAGACATAGATTACATACCCAGTGCTTAAGGTCTTGGAATGTCTTTGTTTTTCATTTTTACCAGCCCTCCATTAAAAGAACTGTTGCATCTACAAGAAATAGAATGGCAATTTTAAATAGGCAGACTGTTACCTTATGTTTCTGAACACTAACTGTCTATGCATAACTGCTCTAAAATATAGCAGGAGATAAGCAACATTACGCTCACTGCATTGAAGAGAAATTATAAGGAAAAGACAGGTCTATTTTTCCTAGGGAGTTAACGATGATGTAGAGGTTTTAGGAAGCTATATTCAGTCAGACTACTTGGATTTAGCTCCAAGAATGTTACTGTCTGTGTAAAGGAGAGAGTTTAAGTTAGTTATGATTCTTACATCTGTAAGTTAGTATAAAATATCATGATTAAAATATAATAGGACAGAGTCAAAACATAGTATAATAAAAGTTTTTGTATTGATCTTAATATTTTATTACTGTAATTTCTACTGTTTTTGGACAGGTGATGAATCTCATTGTATCGTCGTGTGTTTTGGATGGCAGGTACCCAGTGCAAAGATGGGAGACTTCAGAGAATCATTACTCTGTGTTTTTAACTTATTTATAGTACAGGTGGCTTGGAAAGATTAAATAAACATCAATTGATTATTTAGTATTGGCTAAGAGAGCATAAAGTGGCTAAGAGAAGGCTGACCTCATTTTATTATGGCACAGGCTGACCTCATTTTATTAAGGTCTGCTTTGTTGTGCTTCACAAATATTGCATGTTTTTATAAACTGAAAGTCTGTGGCAATTCTATATCAATCAAATCTATCAGTACCATTCTTCCAACAGCATTTGCAGACTTTATGTCTCTGTGTTATATTTTGGCTATTCTCACAAAATTTCAAACTTTTTCATTACTGTATTTGATAGGTGATCTGTGATCAGTGATATCTGATGTTACTACTGTAATTGTTTTGGGGGAGCCACGAATCTCACCCACAGGACAATGAACTTAATAAACCGTTGACTGCTCTGTCAACCAGGCACTCGCCCGCCTCTCTTTCCTTGAGCTTCCCTATTTCCTGAGACACGAAAATATTGATATCAGGACAATTCATAACCCTAAAATGGCCTCTAAGTGTTGAAGTGAAAGGAAGAGTCACGCTCTAAATAAAAAGCTAGAAATGACTGAGCTTAGTGAGGAAGTTCACGTGGAAAGCTAGGCCTCTTTGCACCAAACAGCTGAGCTGTGCAAAGGAAATGTTCTTGAAGGAAATTAGAAGTGCCACTGCAGTGAACACACGAAGAGAAACAGCGTTATTGCCAATATGGAGAAAGTTTTAGTGGTCTGAATAAAGGTCATATCAGACACAGTATCCTGTGAAGCTAAATCTAGAGGAAGACCCTAACTCTCCTTACTTGTTTGAAGGCTGTGAGAGGTGAGGCAGCTACAGAAGAACAGTCTGAAGCTAGCAGAGGCTAGGTCGTGAGGTTTTAGGTAAGAAGCCATCTCCACAACATAAAAGTGCAAAGTGAAGCAGCAAGTGCTGACATAGAAGCTGTAGCAAGTTATCCAGAAGATCTAGCTGAGACAGTTAGTAAGAGTGGTTACACCAACCACCAAATTTTCAACTTAAACAGCCTTACATTGGAAGAAGAGGCCATCTAGAACTTTCATAGCTAGAGAGAAGTCAATGCCTGGCTCCAAAGCTTCAAAGGATAGGCTGATTGTCTTGGCTACGGGCTAACTCGGTTGGTAACTTTAAGATGAAGCCAATGTTCAATTACCATTCTCAGAATCCTATGGGCTTAAGTATTAGGCTCAATTACTCTGTGTGTGCTCTATAAA
Organism: Neotragus moschatus; assembly: GCA_006410615.1. Classification (NCBI taxonomy): domain Eukaryota; kingdom Metazoa; phylum Chordata; class Mammalia; order Artiodactyla; family Bovidae; genus Neotragus; species Neotragus moschatus. Next base: position 1,007,490 of record SJYA01001032.1, on the reverse strand, counting down.
TTAACCAAAAAAATAAAAAAAGCACAGATAAGAGTACATCTATTTACAACCTGGTTTACTGAATATTTTAAGCCTACTATTGAGACCTACTCCCCAGGAAAAGATTCCTTTCAAAATATTCCTGTTTATTGATAAGGTACTTGGTCACCCAAGAGCTATGATGGAGATATACAGTGAGATTAATGTTGTTTTCACATCTGCTAACACACATCCATGAATCCTATGGATCAAGGACTAATTTTGAATTTCAAGTCTTATTATTTAAGAAATACATTTTGTAAGGCTATATCTACCATATAGATAGTGATTCCTCTGATGAAGAAGGCTTGGTAAGTGTAAAAATAATCTCCAAATTTTCATGAAAATACAAAAGACTCCCAAATAGTCAAAACAATCTTAAGAAAGAAGAAAAAAACTAGAGTCATCATGCTTCCTGATTTCAAATCATATCACAAAGCTATGGCAATCAAAACAATATGATACTGGAACAAAACAGACACACAGATCAATGGAACAGAATAAAAAGCCTAAAAATGAACCCACACTTATATGGGCTATTAGTCTATGAAAAGGAGGGAAGAATATACAATGGGGGAAAAGACAGCTTTTTCATTAAATGGTATTGGGAAAACTGGACAGCTACATGCAAAAGAATCGAACTGGATTACCCTCTCATACCATGCACAGACACAAAAATTAAAAATGGATTAAAGACTTAAATAAGTAGGAACTAAAATCATGAAACCTCTAAAAGAAAATATAGGCAATAAGCCCACTGATATCAATCTTAGTAATATTTTGCAGGTATATGTCTCCTCAGGCCAGAAAACAAAAGCAAAAATAAGCAAATTTGATTTAATAAAACTAAATAGTTTTTGCACAGCAAAGGAAACTATTAACAAAACAAAAATGCCACTTATTGAACGGGAGGATAAATCTGCAAACAATATATCTGGTAAGGGGTTAATATCCAAAATACACACAAAATATACAAATAAGTTTTACAATTAAACATCAAAAAATACAAACCAACTGATTGAAAAATGGGCAGGGTATCTGAATGGATATTTTTTTCAAAGAAGACATACAGATGGCAACAGGCACATCAAAAGATGTTTCAGTTCAGTTCAGTCGCTCAGTCGTGTCCCACTCTTTGCGACCCCATGAATCGCAGCATGCCAGGCTTCCGTGTCCATCACCAACTCCTGGAGTTCACTCAGATACACATCCTAACATCACTAATTATCAGGTAAATGCAAATCAAAACCACAATGAGATACCATTTCACACCTGTTAGAATGGCTATTACCAAAAAGAAAAAGTAAGTATTGGCAAGGATGTGGCTAAAAGGAAATCTCTGAGTACTGCTGGTGGGAAGGTAACATGGTGCAGCTACTATGCTGAACGGTGTAGAGAGTCCTCAAAAAATGAAAAAAACACAACCACCACATTACCAGCAATTCCACTTCAGTCATGCATACAATCAAAGAAAATGAAAAGCTAATTAGAAAAGATAAATGCACCCTATGTTCACTGCAGCATTATTTAACAAGAGACAAGATTTGGGGCAACTCAAGCAACCATCAACAGAAGAATGGATCAAGATGTGATACACACACTCACACACACATCAGAACACTATTCAGCCAAAAAGAAATCTTGCCTTTTGCAACAACATGGATGGACCTAGAGGATGTTATGCTAAGTGAAATAAGTCAAACAAATACTGCTTATATGTGAAACCTAAAACACAAGCAAATGAACAAAGGTTACAATAGTCAGACTTTATTTTTCTGGGCTCCAAAATCACTGCAGATGGTGACTGCAGCCNACTGTTTTTTTTTTTTTATCATAGTCTCAAAAGGAAGCTTATTCTATGTAGTAATACCGAAAGGAAGAGATCTCTTTTAGTGCTGAAGGAAAACATTGGCTATGTTAATCTTAGAGGCTATTAGGTAATTAGATATGGTCATTTTGTCCTTACTCTGAATTTGCTTCGGTTCAATATCAGTTGTATATCAATTCACTAGACTATTTTGTAACCATTCAAAACTTTGCCGACTAAGGTCCGTCTAGTCAAGGCTATGGTTTTTCCTGTGGTCATGTATGGATGTGAGAGTTGGACTGTGAAGAAGACTGAGCGCTGAAGAATTGATGCTTTTGAACTGAGGTATTGGAGAAGACTCTTGAGAGTCCCTTGGACTGCAAGGAGATCCAACCAGTCCATTCTGAAGGAGATCAGCCCTGGGATTTCTTTGGAAGGAATGATGCTAAAGCTGAAACTCCAGTACTTTGGCCACCTCATGCAAAGAGTTGACTCATTGGAAAAGACTCTGATGCTGAGAGGGATTGGGGGCAGGAGGAGAAGGGGATGACAGAGAATGAGATGGCTGGATGGCATCACTGACTCGATGGGCGTGAGTCTGAGTGAACTCCAGGAGTTGGTGATGGACAGGGAGGCCTGGCGTGCTGCGATTCATGGGGTCACAGAGTCAGGCATGACTGAGCGACTGAACTGAACACAATGTTTCAGTCTAATGATATATTAATAAAAATTATGATACATTTTGTACATTGTAAAGTAAAATAGAATTGAGATTAAAAATCTCTACTTCAGAGTTAGTACTGAATATATTAGCTAACTTCCACCAAACTCAAATTTCTTCATCTGTAAAGAAGGAATAATAGCCCCTGCCTCCTCTAGTGAGTGTGAGGATTATCTAAATTCTTAGTATAGTCCCTACCACATGAAAGTTGCTAGTAAATATTTGTTATACTGGTTGTAGTCATGTGTGATTTAGTCGCTCAGTCGTGTCCAACTCTGCATCCCCGTGGACTCTAGCCTGCCAAGCTTCTCTCTCCCTGGGATTCTCCAGGCAAGAATACTGGAGTGGGTTGCCATTCCCTTCTCCAGGGCATCTTTCCCACCCAAGGATTGAACCTGGGTCTCCTGCACTGCAGGCAGATTCTTTACCGATTGAGCCACCAGGAACCCTGGTGATTGATTGTAATTAATCAATCAATTAATTGTGTGTAATACTGGAGTGTGAAACCCCCACTCCAGTATTCTTGCATAGAGAATCCCAGGGTTGTGGGAGCATGATGGGCTGCCGTCTATGGGGTTACACAGAGTCGGACACGACTGAAGTGACTTAGCAGCAGTAGCAGCATGCATATTTTAAGATTAGAAAGCATAATGATAATTATACTAGGCAGAGAATTAATCCACATTAATTCCTAAGTATTCTATAATGTTTCTTAAACTGTAATACAAATAATTATTTAAATTATAATTTAAGGTAACATTTATAAATTCATATCATTAAAATATATTTGTATTTAAATGTATTTCTAATGTGATAATAATAAGGTACTCCTATTCCACATTGATTAAACATATCAGTATCTGTTATTTATTTTAGAATTAGAGGCAGTCAGACTATTGCCATTAACAGCAAACTGTGCTGACTTGTGCATGTACAAAGAGCGTTTGGTTCTGAGATTGACTAAATCCAGCAGCTAAATAGTATTGCTTGTATGCCCCAAACACAGTGGCCTTGTGGTTCCTCAGCACCAACTCCCAGGTACCTTTTCATCCGGGGCCTTTCCTAGTTGTTTATTCTGTCTGGAATTCCTGAATTCTCACGTCCTTGATCTTTATTGTTACTGTCGTGGAGATAGTCCCTTAAGTGTTTCTGCCTCTGTATGCCTTATTTAAAGTGGCTACTGGATTGCTACTGTATATGCCATCCTATTTTCATTCTCTCTGTGACTCTTTGACATTTTTATATTTCTTAGTTGTCTCATTTTCCCCACAAAACTGTATGATCTTTAAGAGTAGAAATTTTGTCCTTTTCACATCATATCATCAGTACCTGGAACTGTACTTGGCACATAGTAAGCATTTAGTAAACATTTTGAATGAATAAGTGAATATAAATGATTGTTGCATTATAACTAGACATAATTAATGAGCATCTCACATTTTAAAATGAACATTTGTATATAGCTACGCAAAAATACTTCTTTTTTCTTTTCTTTCATCGGTGTTTCGTAATGGCTTTACCTGATGTCATTATAAATAGTGTTGAATGATTTAAGGGCTAGATAGTAAATATTTTAGGCTTGGAGTCTCTATGGCATCTACTAAACTCATCTGTTTTAGCGAAAGCAACCACAGATAATAGTAAACAAAGGGGTGTGGCTGTGGTTCAGTAAAACTGTTTATGAAAATAGGCCTCCAGCCTGCAGGTTGTAGATTGGTGACCTTGCTGTAGACTAAAAAACCACTGCAAGGGTGTGGGGTGAAACTCTGACCTGCATCATTGCTGGAACATCAAAAAAGAACGCAGTGAGCATCTTATCTGGTAGACCCACGTTGAAGCAGGAGGATGGGACTGATGCAGGCATGAAAAAGAAGCCTAGAGCTGGTGATGCGGCCTCCATTGAAGTAAATTTGTGAGGAAGTGGATTTGAGGGCTTTTCACATGGAAATCATGCTATTTGTAGATGTCATTGAGCTCCTGTTAGCCAGCAAGTCAGACCTCAGGACAAGGGCAGGAGTTCTAGTAGAGCTATAGCCAGAGCCAGCATTTGAGTTACATAATGTACAAAGAACTGATAATTCATTGGTCATGTCAATCACAGCTGTAGGTTTGGGGATATGCTATGTGGTTGCTAAATATTAAACCCACAAAGGTTCTTTTTACTCCTTTTTGATGTCTTAAGTGATTAGATAGTGCTTGTCCTATCAACCTTTATGTTTTATATAATCTACGTAGAGGTGGAGGAGGAGTAATAGGAAAATAAACATATGCTTATAAAAATGTAAGGACATCTCTAGTGAGATTAACAAAAAAACCTGAGGTTTGTGGAGGCTTATTTTGCCAACAAAGGTCTGTCTAGTTAAGGCTGTGTTTTTTCCAGTGGTCATGTGTGGATATGAGAGTTGGACTGTGAAGAAAGCTGAGTGCTGAAGAATTGATGCTTTTGAACTGTGGTGTTGGAGAAGACTCTTAAGAATTCCTTGGACTACAAGGAGATCCAACCAGTCCATTCTAAAGGAGATCAGTCCTGGGTGTTCTTTGAAAGGACTGATGCTGAAGCTGAAACTCCAATACTTTGGCCACCTCATGCGAAGAGTTGACTCTTTGGAAAAGACTGATGCTGGGAGGGATTGGGAGGAGGAGGAGAAGGTGACAACAGAGGATGAGATGGCTGGATGGCATCACCGACTCAATGAACATGAGTTTGAGTGAACTCCAGGAGTTGGTGATGGACAGGGAGGCATGGCATGCTGCGATTCATGGGGTCGCAAAGAGTTGGACACAACTGAGTGACTGAACTGAACTGAAGGTTAGGAGAGAGAGAGATTTACCGTGCATAGAGTATCTTTGTACTTTTGAATTTTGTACTGTTACATATTACTTATTGGGGAAAAATTAATAAAACTTAAACAGAATATACACAAAGCAGGAAATTCATTAGGTCTGATTTGTGACCCAAGGGCTAGAAGTCTTTTTTTCAATTTCTTTAGAATGTATAATTTGTTTACAGTATTAACTATAGTCACCATGCTGTACATTACATACCCATAACTTACTGCTTTTTTTTTTTTAACTAGACATTTGCACCTTTTGACCTCCTTCACCCATTTTGCCCACCCTTCTCCCCCTGCCTCAGGCTGCCACCAGTCTCTTCTCTATATTCATGAGATTTTTGTTTTTAGATTCCACATATAAGTGAGATCATACAGTATTTATCTTTTTCTGACTTACTTCACTTAGCATAATGCCCTTGGGGTCCGTCCCATGTTGTTACAGGTGACAAGATTTCATTCTTATTTTATGGCTGAATAATACTCGTGTGTGTGTGTATGTGTGTGTGTGTGTGTGTTTTCTTTATCCATTCATCCATCTGTTGACACTTAGAGGTTATTTCCATATCTTGGATATTGCAAATAATGCTACAGAAAACATGCAGTTGCATGTATCTTTTTGAGTTAGTGTTTCTGTTTTCTTAAGGTAAATACCCAGAAGTGGAACTGCTTGATTTATATAGTAGTTCTATTTTTAACTTTTTGAGGAACTTCCATACTGTTTTCCATAGTGGTTGCTACCAATTTTTATTTCCACCTATGGTGTACGGGGTTTCCTTTTCTCCACATCCCCACCAACACTCATTATTTACTGTCTTTTTGATAATAGTGGTAGAATGTATAAAAGGGTTTTTGAATTGATTCTTTGCATATTTAGGAAGGTTTAAGGTATCCAGCATATTTTTTTAACAATAATTAAGATCTGTTTTCCCATTTTAATTCAAACAGAACTACTTTTAGTGGTGTACAGAACAAGAAATCTGACTATCTTAGCAATTTATAAGATGATTTATTCTGTTGTTTTAGATGAGGTCATAATTTGTCTAGCAGAGTAATAATAATAGCTAACATTTCTTCTCTCTTGTGTTGTCAGTACATTTCGTATATGCTATGTATTTAATTCTTACCTGTATTCAGATCTAGGCAATATCCTCATTTTACCACATGAGGAAACTAAAGCTTAAAGGTGTTAAAGAATTTGCCAAAGGTCTTGAAACTCTAGAAAGTTGCAGAGCCTGACTCTAAATCAAGATCTGTCTTTCTTCAGAGTCCAGCTAAGCACAACTGCCATGGAGTGGCTTCCCCAGATAATTGCAAGTGATGTTAAACTGCTTTAATGGAGAGAGGGTGTGATTATAAAGTAATGAGGCTGAGTTGAAAAGTTGCATGCTCATTCTATTTACTCTGTTGTCTCTTTTAAGATATATGAGATTATCATTTTTAAACATCCTAAAAGGCCTCAGCATAGGGTGAGCATTCATAAAAGGGTGATGTCTGTTTATTGATAGATGGGTCTTTTCTTTTCAGTTATCTTTTAAACTTCATAATCATATGGTTCTAAAATTAGATTATATGTTAAGATAGACAATGAAAACTTCAAATCCCATCTCATCAGAACCTACTGTATTCCTCCAACCCACCGCCCAACCCCTGTGGTATCATTTTTATTAGTTTCTTATTTATCTAACCACTGTTTATGCAGATGTAAGCTAAAAGGAAAAAAAATTCCTTTCTTTCAAAAGGCCTTTTCTGTAAAGAGAACCTATTTTTCTCTCTCTTTGCTTCTAATTTTAAGTGAGAAAAAAATCTTGTTTACAAAGTTTACTCTTTCTTTAGTAGCTCTCCTCTATGGTTAAGTGCTTTTCCTTTGGTAAGTCTAATAACATATGGCAGTAGGAGTTTCTGTCACAGGTAACTTTTTAAAATTCCTAATTTAAGTAGGTGAATTGCACCAGATCACAGTCTATTTGAGTATTATGTTGAGAAAAAAATCCCACCAAACTGATGAGGCCCTATATGTATTCTGTGTTTTTATCCAATATTTGATTTTGAAGGTATAATAGATAGTATGATAGCGTTCATTAAAAAACAAAGCATGATCTTTCTGATAAGTAGTATCCATTTTGGTGAATCTGGTGGCTAATTTCCTTTTTTCTTATTCATTGTAGTTGAGGCAGTCCCAGTCCTACTGCACAGACACAGAATGTCTTCAGGAATGTAAGTAATGATGGGACAGGAGGAGGCTTGGCGTTGGGGGCACAATTAGAGATCAGAATATGACTGAACATTTGCCGGAAATTATTCTTACAGTTTGCTGTTTCAGGAAATGACTTTCAGTAATGTATCTCCTACTTAAAATGCTTAATTTTTAAGTTAAAAATGTGTTTTTTGGTCCTGCCACAAAATCAGAACCAGTTCATTGAATAAAATCATAAAACCACAGATACAAAAGAAAAGAAAAACTTCCATAATAATAAAAGATGACCACTGTTGACAGCTTGGTGAGGAACCGGTCACTTTGGGCTCATTGGACTGAACACCGGGGCTTTAGCACAAACCCCTCACTCTTTCCCTAGCATCTATCTGCGTCCGTTGGCAACTTTGAGAGTTTGTGAGCACAGGAAGGGGAGGCCATTTTTTGCCATGGTTTGGAAGCTTTGGGAGCCATTGGAATCATTCCCTTGGCTCTGACATTAGAAGTCTCAAGAAGGTATGGACAGTGGGGAGGTTTCTCCATGACTCTTGAGGCAGTGGTGATGATAAAGTGAGAGTCAGTATAGGAAGGTGGATCCTGCATGGTTAATGTAGCTGGCATACTTGGTGGCCGTAATATGAGGCATCTTTTTTCAGGACAGAAATAACCTGAGGGATACTTTGAGGGGAAATAGTAGCCAAACCAGTCCTGTACCATAATAATTTGACCACAAGAATTGGAAGTATGACATTCACAGGATGGTGAAGCCTGGCACAATTCAATTCATATATACTTAGGAAAATGAGATCACTTTGTATATGTTGTTTTTCACTACTATATTGTGACTATATCAACATGTATTTACCTTAAAAATATTTTAGTTCAGTTGGTTAGTTCAGTCGCTCAGTCGTGTCCGACTCTTTGTGACCCCATGAATCGCAGCACACCAGGCCTGCCTGTCCATCACCAACTCCCGGAGTTCACTCAGACTCACATCCATCGAGTCAGTGATGCCATCCAGCCATCTCATCCTCTGTCATCCCCTTCTCCTCCTGCCCCCAATCCTTCCCAGCATCAGAGGCTTTTCCAATGAGTCAACTCTTTGCATGAGTTGGCCAAAGTACTGGAGTTTCAGCTTTAGCATCATTCCTTCCAAAGAAATCCCAGGGTTGATTTCCTTCAGAATGGACTGGTTGGATCTCCTTGCAGTCCAGGGGACTCTCAAGACTCTTCTCCAACACCACAACTCAAAAGCATCGATTCTTCGGAGCTCAGCCTTCTTCACAGTCCAACTCTCACATCCATACATGACCACTGGAAAAACCATAGCCTTGACTAGACGGACCTTAGTAGGCAAAGTAATGTCTCTGCTTTTGAATATGCTGGCTAGGTTGGTCATAACTTTTCTTCCAAAGAGTAAGCATCTTTTAATTTCATGGCTGCAGTCACCATCTGCAGTGATTTTAGAGCCCCCAAAAATAAAATCTGACACTGTTTCCACTGTTTCCCCATCTATTTCCTATGAAGTGATGGGACCTGATGCCATGATCTTCGTTTTCTGAATGTTGAGCTTTTAGCCAACTTTTTGGCTTTCCTCTTTCACTTTCATCAAGAGGCTTTTTAGTTCCTCTTCACTTTCTGCCATAAGGGTGGTGTCATCTGCATATCTGAGGTTATTGATATTTCTCCCACCAATCTTGATTCCAGCTTGTGTTTCTTCCAGTCCAGCGTTTCTCATGATGTACTCTGCATAGAAGTTAAATAAGCAGGGTGACAGTATACAGCCTTGACGTACTCCTTTTCCTATTTGGAACCAGTCTGTTGTTCCATGTCCAGTTCTGACTGTTGCTTCCTGACCTGCATACAGATTTCTCAAGAGGCAGGTTAAGTGGTCTGGTATTCCCATCTCTCTCAGAATTTTCCACAGTTTATTGTGATCCACACAGTCAAAGGCTTTTTGGCACAGTCAATAAAGCAGAAATAGATGTTTTTCTGATTTTTTCATGATCCAGCGGATGTTGGCAATTTGATCTCTGGTTCCTCTGCCTTTTCTAAAACCAGCTTGAACATCAGGAAGTTCATGGTTCACATATTGCTGAAGCCTGGCTTGGAGAATTTCGAGCATTATTTTGTTAGTATGTGAAATGAGTGCAATTGTGCGGTAGTTTGAGCATTCTTTGGCATTGCCTTTCTTTGGAATTGGAATAAAAACTGACCTTTTCCAGTCCTGTGGCCACTGCTGAGTTTTCCACATTTGCTGGCATATTGAGTGCAGCACTAATTCATTATGAGGATGTACCAGTGTTCAAATAATTCCCTTCTGTTGGAATCTTAGGTTACTAATATAGTTTTGCTGTTATAAATAATACTTAAATAAACATCCTTATGTACATTTTAAGACTTTTGACATACTGCCAAATTGCACTTATTAGTAGGCTAGTTGCTTGTACTTCATATCTCTGAAGCTGAGTGCTTCTTTATTATGTATATGAAGCTAAAGCAAAACACAGCAAGGTGTCATTATAAAGAAGCTTGTTACTACATTGTTAATTACTGTTATTACTGTGTGAACTGGGCATCCCATCAAATTCTGTAAATGGAACAACTTAGAGAAATAGAAGCTAGTACAGTGCCTGGCTCAAAGTAGCTTTGTCAGAAGGTGGTCCTTCGGTGCAACAGGACAATAACCATATGCCTCTGGGCAAGAAAGTAACGGACAGACGTTCCATTAGGTTTGGGGCATGATGGGTGGTGATCGGTCCCCCCACTCCAGGTTTCTTTGCATTGCCTCTTCAGCAACATTCACTAACTTACAGTGTTCTCTCTGATAACCAGCTCAGATTTTTGCCTCAGCAGAAAAACTAAAACCTGTTCTTCTTGTTGAAATTAATCTCATTGAACTTCCCATGGGGAAAAGAAATCTATTGTATTTGTGGTGTTTGTGACCCTTGAGCCAGCCCCACCTGTAAACAAAATATACTCTTATTTCAGTGAGTGAAATTTCACTTCTTTAATCCAAACATAAAAGCAAGACTCTAGAGCTTGAGTATTAATTCAGGTATCTTGGCCAGTCATCCACCACCTGCTCCGCTCACCCCAGTCCTTTTAGCATTTGGTAGAAATCCTTACTAACAGCCATGTCTTTAAATGGTTTAAGCAGTTGTTTCCTCTGAGTGATAAGTAATTACTTTTCTGTGTATTTTAAATCTTCAACAATGAGCTAATGCTCATATATAAAGTATATATATTAGTCAGGGGTCCCCACAGCCCCCTTTCTGTTTCAGTAACTTATGAGAATGGCTAACAGAATGGAGGAAAATAATTAAATTACTGTTACCAGTTTATTATAAAAGATGCAGCAACCAAATGGGGGAGATGCGTAGGGCAGGGTACAAGGGGAAGGGGTGCAGAGCTTCCCTGTCTTCTTGGGTGCACCACCCTCCCAGCTAACTCCGTGTGTGCCCTGGCCCAGAAGCTCCATGAACCCCATCATTCAAGGGGTTTGTGGAGGTTCCATTTCATCGACGTGAATGACTAGATCATTGGCCATCTACATAAGTTTAGAGAAATAATCCCTCAGGATCAGTCAGCTGTTAGATCCTCTCTCTCTTTTACATCTTCCTTGTGTCCAACTAAGTTAATAGCGTCACTGTGAATATCCCATTTGACATCTTTCTTGAAATACTTTTTCTTGTAACCAAAGACTTAACCATTGAGTAGAATGGAACACTGTATTTTAGTGTACAAAATCCTTTTACATTTTTATGATGTGACATTTTTCTAGACCATAGAGTAAAAAGTATTTATCCTCTTAAGGCAAATAATTCCTAGGCAGTGAAGGGAACAGGTTTTATATCCCCCATATGATTGTACTTCTTTAATACTCAGATTATTTGGCACTGTATTAATGTTTAGAATATTTAGTGCCAAAAAGTTATCACAATAAAAACCATAGTGGCCAGGTCATGTAAAGGCTCTTCTCCCTGTTGACTTTACAACAGCTGCTCCTGATACTTGTTTGTATTGGCTGCATGCAGCGCCAGGGAGTTTGAGTAGCTTATATGTTCTGAGACTTCATGAAGAAGCCTAAGTCAGTTCAGATATCTGGTATCTCTGATCCCAAAATACATGGTTCAAAACTCAAACAGTTAATTAGTGTATAGTGAAAAGATGATTTCCTACTCATATTCTCCCATCTATCCAAGTCCTATCTCTGGGTAATATTGGCCTTCTGTGTATATTTCCACAAATTCTTTATGCATATACAGGCAAATATTTATTATTTGCCACCCCCATTTCTTAGTACCCACTGCTTTTCACCTGTTTTTTCCCCCTTCTGTCAAGAAATAGCTTGTCGCTTGTCTCATGTAAACGTCCCTCACCATTGTGTTACAGCTTCACCCCAATCCCCACATACCATAATTTCTTAATTGGATGCTCTTGGCAAACATTTAGGTCTGTTTTCAGCTTCTTGTTAATAACCCTGCAGAGTATGTCTATGTAAAGTACCTTCTAGAGCCAAGTCTTAAGTTTGTGCTACTGCTGTAAACAGGAAAAATACTGTGATCATCTATTTGACTGACCTGGTTCAGCTATTGCTGATATGGGCCTTAAGTTATTGGAGAATGAGAGAATGCTCTTTATCAAACATAGGAAGTCAGGGAAACTGTATCTGTTTCGCCTTTTTAAGTAGAGAATTCTGCATATTACTGCCCTGCGGAAATTTTAGAGGCACACTTAGCTTTTTCTTCCTCCTCCTACCATCACCGTTTCAGGCATTTGCCAAGTGTTGTGCTTTTTCATCTTGTTGCCATTTATATCTGACCCTTTTTCAGTGCTCAGTTGCTAAGTCATGTCCACCTCTTATGGGACTCCATAGACTGTAGCCAGCCAGGCTCCTCTGTCCATGGGATTTTCCAGGCAAGAATACTGTAGCGGATTGCCATTTCCTTATCCGGGAGATCTTTCCAAACCAGGGATAGAACCCATGGTTCCTGCCTCGTGTCCTGCACTGCTAGCAGATTCTTTATCACTGAGCCACCAGGGAAGCTTAATTTGATCCTAAAGCTGATCAGCTATAGCACAGATCAGTAGTGGCTGATGTTTATGGAATACCTACTGTGTTCCAGGTACTGTGCTACTTCTCATGTACTGATCATTTCTGTCTTCACATCTATTCTGTGAGATGATGGTAATATTTCCATTTCACAGGTAAAAAAAAATTGAGGCACAGAGATTATTTATTTAAGAGGTGGTAAAGTCAAACAGCTATGAGATAGTCTCATTTTTAAAAAGTTAATGAATTAATTAGGAGAAGTAGGAAACCATTGTTTCAAACTAGAAATGCTACCCTAGTCTAGAGAACAAAGGAAAGAATGGGCAGCGAAAATGGAGCTTTTTTTCACCGGATGAGAGCGGATTGTAGGATGTTGAATGAGTTAAATGAGATCATGCCAGACAGGGAAAAATAATGAGTCCACAGAACGACTGAGTTTGAGAAGTTGGTGAATGGCAGCCAAACTAGCATTGAACTATTGCATCAGATTCACTTGGAAAGCTTTAAAAATATTGTTGGTTCCTGACCCCTCCCCGGAGGTGCTCCTGAATTAGATGATATGAGGCAGGGCCTTAGAAATGGTGGCGTTAATGTTGTCACAGGCTATTCTGTTAGGTATGCAAGTCAGGGATCCACTGGATAAAGGAGGAAGAAGGAATGAGGTTGACTAGAGCAGAGGATGATTTTTCTGAGACATGGTAAGAGGTAATATTGATGAGTAGGGCCACATCTTATGAGGAAAGGCCAGGCTGAAGAGTTCAGAGTCGAAGCAGTAGACAGTGGAGAGTGAGTCACTGGGTTAGTCAGCAGAGGTGTGTTGAAGAGTAGTGTTGTAAGCAGGCTTTTTCAGCAGCAGTATGCAGGAAGGAAAGGCTGCAGTGGGAACCAAGCTAGGAGACAGCACCAGGGAACGAGGAGTCATGTTAGCACCATAGGAGTCTCACACAGAGAGTGAGCGTTTTACCACGTTTGCTTTGTCTAGAACTAGGCATTAGTAAATTTGGGATCTGAGGTATAACTATCTGAAACTTCACAGTCCTTTACTTGTGAAGAGCACATCAAAAAGCAAGGGACCCATTTTCCACCTTGAATTGGCATTGGGCGTACACTTCAGGTCTAACTAATGTAGCGTTTTACTTCTGAGTGGTACACTATATGAAGTGACCATATACAGACAACACAGTTCTCTTTCTTTGACTACCTTTATATACTTTTAACAGCTAGTTGTAAGTTTATCAAAAATCCTTTTAAAATCTGTATTTGCCAATTTTACTACCCACAGGAGTAATAATTTTCAGGGACCTGTCTTCTGATACTGTCAGAGATTATGACATAGTGAAGAGGTTAAGAACATAGACACTGGAATGGGACCACTGTATTTAAACCCTAGCTTTGCCACATGCTGACTGTATGACATTGGGATTTAACCCCCATTCCCCAGTTTCCTCATCTATAAAATCAAAGATATTATATACCTGCCATAAAATAAGATTGCTAAGGAATTCCCTGGAGGTCCAGTAGTTAGGACTCAGCACTTACACTGCTGATGGCCTGGGTTCCATCCCTGGTCTGGGAAGCTGGGAACTAAGACCCCACAGGTCTCCAGGCACAGCCAAAATAAAAAGATTGTTAAAAGGGAATAAGAGAGATAATGCCTGGTTCAAAGTAGCTGCTGAACTTTTAACTATTATTTAGTAATAAAAATAATAGATAATATTTTGCTTTAAAAAAAAAATCAGTCTTGGAGCAGCTTAAAGGATAGAATTAGAGGAGTCAAGAGTAAGTATGAGGAGATTGGTTAAGAGGCCATTGCAGTAGACCAGACAAGAAGTGATGGTAGCTTGAACAAGTGTGGGTGTGGAGCTCAAAGTGGACAGATTTGAGTGGTATTTAAAATCTAAAATTGACAATAACCACCTATAGATACTATTTTCTCTAGAAATTTGATCTTCTAGAATCTTCAATTCTGACACTTTGAGTTCTCTAATACACATTTCATTTATTGTAAATTTGTTAAGCTCATTCCATGAGCCAGGTACTTGTTATTCTGAAATAAGATATGACTGCCTTGAGGGACTGATACCTACACAGACACCTGATTTTTTTTTTTTTCTTCTGGATAAATGCATAGACTTTGAAATAACTAGATCTTAATCCATATTCTTTTTCCAAAAAAAGGCCAAATTAATCTCTTTGTTTGAAAATGTCATTAAAGGGATCTTTAATTCATATATGTACAACTTAGATGTCCCCTTTTCCTTAAGCTTTATTTTTTTTTCAGGCTGCTTCTGTAATTAAAATGCATAATCCCCTCTCCCCTAGCATGGCTTTCCTGTATATCAAGTGGTCTTACCTGGGTTCTGCAGATCTCAGTACAGCTATGGATTGCCATGAATCTTTTGCAATTATTAATATATACAAAATTGTTGAATTTGTATACATGGATTCTTACAGTGGAAAGAGTGTTTTCTTTATCAAATTCTCAAAGGATTCTATTATCACACTACTATATTATTAAAAATCTTTATTTAATAGGCTCTGGCTTATGACTATTTTATACCATTTACCATTTAGATTTTCTCACAGGAGGAAACAGAAATTGAAGATGTGATATTTAATAATTCTTAAAAGTATTAATAGTTTTTATATTAATACAATTTTGAAGTTATTTAAACATTAGAGTTTGTTTTTACATTTACTAACAACATGGTAATTAGTCAACAGTTTTTTGTTGTTGTTGCAAATACATTTTCTGTTTGTCTTTAGTGCCAGGACCCTCTAGTGACAATGGCATCAATATTACCATGATCTTGATGGCCTGGATGGTTATTGCAGTGATCTTGTTTCTGTTGAGACCTCCTAATCTAAGAGGATCCAACCTAACTGGAAAACCAGCTAGTCCTCATAATGTAAGTGTTGTGGATTAGAGATCTTTTCGGCAGGGAGGGGGGGGGAATGGGTGTAGCCTGGGAGAGGGGTGGAGTTGTTTTGACTGAAATATCTAAATTAGCAAAAGGAAGATTTAGCTCATAGAGTAAATTAAATTCTTCCTATGTAGTTCCAGTAAGTCTTGCAATCCCAAATGGCTTAGTTTTCATGGAGTTACACATAGAGAAGTACAGACCAGTAGCCCCCACATCATTTTAAGATGAATTTCAATGTTTACTCTCACGAGAAACATAAAAAATGGTCCAGTTCATAATAATCCACAGTGATAGTTCTCAAATCTCAGTCCTCCAGTTTCTAGGTCTGTCCACCTCACAGTTGATCCTTTTGCCTCTCATGTCCCAAGGTTCCCAGATACTCTTACTAGCTACAGTTAAATGTCCCTACTTGTGCATGCACACACACACACACACACACTCACTCACTCACTCACTCACTCATTCACTTTCTCTCTCTCCATTTTCTCCCCTTCTGTCCTAGATGTCAAATATAGCAGAGACACGGAGCCCATCTGGCTCAACCTGCTTTCTCATCCTATTTCTCTCAAATTCATTCTGACAGTTCTGCATCACAATAGATCAGCTGAGCTGGCAAAAGGAGTGGTAGGAATCATTTATATTGATAAATCTTGATAGTCAAGATTATAACAATTTTTAGAACTTAAATGAAAAATATGATAAAGTGACCCAACAGAGAATTTTTGATTAACATCTTTAATAGAGTCCTCCATTAAAGGATTCTTTTTAATTGTTTTCAGAGCCAATATTTATACTTTTTTTCTTTCTCATTTGATTTGGATATTATCTCTTTAAAACTATTTCCATGGTGGCTTCATTTGTTGGACACCAAATTATCCCACTAGTTCCCTTCTTTAGCCTAAAATAATTGCTTCTTTCCCCCAATCTTGTGTTGCTAATATTTAAAAAGAAGTTCAACTAGACTAGTTACTTATATAGGAGAAAGCAAATATGAAGTGTTAATTGGTCAGTGCTTTGAGACTGGAACATATTTAGATATGTAGCATGCTGACTTTAGTTAAGAAAGAAGCCATCATTAGCACTATATAAAATGCCTTATTTTTAGATTTTCTTAAAGAGGAATATGAAGACAGCTTGTATGTTGTCTTGATAAAGTGCTTTCTCCCATAAAACAGCTTGTATGTTGTCTTGATAAAGTGCTTTCTCCCTAGCCTTTTTTCTTTCTGTGTACAGTTTTGTTACTTTCATATCAAAGAGCAACATCCTCAATGTTTGGAGCTAAATTAGAAGCCATTTAAAAGTGATAGAAATGCAGGATTACCATCATTGTAGACCAGCAATTCTAGGAATGGTAGTCCCACAGCTCTAGGAATAAGCATGAAGACATATTGACCAATTCCAAGCAGAAAAATTGATTATCATCTGGGGTTTCATATAGCATATCAGAGTAATAAATAAGTGGAATCTTCCTAAAGATTCTTAAAAGCTCTGCTCTTTCCTTTACAGTTCAGATGCTTTCTAGTACAAGTAACAAAAATCATTTCAGCCTGTTTTAAGTAATTGGCTTTATTGGTGTACATATCAAAAAATCCAGAGGGAGGGTCAGTGTTTTGAAAGTTTTAACAGTTCAATAGAGACCTAGTTTCTTTCCTTAGACCATTATTTATTCCAAGGTAGGCTCCCTTTCTGTCCCTTGTAGGGCAGCTACCAGTAGCAGCTGGAGCCATCTACTTTGTCAGTGACAGATGTTTGGTAGAGAGAAATACAAGTCTTTAGCTTCATTTTAATTGTACTGTACTCAGTCACCTTATTAGCAGGAAGGATGAGACTACCTTAATTGGTTTAAATATCACCTCTGGAGCTGTCAGGGAGAGCACTTTCACCTAAATCAATATCACTGTTACAAAATTTTCTTTTCTTCCATACTACAAAGAAGAAAGAGACAAATGTTGGTGAATCACAGTGCTCTCTTGTGCAGAAACATAGGAGAAGTCCAAATGAGTGTATGATTTAGGATGGGAAGCTGAGGGCCATCGCTGCTCAGTTCTTACTGTATGTGTTAGATTGGTTGCACTGGGGAATTTAAGAAGTCAATTTCATAATTTCTCTCTCTCTGATGTCAGGGACAAGATCCACCAGCCCCTCCTGTGGACTAACTTTGTGGACATGGGAAGTGAAAATAGTTTAACACCTTGCACGACCAAATGAGCGAAGATGACCAGAGTACTCTTAACCCCATTAGAACTGTTTTTTTCTTTTGCATCTGCAGTATGGGATAGTATTGTTTTCATGAGCTTCTAGAAATTCCACTTGCGAGCTTATTTTTGCTTCCTGTGTCATCACCTTTCCTATATTTGAGTAAATGATTACATTAAAAAGTTACATGGGGCTTTTTTGGTTATCCTAAACTTAAACATTCCATTCGTTCTGTTTCTGACTGTGATCATAATTTTTGTGGTAATTTCTGGCCTGATAGAAGGAAATTTGAGATCTCTACATTTAAATATTTTAAGTACTTCCAATGGGTTTAAAAATTGGTTTTTTTAATAAGGTATTTATAGTTATTTGGGGTTACCTGAGATTGTATGAAAGAAAATTAGAACCACACTGTATTTATATTTACCTTGGTAGTTTATTTGTGGATGGCAGTTTTCTCTAGTTCTTAGGACTGTGACAACTTTTGGAATATTTTACAAATTACAGCTGAAATCTGTATCATCCACTACAGATGATTAATGTGGCTAAGAAAAGGAGAAAATAAATAACTGTTTACTAAGTTTTTATTCCCATAAAATGTCTAATATTAAGAAAACTAAATAAACATGATTTAAATGGTGGATGATTTACAGTCCATTATATGAAATTTGTAAGCCTCTGCACACTAGCCTTATTACACAGTTCATGAAAAGAGGAAAAAATTTAATTCTTTCTCCCTTTGCCAGGTATAATCTATACAGTAATAATTTAAGCTATAACTTATTTTTAAAGTGGGTGCCTCTCAGGATGCTGCTTTTGTGTTGTAAACTTCTCTGTTAAATGAAATGATCTTAAAGCTGTCTTGGGGGCCTGTTTGGTTACTGACATTTGAATGCTTTTACTTACTCTTTTTTTTGGAAGAAAAAATTTACTCTCTTGTTATATTTCTGACTTTAAAAAATATTTAATGAGTTCTTGGTTTACTCCAAGGGAAAAGGAGGAAAATGAGAAACAATCAAGGACATTTTTTCTCACCCTTTGTTTCATTCTTGTTTGGTAATAGGATGGATGGGGTGGGGAGGAGTACTAATAGAAGGAAAATTTTGAAATATATAAAAATGTAAAAGGTTTCATTTGTTTTTGTTCAGTTTGAAAGAAAATTAATACAAATGGCATAAAAAGTCTGCATGACCTGTGTGGTTATAGAATTTTTTTCTGACAAATGATTGCAAATGATTTATGGGGGCTAGAAGATATTTTGCTGTCAGTGTAAGGATGCTCCTCCTCCCAGATCAGTTTAGCTTTTCACTGTATAGATCTGAGAAATTACTTGTATGAATTGAATAAATGTCTCTATATTATTGTACTGTTTAATAGAGTCTCTGATACAATTACGTGACACTTGTAGGGTATTTTTCTCCTTTATTATGATTCTGTTCTAGGCTATAAACACTGTAAGGGCTTCGTTTCATTAAATAATCTGAAATCGAATGCTTGCATTCCTCCTGTGCATCTTGGCTTTGTGCTCAACTTTTCTTGAAATAAAATAACCTACTGTTAATTACTTGTGTTAATCGAGGGGTGTCATAACACAGGTAAGTGAAATCCTGGGTAAAAGAACACCATAGATTTAAGGTTTTTCCTCTTAATATGGCCTATTAAAAGCCTTCTCAGCTTCATAGCTTTTAAAGCAGAAAGGGCAGGAATGGCCTAAGATGGAGCTGAATCCTTGTAATCATTTCTTTTTCTGCCCTTGCCCCTGAACTTTGAAGGCTAGCACATATCTCGTAACGGTCTGCTGTTTAAGCTGCTAGAAAGCTAGTCTCTGGAAGAGATAGTGATGTGTCACTGAATCTGTGGTTCACAAAGAACTAAGAATTGACTTTGGGGAATTCCCTGGTGGTCCAGTGATTAGGACTCCATGCTTTCACTGCCGAGGGCCCAGGTTCAATCCCTGATCAGGGAACTAAGACCCTGTAAGCCACGTGGAGTGGCAAAACAAAAAAAAGAATTGACTTTGGTTGAAGGAAGTGACTGTGACCTGGAGACAATATCTAGTATTAGCTAGAGACCTGGAAATCTGGGTTCTTATTCCTAGTTCTTCATTTCTGTCACATATACTTAATTGACATTACATTAGAATATTAACCTTTTCCTATATGGACCATCTGTTTAATTCATAACAAAAGTTCTTAGTGAAGTATTTAGTCTTGGTTTTTCTGCTTGTACAGTTTCTCTGCCCTCCCAACAAAGACAGTATGCAGTAGCACATAAAGTATTCCTTTTAACCTAATTAGTAATTCATACTATTCTGTTTTATCCTTAAATTCTACATGTGGCCTTTTTATTGAGCACACTCTTAGTCATTATTTGGCTTGTAAACATTCACCTAAATTATGGCTATAATAATTTTTAAATAGTCTGGAAAAAAGCTTCACATTTTAATCACTTTTGGCTCTTAAACAGCCCACAAATGCTATTAATAGTTTATTTTGTTTTAGAGTTATTTAATGTTATTCTATGTAAAATAATGTTTTGTTCTGTTTTGCTATCCACATGGAAAAAACATTAGAACAGTGTATAGTAAAAGATTTTATGATGTATCTATCCAAACACTATCCCATGTTCCATAAGTCATATTTTAATTTTAAACAACTTGGAGAGAGTTTCTAAAGTAACTATTAACTACAGCTATTCAGTGGTTACTTTTAGTGTCTTTGTGATATGCGATGTTACAGTGTTTATAAATTATCTATATCTTATATTTTCAAAGGAACCTCAGAAGTCTCACACCCTGAATCAAAGTCTGTCAATGAATAAGTGCTAAAATTCGACCAGCTCAGCTTAAGACACAAAACAGCAACTTAAAGGAGAAATTGAGAGAGTTTAAATTAATGGGTGAAATGTTTGTTGTTGCAATAGTAGGTTTAGTCTTAACTATAACATTTCTAAATGAAAAGTCATATGTATATGTTACTGTGTCTGATGATTACTTTGTTAAAAGCAAAAGTGG
Source organism: Neotragus moschatus (assembly GCA_006410615.1). Classification (NCBI taxonomy): domain Eukaryota; kingdom Metazoa; phylum Chordata; class Mammalia; order Artiodactyla; family Bovidae; genus Neotragus; species Neotragus moschatus. The sequence goes on along the minus strand of SJYA01001032.1, from coordinate 986,730 downwards.
TCATGTGATGTACCAAATGTTAACTGCTATTTTTAAATGTTTAAATCATGCCAAACAAATCATGTCTGTGCCATCCAGGGTTTATTGTAATCTTTTACTGAGTACTTGGACTGGGAAAAAGGGCTTGTACTATGCACTTTTTATTAATGAATAAATAGGAAACATTAGTAACACTCACTGTTTTCTGTTTGGTTTTTGTGGGAAGAGAAGTGAGCATCTTTTGCCTAGTAAAATGTTAAAGTCCTTTATTAAACAGTTTTTTCTTTGGTAAGTTTTTTTACCCTTAACTAAGACATTCCTAAGCGAGAAGAACTTTGAGTTAATACAAAGAATATTTATGTAATAGCAGTCTGGGACCTGTATTCAGAAGGATTCTAAGAATCTCTAGGAAATTAGGATACAGTTACATTTCTTTTGTTATTTCTTCCTAGAATACAGGCCCAGTAGACAGATATTTGCTATCCAATAGTGTTAATTATATGAGCAGATATATGTTACCCAAAAGGAGCTAGACAGGTAACAGTTCTGAAAACACACAAAAGTGAAAATTTGCTTTTGCTCTAGGACCTAGAATGCATCCAGATACTAAAGATCACAGAATCAACTAAGTGTTCATTGACAGATGCACAGATAATGATGTGGTATACATGGAATAGAATATTATTCACCCATTAAAAAAAGGAATCTTGCCATTTGTGACATGAATGAATCTAGAGGATATTTTATGCTAAGTGAAGTGGGTCAGAAAGACCAATATCATATTACTTCACTGATACGTGAAATATTAACAGAAAAATGAAAACAGACAGATACACAGAACAAATGGGTGGTCGCCAGAAGGGAGAGAGCAGGGTAGAAGGTGGTGTGAGGAAGCAAGGGAGGACAAAACAGGTGAAGGAAATTAACAGGCACAAATCTCCAGTTATAAATAAGTCACAGGGATGTAATACACAGCATAGGGACTATGGTCAGTAGTCTAGTAACTTTGAGAACAGATGGTTACTAGACTTGTGATGATTTCATGTATGTAAATGTCAAATCATTACATAGTATACCTGAAACTAACATAATGCTTTATGTCAACTATATTTCAACTTAAACAAAGAAATCCCAGGCCTGGGACCTGGGTACATATTTAGAGCTCTGGTTGAGAGAGGAACCTACAAAATAGACTGAGAAGGAGCATCCTGTGAAAGAAGAAAACCATATGAATGTAGTCTTGGAAGTCTGAAAAGAAAGCAAATCTCTAAAGGGAGGAGGGCTCAGTGGTGTTCAATTCTACTGAGAAAAAACATGGAGGTGGAGAGTTGAACATTTTGACAAAGGATTCATAGTGAACTTGAGAAAAGGTGTTTTGTTGGAGTAACGATGCAAACCCAGCTTGGAGTAGTTAAGGAAAGAAATTAGGGTAAGGAAGAAGAGACAAGTACAAGTGACTCTTTGGAGGGGGTTTAACAGTGTTTGGGAGCAGAGAAATGGAGTAGTAACTTGAGTGCAGTGTGGGTCTGGGGCAAGAAGTTTCTGTTGCTATTGTTTTAAGATGGAAGATAAGAGTATGTGCAGAATTGTCAGGTGATACCCAAAGAGACCCCTCCACAGTGATGTCACCCTGTATTGGCCTCAGCACCAATATCATCGTGTCTGACAGAAGACTCACTGATACCTACATGTTTTTGCCAAGGCTCCCTACTGTCTTCCTATGCTCATAGCCTGGCTGTGGTAATTCACCTTAGAGACTACCTTGATTAATCCTGTCATGTCCTATACTCCTGTTTATATTGGCTTCCACAAGTCCAAGACCCCAAGGCCGTCATCATTCATTCCCCCTCAGCTGATTCAATCTCATACCTTTCCTCCTAAACTTAAGGGTCATCATCTGCAAAAGCCCCATATTTTCAACCCTTTCTGTGAACATTCCCTTCCCCCAAACATGGTATCTCCTTAAGGGTACTAACTCTTGCCTCGAGTGAGAGCTGTTTTCTTTTCCAGATCATATGACCAAGGAATGGAGACAGAGTGAACCTCTTCCCAGTTTCTCTTTTGGACAGCCAGGCTATCATTCTCTCCTCCCTAAAACTCTCCAACTCTTGAAGCTCATGCTGTTAGAGTATTCTACCCTAGCTTTCACAGTTATTTATAGACTTCTGGATTACTCTGCACTCCTTGAAGATTTTAGGAGTGGACTTTCTGCCTGTCTTTTCAGCATTCTTCTATGGTGATTCTGGTATCAGTATCCAAGAAGACAACCCTTTCAATACTCAGTCCTCTAATATCCTCTAGTTATCTCATTTTCTACACACCTGCAGCCATCCACTCCATGAGCAAATCCTAGACCTATAATTTTAAACTTTATTGCTTGTATGTTCCTAAGAGAATTTTGAAAAGTGACATACTATCTTAAATGTTTTTTTTTTTTTCCTTTTAGAAGTCAATGCAAAGCAATCTTGATGCTCTTTCTTAACATAGGTTCATATGTGTCCCTCCCACTTCAGAAACCGTACTACTGATGTCATTTTAATTCTTTTTTTCAGTATTTTGCTGAAATACACAAGGAGGTAGAAGGGGATCTAAGCCTTGATTTGTACCTTTCACCTAAACGTGGCTGCACGTGTGAGCAAACCAAACAGAATCTCTACAACTACCTTCATTATTTTAATACAGTTGTTCAGTAAAGCCACAAGTAACAGCAAGATTATAATGCAGAAACTACAAGAGACTATAAGACTTGGAGACAAAACGATAGCCTCAAAGCATTCAGATAACTGCAAGCCCAGCTGCTGTTCTTCATGCCAGAATCAGTGTGATTAAACACCTTGGAATGTGAAGTCAAGAGGGACTTAGGAAGCATCACTGCGAACAAAGCTAGTGGAGGTGATGGAATTTCAGTTGAGTTATTTGAAATCCTAAAAGATGATGCTGTGAAAGTGCTGCACTCAATATGCCAGCAAATTTGGAAAACTCAGCAGTGGCCACAGGACTGGAAAAGGTCAGTTTTCATTCCAAACCTATAGAAAGGCAATGTCAAAGAATGCTCAAACTACTGCACAAGTGTACTCATCTCACACACTAGCAAAGTAATGCTCAAAATTCTCCTAAGTGAGGCTTCAACAGTATGTGAACCGAGAACTTCCAGATGCTTAAGCTGGATTTAGAAAAGGCAGAGGAACCAGAGATCAACATCCTGCCAATGTCTGCTGGATCATAAAGCAAGCAAGAGAGTTGCAGAAAAATATCTGCTTCATTGACTACACCAAAGCCTTTGACTGTGTGGATCACAACAAACTGGAAAATTCTTAAAGAGATGGGAATACCAGACCACATTACCTGCCTCCTGAGAAATCTGTATAGAGGTCAAGAAGGAACAGTTAGAACTGCACATGGAACAAAGGACTGGTTCCAAATTGAGAAAGGAGTACATCAAGACTGTATATTGTCACCTTACTTATTTAACTTATATGCAGAATTCATCATGAGAAATGCTGGGCTGAATGAAACAAGCTGGAATCAAGATTTCCAGGAAAAATATCAATAACCTCAGATATGCAGATGACACTACCCTTATGGCAGAAAGTGAAGAGGAATTAAAGAGCTTCTTGATGAAATTGAAAGAGGAGAGAAAAAAAGCTGGCTTAAAACTCAACATTTAAAAAACAAAGATCATGGCATCCAGTCCCATCACTTCATGGAAAATAGATGGGGAAACAGTGGAAATAGTGAGAGACTTTACTTTCTTGGGCTCCAAAATCACTGCAGATGGTAACTGCAGTCATGAAATTAAAAGACACTTGCTCCTTGGAAGAAAAGCTATGACCAACCTAGACAGCATATTAAAAAGCAGAGACATTTCTTTGCCAACAAAGGTCCATCTAGTCAAGGCTATCGTTTTTCCAGTAGTCATGTATGGATGTGCGAGAGTTGGACCATAAAGAAAGCTGAGCGCCAAAGAATTGATCCTTTTGAACTGTGGTGTTGGAGAAGACTCTTGAGAATCCCTTGAACTGCAAAGAGGTCACACCAGTCAACCCTGAAGGAAATCAGTCCTGAATATTCATTGGAAGGACTAATGCTGAAGCTGAAACTCCAATACTTTGGCCACTTGATGCAAAGAACTGACTCATTTGAAAAAACTCCGATGCTGGGAAAGATTGAAGGCAGGAGAAGGGGACGACAGATGATGAGATGGTTGGATGGATCACTGACATGACGGGCATGAGTTTAAGCAAAATCTGAGAGTTGGTGATGGACAGGGAAGCCTGGTATGCTGTAATCCATGGGGCCAAAAAGAGTTGGACATGACTGAGCGGCTGAACTGAACTGAACTGAAACACCTTGGATATTTTCGAGAATGGCTCTGACTTTGGTCAATGTTTAGACCATTTTAAGTTGGCATTTAATATGTTTTTAGATATGTGTGTATAATTTTGTTAATAAAAGTATTAAACATAAGATGAAACTTCCAAATAGAAAAAGTATTATAAGATTTAATATAACTAAGTTTAACTACTTTAATGAATAAATCTTTAAAATTCTATCCATGTCAATTTTATCTACTACTGCTTGCCATTTTTTATAGTCCTACAAAATATTTAAATTGCATTTAAAATATTCCAACTCATTAATTTAAAAAGCATCTTTTTTTTTTTAATTCAGAACATGTCCAAAATGTCCTGTTTCTTCCTCTGACCTTCACCCTTGACAAAAATAATATAAAATGAGGAAAGACAGATTTGAAGTGTCTTGATTAATCAGTATAAGGGACTTTCCCCAAACCAGAATTCACTTTATCCCTTTGTTTGGCATCCAGAATTTTACCCCTGGTGAATGGATCATAGTAAGGGTTTGTTTGGATAAAAGGTAAGTCTATCTTCTGTAAAATGCACTATTCTTGGACAAATCAATTTTGAGAAAGAGTACCTGTGAAAGTTGAGCCAGAAATTTATTCCCTTTGATTAAGAAATTTATTCCCTTAAATATATCTGTGCAAGGCATAACTAACCTTTACTGTCAAAAGCCAAGATAGTCTCACCCTTGGTATGAGATGAGAGGAGGAGGAGGATATCATCATGCTTTTATTCCCTGATCATCTTGCTCTTTTTTTAAATTTAAATATATATTTATTTTAATTGGAGGTTAATTACTTTACAATATTGTATTGGTTTTGCCATACATCCACATGAATCCGCCACAGGTATACATGTGTTCCCCATCCTGAACCCCCCTCCCTCCTCCCTCCTCGTACCATCCCTCTGGGTCATCTCAGTGTACCACCTCCAAGCATACAGTATCATGCTTCGAACCTGGACTGGCTATTTGTTTCATATATGATATACATGTTTCAATGCCATTCTCCCAAATCATCCTACCCTCGCCCTCACACAGAATCCAAAAGACTATTCTATACATCTGTGCCTCTTTTGCTGTCTCGCATACAGGGTTATCGTTACCATCTTCCTAAATTCCATATATATGCGTTAGTATACTGTATTGGTGTTTTTCTTCTGGCTTGCTTCACTCTGTATAATCTTGGCTCTTTTTAAAAAAACATTATTATTTATTCATTTTTGCCTGCACTGGGTCTTCCTTGCTGCATGCAGGCTTTCTCTTGTTGCAGAGCATAGGCTCTAGAGCACATTGGCTTCCATAGTTGCAGCACATGGGGTCGCTAGTTGTGGTGCTTGGGTTTAGTTGCCCTGTGGCTATAGGGTCTTCCAGGATCAGGGATCAAACCTGTCCTCTATATTGGTAAGCGCATTCTGAACCACTGGACCACCAGGGAAGTCCTGATCATCTCTTGAATCTGTTCATTGCTCTAAATCTCTTGGGTTACTACACTGGACATACTGCTTCTAATTCTTGATGGCTGTCATTAGCTCTGAATTGCTTGCCCTAAATTCATCCTTTTTATTCCTCCAACCACCCTCTTTGTTTCCTCCAGTTAATGCTATATTTCCTTTAGGAGCTTAATTTTCAAAACTTGAGGGAGGGGCTTCCCAGGTGGCTCAGCGGTAAAGAATCTGGCTGCCAATGCAGGAGACACTTGTTCAATTCCCGGTCCTGGGAAGATCCCACATGCTTCGGAGCAACTAAGCCCATGTGCCACAACTATTGAGCCTGTGCTCTACAGCCCAGGAGCTGCAACTACTGAGCCCATGTGCCACAGCTACTGGACCCTAGAACCTGTTCTCGGCAACAAGAAAAGCCACTGCAATAAGTTTGCTCACTGCAACTAGAGCATAGCCCCTGCTTGCCACAGCTAGAGAAAAGCCTGAGCAGCAGCAAAGACCCAGCACAGCCAAAAAAGCATCCCTGACCTGCTATGTTAGATGCTTCTATTGTGTATTCCTACAAGACTATATATATCTTCCTTAATAAAGTTATTTTACATGCATCTGTGTTACTGATGTTTCCCCATAGAGAGTAAAATGTAGGAAGGCTGGGAATGTACCATTCTTTACTCACAATTCTATTCCTAATGACTAGCACAATTTTATCACATAGTAAACACTTAGGTGAATTCCGGGAGTTGGTGATGGACAGGGAGGCCTGATGTGCTGCGATTCATGGGGTCGCAGAGTCGGACACGACTGAGCAACTGAACTGAACTGAACTGAACACTTGGAGGAAATTCCTATTAAATGACTGAATCAAGCACTTTTTAAATTTTAGGAGGAACCTGTTTGTAAATTGAAATCCTACATGAAATTTTGATAATATGAAGCAGATTGACAAAAGTAGAACTGCTCTGATACAGAGGAGGAAGTCGGAGACACAGTGCTCTGTCAGCTTAAACCTCCCACTCATTTTCTTTCTCATAAACTCTGACACACCACCAGGGAAACTCAGAGCTCCATCATACATAATCTGAAAATAATTGCCCTACCACGTGCGGTTCTCAAACTTTTTGTTCTCAGGACTCCTTTATACATTTAAAACTTGAAGACCTCAAAAAGCTTTTTCATGCTTATTAAAGCTATTTGTATTGACCCTATTAGAAATAAAAATTGATAAATCACAAAGCAATACATCAACTCCTTAAACTTAGCAATAATAAGCCCATTGGTGGTGGTTTAGTCGCTCACCGACTCTGTGTGACCCCATGAACTGACACTTGCCAGGCTCCTCCCTCCATGAGATTCTCCAGGCAAGAATACTGGAGTGGGTTGCCATTTCCATCTCCAAGGGATCTTCCCAATCCAGGAATCAAACCCAGATCTCCTGCATTGCAGGCAGATTCCTTACCGACAGAGCTACAAGGAAAGCTGTAAGTCCATTACATGTCAACATAATATATTTTTATTAAATTACATATAAATAAAAAATTAGAAGATTGGCATTGCTTTAGATTTTTGTAAACCTATAATATATCCACTGATGTGTTATAGGGACTTCCCTGGTGGCTCAGATGTAAAGAATCTGAGGGTGACCAGGGTTTGATCCCTGGGTTGGGAAGATCCCTTGGAGAATGAAATGGGTACCCACTCCAGTGTCCTTGCCTGGAGAATCCTATGGACAGGAGAACCTAGTGGGCTGTATAGTTCATGGGGTTGCAAAGAGTTGGACATGGCTGAGCGACTAACACATACTGACCTGTTATAATATCACATGTCATATAGCCTCTGAAAAATTCTACCATATCCTTCTGACAGAATGAGTGAAAAAAGAAAGGGACATATTAGTATTATCATAAACATGTTTTTTACCTTCTGTATCCCTTGAAAAGTTCTCAGAAATAATCAGCACATTTTGAGAACCGTTCTCCTATATCTAAAGGCCTGTTTTAGCTAATATAGTTTCATTTTGTTTCTAAGATTCTATTGAGCTTTTTGAAGATTATGATCATTATCAAAATACTAACAAAGAATGTGAAGTGCATAATAGGTAGAAAAATGTTGAATTCAAAATAAAGGGACTAGGATAGTGGTTTTTTATTAGAAAGCTAACTGTAACAGTAAACAAATCTATGCACCAAGTTAAACAAAAAACCTTTGGGACTGACTTGGTAGTCTAGTGGTTTAGACTGTGTGCTCCCAGTGTAGGTGTGGGTTCAATCCCTTGTTGGAGAACTGAGATGCCACACGCAGTGTAGTATGTCATGGCCAAAAGACCAAAAAAAAAAAAAAAGATACTTCTATTAAATGCATTGAAATTACTTGTTCATTTGTCTCCCCCACAGCTTGTGAGTTTTGGAAGAAAGAACTGGATTTTGATCTATCTTTGGTCTCTAGGATAATGTTTAACAAACAGGCACTAAATCTTTGCTGAATGAATCAATTTAAGCATATAGAATGTACAACGCCTACATATGCTGTCACTTTTTCTAGGATTCACAACAAACAATTCAACAGCTTGTTTCAAGTGCATGTCATGCTCATATCAGAAATCTGTCATCTATCTATGTGGTATTTTAACGTGCCTTTATAAACTATCCACTTTCCTCGACATGTTTCAAATGGTCTTTGACTTCAATATTACTTGAAATCTTATTTTAAAAAAATTTATATAATTCATTTTTATTTATATAATTGATTTATGATGTTGTTAGTTTCAGGTGTACAGCAAAGTCATTCCATTACACTTATATATATATATATTCTTTTTTCTGATTCTTTTCCATTACAGGTTATTACAAGATATCAAGTAGAGTTTCCTGTGCTATATAGGAGACCCTTTTTGGTTATCTTTTTCTTTTTTTGGCCCTGCCCAGCGGTATACCTGTGGTTACCCAACCAGGAATCCAATCAGCACCCTCTGCAGTGGAAGCGCAGGGAGTCCACCACAGACTGCCAGGGAAGTCCCTGATTATCTATTTTACATATAGTTGTGTGTATATGTTAATCCCAAACTCTTAATATGTCCCTCCTTCCCTTTTCCTCTTTGGTAACCATAAGTTTGTTTTCTATGTCTCTGAGTCTATTTGTATTTTGTAAAGTTCATTTGTATCATTTTTTTAAAAAAGATTCCACATGTAAGACGTGATATAGTTATCTTTGGCTGACTTCACTTAGAACGATAATCTCTAGGTCCATCCATGTGATGTAATTCTTAATTTAACCAGAGGAAAGAAAAAGTCATGACTGCTTCCCCCCGCCCCTTTAAATTTGAGGTTTCAGATGACCTTGGAGTGGGGAAACTGGAATAGAACTGCTCTCATTAAATGTGGGCGGCTCCATACGTTAATTTCACTCTTCCTCATACGCGGCACTTAGATCTTGCATGCTCTCTGCTACCTATCTTGCACTGACGTCTCAAATCCCGAACTTGGCAAGAGTATCTGGAAAATCTGCCTGGAGAGCATGGCTGTCTCGCTTCTCTACTCCGGGATCAGGGTGGGGATCACTAACTGGTCCAGTCATGATGGACTCAGCATCCATCTGGCGTGACTCCTTCCCAGAAGCGGCGGGTCTATGTAAACTGACTAAACCCTAGGACTCGGGCCCGCAGGGTACGAAGGATCCACGAGCCTGGAGGACGTGGGAGTGGAGGAAGCTGCTGGCCACGTCTGATCCACAGGGTCTAGGGGAGCCGGAAGACAAGGCAGGCCCTCTAGGCTGCTGAAGAGACCGGAAAGGGGGCCTGGACCTTCCGGTCCCCTTAGGCCTCAGCCCCAAAGTATGGCTGATCTGGCGCGCACGCGGCACCACCTCAGCGCTGTCAGACAAAATGGGGACACATGGAAGGAACCGGGGGCCAGATGGCAAGAGAAGACTTCAGACTACGGGGGAACTAGTACCTGACCTACTCGCTCCCAGGGCTCTAGCGGCTTGGGCCTTGGTGGACCCGCGGCGCGCGCAGCTCCGCCCAGCGCAGCTCGCTGCAGGGGCGGGGCCGCTGAGCTGGACGAAGTGGATTTGCTCGGTTTCGGTAGGGGGCGGGGTCTGTCCCCCTCTCAGCCATGACTAGCCACGCCCCCGTATCCCCGCCCCTCGGCCCCGCAGGAAATTGGGGAGGGCCCTGGCCTAGATTGCCGGGCGGGGGAGCAAGGATGCAACCGAGGGCAGAGTCCGGGAGGGCTTGGCTCCCAGGGAATGAATCCTCCGCCTTCTCGGGTGGAAACCTTTAAATACGGGCTCGGGCCCGGGACTCAGGGTGTGGCGCCTGGCAGCCCGAGAAGGGTGTACGGTGAGGGAAGATCAGACGGAGCAGGGCGCGAGTGCTGAAGCTGCGGCTGCGCGGCCCAGAGCGAGGAGCTGTCCGAGC
>SJYA01001032.1:780870-973795 GCA_006410615.1 Neotragus moschatus | reverse complement strand
AAAAAAAAAAAAAAAGATACTTCTATTAAATGCATTGAAATTACTTGTTCATTTGTCTCCCCCACAGCTTGTGAGTTTTGGAAGAAAGAACTGGATTTTGATCTATCTTTGGTCTCTAGGATAATGTTTAACAAACAGGCACTAAATCTTTGCTGAATGAATCAATTTAAGCATATAGAATGTACAACGCCTACATATGCTGTCACTTTTTCTAGGATTCACAACAAACAATTCAACAGCTTGTTTCAAGTGCATGTCATGCTCATATCAGAAATCTGTCATCTATCTATGTGGTATTTTAACGTGCCTTTATAAACTATCCACTTTCCTCGACATGTTTCAAATGGTCTTTGACTTCAATATTACTTGAAATCTTATTTTAAAAAAATTTATATAATTCATTTTTATTTATATAATTGATTTATGATGTTGTTAGTTTCAGGTGTACAGCAAAGTCATTCCATTACACTTATATATATATATATTCTTTTTTCTGATTCTTTTCCATTACAGGTTATTACAAGATATCAAGTAGAGTTTCCTGTGCTATATAGGAGACCCTTTTTGGTTATCTTTTTCTTTTTTTGGCCCTGCCCAGCGGTATACCTGTGGTTACCCAACCAGGAATCCAATCAGCACCCTCTGCAGTGGAAGCGCAGGGAGTCCACCACAGACTGCCAGGGAAGTCCCTGATTATCTATTTTACATATAGTTGTGTGTATATGTTAATCCCAAACTCTTAATATGTCCCTCCTTCCCTTTTCCTCTTTGGTAACCATAAGTTTGTTTTCTATGTCTCTGAGTCTATTTGTATTTTGTAAAGTTCATTTGTATCATTTTTTTAAAAAAGATTCCACATGTAAGACGTGATATAGTTATCTTTGGCTGACTTCACTTAGAACGATAATCTCTAGGTCCATCCATGTGATGTAATTCTTAATTTAACCAGAGGAAAGAAAAAGTCATGACTGCTTCCCCCCGCCCCTTTAAATTTGAGGTTTCAGATGACCTTGGAGTGGGGAAACTGGAATAGAACTGCTCTCATTAAATGTGGGCGGCTCCATACGTTAATTTCACTCTTCCTCATACGCGGCACTTAGATCTTGCATGCTCTCTGCTACCTATCTTGCACTGACGTCTCAAATCCCGAACTTGGCAAGAGTATCTGGAAAATCTGCCTGGAGAGCATGGCTGTCTCGCTTCTCTACTCCGGGATCAGGGTGGGGATCACTAACTGGTCCAGTCATGATGGACTCAGCATCCATCTGGCGTGACTCCTTCCCAGAAGCGGCGGGTCTATGTAAACTGACTAAACCCTAGGACTCGGGCCCGCAGGGTACGAAGGATCCACGAGCCTGGAGGACGTGGGAGTGGAGGAAGCTGCTGGCCACGTCTGATCCACAGGGTCTAGGGGAGCCGGAAGACAAGGCAGGCCCTCTAGGCTGCTGAAGAGACCGGAAAGGGGGCCTGGACCTTCCGGTCCCCTTAGGCCTCAGCCCCAAAGTATGGCTGATCTGGCGCGCACGCGGCACCACCTCAGCGCTGTCAGACAAAATGGGGACACATGGAAGGAACCGGGGGCCAGATGGCAAGAGAAGACTTCAGACTACGGGGGAACTAGTACCTGACCTACTCGCTCCCAGGGCTCTAGCGGCTTGGGCCTTGGTGGACCCGCGGCGCGCGCAGCTCCGCCCAGCGCAGCTCGCTGCAGGGGCGGGGCCGCTGAGCTGGACGAAGTGGATTTGCTCGGTTTCGGTAGGGGGCGGGGTCTGTCCCCCTCTCAGCCATGACTAGCCACGCCCCCGTATCCCCGCCCCTCGGCCCCGCAGGAAATTGGGGAGGGCCCTGGCCTAGATTGCCGGGCGGGGGAGCAAGGATGCAACCGAGGGCAGAGTCCGGGAGGGCTTGGCTCCCAGGGAATGAATCCTCCGCCTTCTCGGGTGGAAACCTTTAAATACGGGCTCGGGCCCGGGACTCAGGGTGTGGCGCCTGGCAGCCCGAGAAGGGTGTACGGTGAGGGAAGATCAGACGGAGCAGGGCGCGAGTGCTGAAGCTGCGGCTGCGCGGCCCAGAGCGAGGAGCTGTCCGAGCCGGAGGGATAGAAGCGGTTGCAGCGCTCGGTGCCTGGAAGAGGGTAAGCGCCTTTCTCGGGCTGGCCCCGCCGCCCAGTGGGGTGCTCCCGGGACCCGCCGGGATGTGAAAGGAGCCGGGCGGGGTGCGCGCGCTGCTTCCAGTCGCTCCCTGCGCGCGGTCCCAGGCTTTCCAGTGTCACGACTCTCCATCTCCTCTTCTGGGCTCTGGGCGGGAATCGTCTTTTGGATTTGCTGCCTTGGAAGAGGGATAGCTTAGGATTTTAATTCAAGACTGGGCGAGTCTTCCAACTGCTTCTCTTTTCTGCTTTCTCCTACTTTGCGGCTTAAGTGAGATTTCCCTGGCGCCTCTGAAAACCAAACATCACCAGAGAAAGTGGTCCTTTGCTTAGGGACCCCATTTTGGCCTCTGAATCAAAGTCTTTTGTGTTTAGAATTGCTCACATGGAGTGCTGCTGCTTTTCTCCCTTCACTGGCCTCCCTTCTTAAGAAACCACAAGAAAACGAACCAGAGAGCCTTTTCGAAGGCGAAGTCCTAAAATATTCTGTCGTGACATCTATATGGCTGTCCTGAAATGCATTGTTGGCGTCCACACCATATAATGGCTTTATTTCATGTTAAGAAAGGCCTTTCTTGAATGTTTCAGGAGATCGTGTTTGTGTGAGACCTTGAAAAATTATATCTTCTTATATATAGGAAAATAATTGAGTAGGGTCGAGAATTTTGGTATATAGAGAAGAAGGATTCACTGATAGGGAACTTTTCAGGGATATACAGAGGAGTAACTGTTCATTGACTGCCGTCAAAGACACAGCGAGTCTGTGAGTTTCTTCAAATCCCCTGAGAAATGGACAACTGTAGTCTGGTCTGTTTCTTGGTGGGTAGGAGGGTGGTTCTGGAAATGAAAGAGGTTACTGTGTGCTCTGAGATGTGCTGGGTAGTGCCCAGCATCTAGTTTAAGGTAAGGGATAGACAACCCTGATTTAAAGGGTCTCATTTCTTCTCCTGTTGCTGTACTCCTTTAATAGAAAATCTGCACCCAATAATCATACTCCATCTTCTCTTGTTGTTTCCACAGCTTTACATTAAACCCTTTAAATGTAAAGTTAACAGTCTTATTCATTGATTAAATATCTTCCCCAGGTCAGGCATTTGTTAGTATTTAATTTCTGAAATGTCTAAAATGATGTGTGAAGTTGATGTGACAGCCATTGCCTTAGCTTTGTTGTTGTTTAGTCACTAAACTGCATCTGACTTTTTTGCAACCCCATGGACTGTAGCCTGCCAGGCTTCTCTGTCCATGGCATTTCCCAGGCAAAAATACTGGTGTGGGTTACGATTTCCTTCTCCAGGGGATCTTCCTGACCCAGGGATTGAACCTGCATCTCCCACACTGGCGGGTGGATTCTTTACCACTTAGCCACCAGGGAAGCCCATTATACTGGGTAGTTATAGAGTATACTGAAGAGGGGTGGAGATGGAGGGATTATATTCACCTTAGATTGTAATAGGAAGTTCGCTCTTTGTTAGCCAGAGCTTGTAGGTTGAAATATTGATCTGAATTTGTAAAATTTTTAAAGAAAAATAGTTTTAGAACAGCTTGGATTGCTGTGACTTTCCCAAAACACAGGGTAAAAAGTCATTTGAAACTGACTCATTTGTAAGCAAATATTACCATTTCCTGGACAGCACAGTAGAGAAGGTATATAAAAGTATATAAAAGTAGAAATTTAAAGTGGTACCAAAAGATATCTGTGTCAGGCAAAGTACATCACTAACACTGTATCAAGCTCCATATTAAAGCTTATTGAAGCTTTGTTGAAACTTCCAAGTGGTAATTTATTGGACTTGCACAGATGGTACATCGGGCTTCTTCAGTAATTTCCCCATTGTCATCTGCGACCCATATGAAATAGCAACACAAGGATACCCCCAAAACACATGCAGTTCTGTACAGGCCCATCTGCCATCAACAGTTTACCCCAGCTGCTTATATGAAAGGCAAGCTGAATATGACCTGGCAACCAAGGTGGATAAGAAGTAACTCTGGGGGCTTCCCTGGTGGCTCAGTGGTAAAAAGTCGCCTGCCAATGCAGGGAACACAGGTTCAATCCCTGGTTCAGGAAGGTCCCACATGCCAAGGAGCAACTAAGCTGGTGAGCCACAACCCCTGAGCGAGCGCTCTAGAGCCCAGGAGCTGTAGCTACTGAGCCTGTGTGTCAGAAGTAATGAAGCTCGTGCGCCTAGAGCTTGTCCTGTGCAACAAGAGAAACTACTGCAAGAGAAGCCCTTGCACTGCGACAAAGAGTAGCGCCCCCGCCCCCCGACCCCACCAGCCGCCCCAACTGGAGCAAGCCTGCAAGCAGCACTGAAGACCCTGCTGCTGCTGCTGCTAAGTCACTTCAGTCATGTCCGACTCTGTGCCACCCCATAGACGGCAGCCCACCAGGCTGCCCCGTCCTTGGGATTCTCCAGGCAAGAACACTGGAGTAGGTTGCCATTTCCTTCTCCAGTGCATAAGTGAGAAGTGAAAGGGAAGTCGCTCAGTCGTGTCTGACTCTTAGCGACCCCATGGACTGCAGCCCACCAGGCTCCTCCATCCATGGGATTTTCCAGGCAAGAGTACTGGAGTGGGGTGCCATTGCCTTCTCCGACTGAAGACCCAGCACAGCCATAATCTTTTTTTTTTTTTTTTAAAGAAGTAGCTCTGAGAAGACATGCTAAAGTTCTATGTTAAGAGAAAGGATGATAGGATTTTGGACAGTCTGCAAAAATACTGTGATAAGCTGTCTAAGCTAAAAATGGTCAAATAACAGTTTTCATCTCAAAAAGACCCTTAATAAGAGTTACTTATCTAATTAATATTTATTGAGAGCCTATTCTAGGTGCTTGGGTGAAGAGCAGCAAAGAAGTGTTAGCCTGGGACCACCTTATTAAACTTTTGAGCCTAAGAGTTCATCATGTAGATATTCAACCCATGTTTATTGTAAGAATGTTAACAGAACCTGTTCTGGTTGAGATTGAGGGCATAGGCTGCCCTTACAACCTCTTGACTATGGGTTAAGTGATAACACCATAAAATCTTCTCATTCAAAAGTCCTTTGAGATTTCACTTTTTAGGTATTCCATATATCTTGGTTTTGATTAGAGAGGCCACCTATCTAATAAGGGTGTTGCTGTGTGTGGTAGTCCTTCAGATTTGTCACAGTTCAGGACTTGACCTTTAGCCTTTCCGATCTGGAAGGTCGATTTTTTTTTTTTCTCCCACAGACCCATGGTTAATGAGGTTTTAGGTGTTAACTTACGATGCCTAAGCTCATAAGAGACTGATGGATATACTAGGATGGAACCTTGTTAATACAGTAAGGAAATTTTATTCTAGTGCCTGGAATACTGGTGCCTCAAACCTAGACCATCCCTTTCTAAGATTATAATTCCTGGCAATCTGAACTCATAAGGCAGAGTGGGATCAGAGCCAAGAATTTGGGGGTAATTTGCCATCCAAGCATTGGGAAAGCCTTTTCTTGCCTCACTGTTCTGAACCCAGAACACTTCTGACTTCCAGCTTGTGTCACTCTTTAGACAGCTCTGAAATAAATGTCATTCTTCTTCTTAATGTTCATTTTCCAGGCTCCAAGCTGATCATTCCCTCTTCTTTTTCTTCAATGGAGCTTGTTAGGTTTTAGATACATTAATGCCTTTGATTGTTATAGTTACTTTCAGCTGTTTCCTTAAGTTATTACATTATAGCCTCATGGATTTTTATGGTCATACCTTCCTGAAAAAGGCATTTGAGACCCACTTCCAATTCATTTCCACTCTAGGAGACAATTATTACCTGTTAATCCTTTTTTAAAAAAATATTTTTAAACTTTTTGGGGCTTCCCTGGTGGCTCAGTGATAAAGAATCCACCTGCCCATGCAAGAGACATGAGTTCAGTCCCTGATCTGGGAGGATCCCACATGCTGAGGAGCAACTAACAGTGAATTGATCCTGTGCTCTGGAGCCTGGGAGCTGCAACTGTTGAAGCCTGAGCTACCTGAACCAGTGCTCCAGAGCAAGAGAAGCCACTGCAATGAGAAGCTCATACACTGCAACTACAGAGTAGCCCCCACTCACTGCAACTAGAGAAAAGCCTGAGCAGCAACTAAGACCCAGCACAGCAATTTAAATAAATAAAATTATTTTGTAAAAAACAAAACTTTTTATTTTGTATTGGGGTGCGTGTACTTAGTTGCTCAGCCGTGTCTGACTCTTTGTGACCTCATGGACTGTAGCCTACCAGGTTCCTCCATCCACGGGGATTCTTCAGGCAAGAATACTGAAGTGGGTTGCCATGCCCTCCTCCAGAGGATCTTCCCAACCCAAGGATCAAACCCAGGCCTCCTGCATTGCAGGCAGATTCTTTACCATCTGAGCCACCAGGGAAGCCCAAGAATACTGGAGTGGGTAGCCTATCCCTTCTCCAGGGAATCTTCCTGACCCAGGAGTCTAACCGGGTTCTCCTGCCTTGCAGATGGATTCTTTACCAGCTGAGCTATCAGGGAAGCTTCGATTAACAATGTGGTAGTTTCAGCAGAATAGCAAAGGGACTCAGTCATACATATGCATGTATCCATTCTCCCCCAAACCTCGTTCCCATCCAGGCTGGCATATANGGAGTCTAACCGGGTTCTCCTGCCTTGCAGATGGATTCTTTACCAGCTGAGCTATCAGGGAAGCTTCGATTAACAATGTGGTAGTTTCAGCAGAATAGCAAAGGGACTCAGTCATACATATGCATGTATCCATTCTCCCCCAAACCTCGTTCCCATCCAGGCTGGCATATAACATTGCTTTTCACTACTTAACATCCACTTTTTTTTTCCTTGTAACTAGGCGGATCGCCTCACTTCTTTGGACTCATTTTTGTATATAAGTCCTTATCTATTCCTTCCTATCATCTGAAATGCCCTCCCCGCTTATATTTCCTTTTTATATCCTATTCATTCTTTAGGCCAATCTTAGATTTTACATTTCCCTTGATGTAGGTTGCTTTCTTATTTTGATTCCTCTGGACTTTAACACTTATTTTGTCATTTAGTTGGTTATACTCTCTTGTATAATTTAACCATGTTATCTGGGTGCGACTAATTCCATTTTATCTTTTAAGTCAGTTTAAAAGTCACCTCAGAGAGACTTCAGTTCAGTTCAGTTCAGTTCAGTCACTCAGTCGTGTCCAACTCTTTGCAACCCTATGAATCACAGCACGCCAGACCTCCCTGTCCATCACCAACTCCCAGAGTTCACTCAGACTCATGTCCATNGTGTTATCTGCATATCTGAGGTAATTGATATTTGTCCCGGCAATCTTGATTCCAGCTTATGCTTCTTCCAGCCCAGCGTTTCTCATGATGTACTCTGCATGTAAGTTAAATAAGCAGGGTGACAATATACAGCCTTGACATACTCCTTTTCCTGTTTGGAACCAGTCTGAGAGACTTGCTTTACCCTAAATAAAATAGTCCATTCCCCACAGTGTTTCTTTTTCAGCTTTTCCTTTATTTCCTTTATGTGGAATTTACCACAACTGCCATTGTTTTGTTTGCATGCTCTCCTACTGAAATATAACTACCTAAAGGTAGGAACTCTTGTCTGTCCTATTCACTGTGGTATCCATAGTACAGAGAACAATAGTGTCTGATACATAGTGGGGTCTTTAATAAATGCTGTTCAGTTGAATTATTCCCTAAATAAATTGTTAAGTAGTTGAGGGTCAGGACCTATATTATTCTATGACCAAATTCTCTGCTGTGCCGACACAGTAGACCGGTAAGTTGAGAATGTTAATTTTTCATGAAGGAGAAAGGGATAAGCCTGAAGAAAGTTGAGGCACGTTTTCTGCAACCAGATGCCAAGATTCTTCTTCTGTAGAGGGGATAGCAGCAGTGAATGCTGGAGATACATCTTTGGTAAGCCTGCTCCAGGCCCAACTCTCCCTCCCACAGGTGGGAACTTTCAGAACATTCTCCTCAGCTTTAGCCACTTAGCAATTCCAACACAGCCATATCTCCTCATACATTTTCCTTGTCTATAGGGCACTTGAGGCTGAGAGAGTATTAACAGGCAGAACTGAAAAATAGAAGGGTGAAGTAATGAAAGATACATGGTTGCCAAAAGTTCATTCTTCTAGGCTCAGTGTTTTTCTTAAGGTGTATCCTGGGATACTAACAAAGGTTGCTTGTGGTAGCAAGGTAGATAAGGATGGGGTAGGTGTGAGGCTTCTGTTTACCTTATTACACAGATTTTTTTATTTTTTGGCTGTCCCAAGTAACTTGTGGAATCTTACTTCCCCGACCAGGGAGTAAATCCAGACCAACTGCAGTGAAAGTGCTTAACCACAGGACCATTAGGGAACCCATCAGATTTAATTTTTGATTCATATGAATTATTACCTATTCAGAATAAAAATACATTTAAAATATTACTTTGTATGCATATTGCTAAGCATAGTGCTCTCTTTCAAAAGTCATTAGGTTATAAATTCTGTACATATTTACTGTTTTACTAAAGTTCCATTTTAAGTTATTAAAAGGTCATTAGAGGGAATTCCCTGGTGGTCCAGTGGTTAGGACTTTGTGCTTCCTCTACAGGGGGCTGGGGTTTCATCCCTGGTCATGTAGCTAGGATCCCATAAGCCGCACAGCCAAAAAAAGAAAAAAGGAGTCATTAGAAATCAGACTCTGGGAGTTGATATCTTCTAATCATAACCAAAAGATCAATTTATAAACCAGATTATTTGTTTATTAGCACAAACCAGGATACTTGTATGGGTTGTCAGGCCATTCATTTCCAGTAGGGAAGCTTACCTCAACCAGTGAAGATTAGAACATTGTTTAATAGTGCAAATTCCTATCAGAGGGAATTGGGTCATCTTAATTATGTGCTTTGTGTACCTTTTTTCACTATAGGGATATACTTGCCAGGCATTGTAACTAGATGAGCCTTCCATATTACTTTCTCTGATCCATGCAGGAATATACTAACAGGTTCTTAAACTCTCTAATTCCCATTTTCTTTCTCTTCGGAATCCATGAGTGGGTTATATCAGATGGTGTCTGAGATTAGATTTAGTCCTTGGCAATGACAAAATTTCTAAGAATTTGATCAGTTTGATTGTTCTTATTTTATTACTAAATAAACTGACATTCTTTTGTATAACTCAGTCCCTTGTCATTTTGATTAGTGTGAATCAGTTCACCTAATCAGTTGAAAAGTCATCAAAATCTGTGAAATAGCTTTGCTAACTACAGAAATTAGTCTTAAGTAGCTAAGTCGTGTCCAACTCTTGTGACCCCATTGACTGGCTCGCCAGGTTCCTCTGGCTAAGGGATTCTCCTAGCAAGAATACTGGAGTGGATTGCCATTTCCTTCTCCAGGAGCTCTTCCCAATCCAAGGATCAAGCTCAGGTCTCCTGAATTGCAGGCTGATTCTTTACGAACTGAGCTACGAAAGCCCAACTACAGAAATTACTTTCCTTTAACTATTTCATAGCTTCTGATTAAAATTGAAATAGAGTTTAAGATCTTTGTCTGATAGCTAAGAAAGAATGGCTGAAGCCAGATTGTGCAGGGAATATAATCTCAGAGGTCAATTCTGGGCTTAGAACTAATCTTAATATCTGTCATTTTAGTCTAAACCTGTCATAAAGCTGACCTTTGTACACCAACATTTAGTTAAGCAAGAATTGCACGGGTGTGTTCACCTATGAATTTTCCCTTGGCAATCAAAGTTATGCTACTGTGTTAGCAAAGGTTTTATTGTGCTGCTTGACTTTCTAAATATTAGGTCATTATAATCTTTGTCACACTTTTTCAGTAATATCAGTTACTATAATTTTTTCNGTGTGTTCACCTATGAATTTTCCCTTGGCAATCAAAGTTATGCTACTGTGTTAGCAAAGGTTTTATTGTGCTGCTTGACTTTCTAAATATTAGGTCATTATAATCTTTGTCACACTTTTTCAGTAATATCAGTTACTATAATTTTTTCCATGCTTCATGCTGGTACAGCTGAGAACAGGCTAGGTCACCCAATTGGAACATTACTTTTTTTTTTTTTAATCACTGTTTTCATAATTCTTAATGGGTCTGAATGTAGGAAATCTTTCCCTATACTTGTCACCTTGACAGTTTTTATAAAGTGTGATGATGTGCAATGTGATTTCTTTAAATTTTCTGTTCTCAATAGTCTTACTGTTTCTCTTCTAGTACAGTCATGTTTGAAATTAAGAAGATCTGCTGCATCGGTGCAGGCTACGTTGGTGGACCCACGTGTAGTGTCATTGCTCACATGTGCCCTGAAATCAGGGTGACAGTTGTTGATATCAATGAATCAAGAATCAATGCATGGAACTCTCCTACACTTCCTATTTATGAGGTAAACCATATTAAACAATGCATTGTTCTTATGCTCTTTGCTTTCTTACTTTTTTAGCTAATTTAATTTGATGTAAAACTCTATGACTGTAACTGTAGGAATAAAATGGAAAAGTCTAAATACATATTATGAACATTATAATTATATCAGATATGCCCGGGAAAAATGTGTAGAAAAAAGTTTACTGAATATTAATAATTGTTGTATTAGTGAAATCAGATGATGAGTAATTTTCTTCTCCATTTTCTAATTTTGTCTGTTAGTATGGCTACCATATTATAGTAGTGCAATTAAAAAGTGGCATTCTATAAAATAAAAATTAAAAAACTGGTTGTTTCTAATATTGATTCATGTAAGCCTATATTTTTAGATTATTGTATTTATATCAGCTAAACCTTGAATGAATAAATGGTGTCTTTCATGTTCAGTGTTCAATATGACAAATTTGTTTAAATTGGAATTTGAGTATTTCTTAGAGAACTCAGTAAAGTGTGTCTCTATTTTATTAAGTAAGGTTTCATTTTTAAAAGTTTTCATAGTAAAAAGAGTTCATGATATTATCCTTTTGAAACCCAACAGAAAAGCATTTGAAAGTTTTGAGGATAGCATTTTTCTCTAACACCAATATATCCTTTTTTTTTTTTCCAGAAAAGTTTTATTATTTATAAGACTCTAATCAACTGTAGTCTTTAAGCAGTCTTTAGAAGGGGAAATCTCTGTAAGATAAATCTTCCTGCTATTTATAGTTCTATGAATAGAAATCCATGATTTGTTAATATCTAAATCAGACTTAGAATTTTTTTTTAAAAGCCCTCTGTGTATGTGGTAGCTTCTGTTTGTGCTTTACCCTTTCTTCCTCTACCAAATGAACTTCCCATAATACTTCTTTAAATACCTTGGTGTGATAGCATTTCTTTCTCTGTTAGATAACATTACTACTATTTTGGTTTGTGGAAATTTTTAAAAGCATTTTGGAAAGATAACTTGATTAAGAGTTTAATAATTCTGATATCCATAAAAGGGCTGGAAGTCATCTGAAATCTTGTGAATCATATTTATATCCAGTCATTCAGTTGATTACTGAGTTGATTATTACATAATTATTATGCCAGCATAATTTTTCAAACACAAAGTATAACAGAATGGCTAAAGTTATGACTGCTGACAATGCCAAGTGTTGACAAGGATTTAGGGCAATTGGAATTTTATGCACTGCTGTTGTTTAGTTGCTAAGTTGTGTCAAACTCTCTGTGACCCCATGGACTATAGCTTTCCAGGCTCCTCTGTCCATGGGATTTCCCAAGCAAAAATACTGGAGTAGATTGCTATTTCCTTCTCCAGGGGATCTTCCCAACCCAGGTATCGAACCCATGTCTCCTGCATTGCAGGCAGATTTTTTTTTACCACTGAGCCATCAAGGAAACGCTTATACACTGCTGATCAGAACATAAATTGGTACCGCCAGTTTGTAAAATGTTTCAGCGGTAATTATTAAAACTGAAAATATGCATAGTCTGATTTAGGAATTCCACTTCAAGGTATATATGCAACAGAAAAGTTCACATATATGCACTAAAAGACAGTATTATTAACAGTGTTATTCCTAATAACCCCAAATGGGAAACACTCTACATGTTAGTTAGCAATAGAATGGATACATAAATTATAGTTTAATTTTAGAATAAAATGCAATACTACATTGAAAAATCAATGAAACTACTCCTGCATGCAAGCATATGTTTAAATTCTCATAAAAGTAACAAGTCATTGGATACAAGGTAATCTATACTGTGTATCCCATTTATATAAAGTTCAAATATAAATATACTGGCCTGGTGGTAGAATTCAGCATGATGGTAGTTTGAGGGGTTGTAGCTACTAGAAGAGGACATACAGCAGGCTTTGATTTAATGTTTTTTGGTTTTGTTTTGTTGACCCAGCCAGGTTTGTAGGATCTCAGTTCCCTAACCAGAGACTAAACCCAGAATCCTAACCACTAGACCACCAGGGAACTCCCCTGTTTATATTCTTCTAATTCTTTTTTTTTTTTTTTGATTTTTATTTTTTAGTTTGTTTTGCTTTACAATACTGTACTCATTTTGTCATACATTGACATAAATCTTATATGGATAGTGATTACACAAGTGCGTTCACTTCTGAAAACTGAGCACTTTTCTGTGCTAGGGTATATGTACTGTTTAAAACTTTTTTTTACTTTACTAAAATTTTTACTTAAAAAAATATCTTGAACTAGAAGTATAAGCTATCTATAATATATTGGCTTTAGATTTTTTTTTCTTGGAGAAAACAAAAACATTAGTTGATCAGAACGCATGTTCCCTAGTTAGATTCTTATTAGTACTGTTTTTTAAAAAATAATTTTGTTTATTTATTTATTGACTGTGCTGGGTCTCTGTTGATGCCAAGGTTTTTCTAGTTGGGACAAGCGAGGGCTACTCTCTAGCTGAGATGCATGAGCACTCAGAAGTTGTGGTTCCCAGGCTCTAGAGCACAGGCTCAATAGTTGTGGCGCGTAGGCTTAATTACTCCGTGGCAGATAGGGTGTTTCCAGACTAGAGTTCGAACACATGTTTCCTGCATTGGCGGGCAGATTCTTTAGCCACCAGGGAAACCCAGTTGTTGCTCAGTTGCTAAGTCGTGTCCAACTCTTTGAGACTCCATGGAAGACCAGTGCCATTTCTATTATCTGAAATTTGAAACTTTTTCCTGAGACTTCAATGCTTTAAATTAAAGATAGTGTGTTCCACAGATACAGAAAACTTGTGATTACCGAAGGGGAGAGGGAAGGGAGGAGGGGCAAATTAGAGATATAGAATTAACAGATATAAACTATATGAAGTAGATAAGCAACAGAATTATCCTGTATAGCACAGGGAATTATACCCATCATCTTGTAACAACCTATAATGGAGTATAATCTATAAAAATACTGAGTCACTATAATATAGACTTGAAATTAACACAATATTATAAATTAACTATACTTAAATAAAAATAAATAACAGCCAAAAACCCAAAATAAAAGTAATAGCCACAAAAGAAGTGAGAGGGTGATCTCACCTTGCCATGTTATACTTTTTTTTTTTTTTAATTAAAAGTTAAATTCCTCCAAAAAAACCACAATAGTATGTTCTACATTGATATTGAATCCAATTGGGATATATACTTAGAGAAAAAGAATTAAAATCTAAGATGTTTTTTTCCATGTCTCACTTGTTTTTTCTCACTAACCTACCAAAAAAATCAAAAGTCTTTCTTGTTGTTTCACACTTTTGTTTCATAAAATGTTTCTTCTTTAAATCTCTTTAAATAGAATCTAAAAGATTTGAAAGTCTATCTAGCACTGGTGCCCATTAGAAACATCATTTGAGTTCTCAGAACTCTAACATCCAATAATTGTATTGGCTTTATTTAAAGTTGTAATTATTTGGTCTTCTTAGTCTTATTTTTATCTCATTTTTAATATGTCTACTCCAGAAAATTAGATGATGATAAGCTAAGCAGCTGTTTTAGTTCTATACTAGTTAGTGTAGCTTGCAAAGAAATGGATTCTTTCAATAAAACCCAGCTGACTTTGGAGGTTAAAAACATGGCACTGGTACTTTAAAATTCTGGAAGGAATCTTCTTATAACAAGAAGATTCTTGTTTTAACAAGTAGAGTGGTTTTCCTTTTTGTAAGTAAATGACTTTAGGCTTATAATTTTCATGTGTCTTTCTTAGAAATCAGTTGTTAAAAGACACTTACTGAAGGAATTTATAAATCAGAAGAAAATAAATTATTTCTGTAGCATTGTGTATTTAAAAAAAAAATTGGGGGAAAAAATTGGGAAAATGAGCCATGTAACCCAGTTATCCATTTCAAATATATGTTAGGCCTCTGTTCCAAAATGGAACAAAATTTATTTCTTTATTTCGTGTTGTAAAACTATTCCTACACATTTCCTTGGCCATATTGAAGGTGTGAATGTTAGGTGAAATGTCAAATAGGGAGAACTGTGAAGGAAGAAAAACAAGTGACAAGTTTAACCAGAATTCATATTGTTTTATGAATTCCTTTACTGAGTAGCTTATACATATTGTTACCAGTTGTGATTTTACACTGACCTATCTTGGACAAGGCAGAGAAATATTTTATTTCCGGAGAAACTTTAGATACCTTTGCAATCAACTTCCTCCTTAAATCTGTATCCTATAATTCAGTTAAAATATGCAACCAGGCTTCCCTGATGGCTCAGTGGTAAAGAGTCCACCTGCCAGTGTGGGGCACGCAGGTTCAATTCCTGGTTCAATTCCACATGCCATGGAGCAGCTAGTCCCAGGTGCCACAACTGTTGAGTCTGTGCTGTGGAGCCCAGGAGCTGGGACTGCTTCAGCCTGGAAGCCCTGGAGCCTGTGCTCTGTAGCAGGGGAGGCCACTGCAGTGAGAGGCCCAGGTGCCCCAACTGGAGAGTGGCTTCCACTTGCAGTGAAGACCCACCGCAACCAAAACTAAATAAAATTAAAAGAAAAAGAATATTTCTTTAAAAAAATAAACAAAATATACAAGTAGATATTTGTTTTCAATGATACTACTAAAATTTATGGTATTGATTTTTCTTTGTAAATACCAAATATTAATATTAGAGAAACTCTTGGTGATTTATGTTTAAGTCCTGGTCACTGATAGAGAAATGATAAATCATATATAATTATCATATTTAATGAGCTCTTTTGAATGCACAGCTTCCTTGAGAGTCATTCCATCCTCACTCCACTCACTCAGACTCACTAGATTAGAGAAATTTTTTTTTTTTACTTTGCCCTGTGTCCTATCTTTTTGCCTTTTCATACCATTCGTGAGGTTCTCAAAGATAATCACTATGGTGTGATCATTCACTTAGAGCCAGACATCCTGGAATGCAAAGTCAAGTGGGCCTTAGGAAGAATCACTATGAACAAAGCCAGTGGAGGTGATAGAATTCCAGTTGAGCTATTTAAAATTCTAAAAGATGATGCTGTAAAAGTGCTACACTCAATAAGCCAGCAAATTTGGAAAACTCAGCAGTGGCCATAGGACTGGAAAAGGTCAATTTTCATTCCAATCTCAAAGAAAGGCAATGCCAAAGAATGCTCAAACTACCACACAATTGTACTCATCTCATACGCTAACAAAGTAATGCTCGAAATTCTCCAAGAGAGGGTTCAACAGTACATGAACCATGAATTTCCAGATGTTTAAGCTGGATTTAGAAAAGGCAGAGAAACCAGAGATCAAATTGCCAACATCTGTTGGAGCATCGAAAAAGCAATAGAGTTCCAGAAAAACATCTGCTTTATCGACTATACCAAAGCCTTTAACTGTGTGGATCACCACAAACTGTGGAAAATTCTTCAAGAGATGAGAATACTACCACCTGACCTGCCTCTTGAGAAATCTGTATGCAGATCAGGAAGCAACAGTTAGAACTGGGCATGGGACAACAGACTGGTTCCAAATAGGAAAAGGAGTAAGTCAAGGCTGTATATTGTCACCCTCCTGATTTAACTTATATGCAGAGTACATCATGAGAAATGCTGGGCTGGATGAAACACAAGCTGGAATCAAGATTGCTGGGAGAAATATCAATAACCTCAGATATGCAGATGACACCACCCTTATGGCAGAAAGTGAAGAACTAAAGAGCCTCTTGATGAAAGTGAAAGAGGAGAGTGAAAATGTTTACTTAAAGCTCAACATTTAGAAAACTAAGATCATGGCATCTGGTTCCATCACTTTATGGCAAATATATGGGAAAACAGTGGAAACNAACACAAGCTGGAATCAAGATTGCTGGGAGAAATATCAATAACCTCAGATATGCAGATGACACCACCCTTATGGCAGAAAGTGAAGAACTAAAGAGCCTCTTGATGAAAGTGAAAGAGGAGAGTGAAAATGTTTACTTAAAGCTCAACATTTAGAAAACTAAGATCATGGCATCTGGTTCCATCACTTTATGGCAAATATATGGGAAAACAGTGGAAACAGTAACAAATTTTATTTTGAGGGAGCTCCCAAATCACTGCAGATGGTGACTGCAAGCATGAAATGAAAAGACGCTTGCTCCTTGGAAGAAAAGTTATGACCAACCTAGACAGCTTATTAAAAAGCAGAGACATTACTTTTCCAACAAATGTCCGTCTAGTCAGAGCTATGGTTTTTCCAGTAGTCATGTATGGATATGAGAGATGAACTATAAAGAAAGCTGAGTGCCAAAGAATTGATGCTTTTGAACTGTGGTGTTGGAGAAGACTCTTGAGAGTCCCTTGGACTGCAAGGAGATCCAATCAGTCCATCCTAAAGGAGATCAGTACTGAATATTCATTGGAAGGACTAATGCTAAAGCTGAAACTCCAATACTTTGGCCACCTGATGCAAAGAGTTGACTCATTGGAATATACCCTGATGCTGAGAAAGATTGAAGGCAGGAGGAGAAGGGGATGACAGAGGATGAGATGGCTGGATGGCATCCCCGACTCAATGGACAAGAGTGAGTAAACTCCAGGAGTTGGTGACGGACAGGGAGGCCTGGCATACTGCAGTCCAGGGAGTCACAAAGAGTCAGATATGACTGAACAGCTGGACTGACTGATTACTGAGGCTTGTGTGATCCAACAAGGGATTGAATCCAGGCCCTCAGCACTGAGAGCTCAGAATCCTAACCCCTGGACCACTAGGGAATTCCCAAGGGAAATACTTAGAAAAATGATCAGACTTGTCTGTTGATTATATAAAAGGATGAAGGAGAGGAACGAATCTAGAATGATATTCAGGAATTTAGGGCTGGAGAATTCCCTGGTGGTCCAGTGATTTAGGTGTTGGCACCTTCATAGCCATGGCCTGGGTTCAATCCTTGGTTGGAGAACTTAGATTCCACATGCCACAAGGCATGGCCAAAAGAAAAAAAAGAATTCAAGTCTGAAGATGTAAAGTTAAGATTATCCAGGTATTAAAAAAATATATTATGCAGGCAGCAGTAAAATCAGAGTAGGTTAGCTCTCTGAAGAAGGACCTATAGTGAGAATAGAGCATGAGTCAAGGGCAGAACCCTGGAAAATACCAATGTTTGATGGTGGGTGGAGGAAGAAATGCCTTAGGGAAGCTATGAAGAATAGTTTGGAGAAGGTGAACTAAAAGCCAGAGGAGTTTTAGTAGTGCAAACTCCATAAAGAATATGTCTTGATTATGAGTGACTAACACAAGGGCCAGTACTCAGTAACTACTTGACAAGTATTTGCTGAGTGAATAAGCTGTCAGTTATGACAGATACAGGAGGAATAAGAAATGAGACATAGTCTTGAAATTCAGTATTATGGAGGCCACTGCAACTTTTACAAGAACAATTACAAGTGGTAGGAAATTGGAGAAGTAAGAATGTAGAAAAGGAATGACTCTTAAAAAGTTTAATAAGGAAATAAAGGTGGTGGTCACTGGAGAGGGACATGGGATAAAGACGATTTTTTTTTAAATTTATATTTTTTTCTTATGGTTGATAAAGAATCAAGCATGTTAATAAACTAAGGTAGACAAATCACATAGAGAAGGAAAGGTCAAAATTATAAGAAGAAAGGAGCTAACTGATGGAATAAAGTCTAGAAAAATAGCAAAGATGATGAAGCCAAAAGCACAAGAAGAGGAATTGGCCTTGAAAGTCCCCGTCTCAGAAATTGGAAGGAAGTAAACAAGGATGGGGCTTCCCAGGTGTTTCAGTGGTAAAGAATCCACCTGCCAGTTCAAGAGACTAGGGTTTGATCTCTAGGTTGGGAAGATGTCCTGGAAGAGGAAATGGCAACCTGCTCTAATATGCTTGCCAGCAAAATCCCATGGATAGAAGAGCCTGGCAGACTACAGTCAGTGGGGTCAGGCATGCAAATAAGAATGGATAAAAATACTGTTTTGTTGGTAGGAACAGGAAATAAAAGTGACTGGAACATTGTTCAATCTCAGTTGTTGGAACGTGGGAGGTACAGTCCTCTGAAGAACCTGTAGTGTAGGTTGGAGCAGTAATCTCAGAATGAGAGGACAAGTAAAAATATTACCAAGCTACATTGAAAATCTCAGCCAAGTGTATTCAGGGTCCACAAAGTTGTGTTCATTGTGATGTTTTTCCCCTGGTGGTCCAGTGGTTAGTGTTAAAAGTTTATATTTTATGGGTCAAAACTATATTAATAAAATTAAGCATTTTTACTGTCTAAGAAGGAAATAGTAATGACCATCAGATGAAACTTGGTAATAAAGTATTCATGTTTTTATTCAGAGAACAGAATAGTAGATTCTGTTAATATTTAACAATGAAAACTTTTTGTGTTACCATATTTATTAAATATTTATTACTTTAATGTTAATTTTGTTCACTTAAAAAAGCCATTTAATAACTACTTCCAAAAAAACCAAACTGGATAATTTGCTTTGCTTTTTCTGAATAAAACAAAAGCTAATTTTAACCTATGAAAGAATCTGAGTTCTTCCATTAAAAAGTACCATATAAATTTGAAATACTAATTATGATAATTACATAATGAACCTAATAAAAGGTAGATCCTATATTATAAACTGATTCTGCATTTGTTTTGGATATCTACAAATATCCCATTGATTTTAATGGAATAATGTAGTTCATGTTGAAGTCTTATTAAGACTTATTATAAATTCTGCATTGCTCTGATTTTAGGTTACTTTAATTTAAATACTGGAAGATTATATANTAACAATGAAAACTTTTTGTGTTACCATATTTATTAAATATTTATTACTTTAATGTTAATTTTGTTCACTTAAAAAAGCCATTTAATAACTACTTCCAAAAAAACCAAACTGGATAATTTGCTTTGCTTTTTCTGAATAAAACAAAAGCTAATTTTAACCTATGAAAGAATCTGAGTTCTTCCATTAAAAAGTACCATATAAATTTGAAATACTAATTATGATAATTACATAATGAACCTAATAAAAGGTAGATCCTATATTATAAACTGATTCTGCATTTGTTTTGGATATCTACAAATATCCCATTGATTTTAATGGAATAATGTAGTTCATGTTGAAGTCTTATTAAGACTTATTATAAATTCTGCATTGCTCTGATTTTAGGTTACTTTAATTTAAATACTGGAAGATTATATATAGGATTGAATTAAATCTTCTCTGTAAAATAACCCTTTACTCTAATTTTCTAGAACCTAGTCAAAATAAGGAAACAGTTGCTATAACTGGTGACACCAGGGACTTCCCTGGCTGTCCAATGGTTAAGACTCCACACTTCTGCTGCGGGGGGCAAGGGTTTGATCCTGGTCAGGAAACTAAGATCCTGCATGCCACGTGGACAAAAAAAGAGAAATTTCTTGAACTGAATAAAAATGAAACTATAACATATCAACATAAAAAATTATATGGGAAAGTAACAATTTTTTGATAGACATGTTTCTTATAATAGGACTTAGAAAAATTATAAATTTATGCATGTGTAAATTCACATCGACTATTTCACAACTAGTCTGAATGGTCTGTGTTCTATGACCTGGATTCATGGGAGTAAACCTGCATTCATAATGACGATGCAAAATCAAATGTTTGCTTGAAATCACAAAAGACGTTGACTTTGCTGATCATTATGTGATACTTGGTGTTAACTGTTAACTCTTATGAAATAGTCTGGAACATGGTCAACAATGAAATGCACTAAGCTGATCTGTTGCTTTAATTGTTCAAGTTCAGTTTTGCTTTATTATCTTACATAATGTGCATTAGATGGCCTTTGGTACCAGTTTGATCTTTGAGTTTTCTGCAGAGGTGTTATTTGAGAGCAAATCTAGACCTTTAAATTACAACATGACCTTTCCCTGAATGAATGCAATTCTATACTATTGGGTTATCTCATCTGGCTGGTAAAATTTATGTGCAACTTCGTTTATTTTCTCTTTTTAGCCAGGACTAAAAGAAGTGGTAGAATCCTGTCGAGGAAAAAATTTATTTTTTTCTACCAATATTGATGATGCCATCAAGGAAGCTGATCTTGTGTTTATTTCTGTAAGTATTTTCCTTTGCTCTGTGAGCTAATGTATTCTTGTCTGTATAGAAGTTTCATTGAGTTTAATAATAAATCCAGTGGCATTAAGCCATAGCATTACTTAGTATAAAGTTGTCCAGTTGAATTTTGATTCTCACTAAATTTATCCAACACTTCACCAAACTCTATTAATCATCTGATCATTTCAGATCATTGAATAAATAAGTTCAGAGAAGGTTCTAGTCTGAGATCTAGAATTAGGAAGTGTTGATAACTTGTGAGCACATGTGAGCACATAGGGTGATAGTATATGTATTTCGTTGTTTCTTGGCTCCACTGCTTGGTGTAGGTATGGTAAAAAGAATCAGGTAAAGTTTGCTGCAACTGTACAACCATCTCCTATCTAGATGAATTTATATTCCAAAAACCATTTTAAATTATTTAGAACTTGGCATATCTTGATTAGTTGTTAGGCTAGTCCATAAATAACTTCAGTTCATAATAGAACTTAATTGTTGTACCTTTGTAATTAAAAAAAGTAGAATCAGTGCTTGGGAATACACTCTGGTAATCCAATATGTGAACCAAGGTAGCTTTTTTCCTTGCTGTTTTGGTGACTAAACTATTCTGTGTGTGATGGTATAGTTATCACCAGGTGGTAGCTGAGCTAGGGTGTTATATGACTTAAGACCTTTATAGCCTTATGGAGTAAGGGGAAAGCCAGTGGTGTGAGCTTGGACTGGGTTCCATGAAATAAAGAAATACCTGGGGCATCCATAGAGTAGAGATGATGTTGAATTGATTATGTGTATTAAGGCAAAAGCAGTACTGTGAAGAAATATGAACTCCAGGAGAAAATAGTAATGAAACCCTTGGTGAAACTGTACTATGAATTCAGTCTTTCTTTTTAAAAATTACTTCAGAGGAACTGGTGCCAGTTTTGTGACTCATCTATTCTTTGTCTGCTCAAGCTTGTAGAAGGTTAGGGTAGGGGCATAGAAAAGGAGAAATTATTGGGGAGTATCTAGATGCTTGGAGAAAATCAAGAAGTTACCTTAGTCCCAACATTTGGATAACTACAACCTAGAATGGGAAGAGGGGATTTTTCTGTAAGAAAAAGAAATTTTTTAAAAAAATCTATTTTTAAGGCAATAGAGTTCACCTTAGTGTGTTCTGGCAAAGACAGCTGATTATACACTCGCTTCTCTGCCAGTCTAGCTGAGCTCCCTTGACTCCCTTGAGTCTTTCCAAGCTATTGCTTTGTGTGCCTGTTAGAGTTATTTTTGTGGTATGACTCCTAACTAGCTTCCATTTTTCTCTGCATCAGTTTTTTTTTTAAACTGTGCTTCTTGTATACTTTTCATTATGAAAAATAGCAAACTTATGCAAAAGATGAAACCAACAATATAATGAACCCCTACATTCTCATTCTCCATTGTCAACAGTCATCGTGGTGATTCGTGATTTTTGCTTTTATGATTTTTTTGGCTGTTTCTCGGGGTACGTGGGATCTTAGTTGCCCCAACCAAGGATCAAACCCATACCCCCTGCAGTGGAAGAATGGAGTCTTAACCACTGGACCACCAGGGAAGTCCCCAATCTTTTTTTATACTTCTCTCCCATCCTAGATTACCCAAATTATTTTTAGGTGAATTCGAGGTAGGAATAGTTTTATGCTATGGAATCAGTTTTCAATTGTTATCTTTAGAGCTCCTTTACCTGGGGAAACCATCTGATCATCCCACATCCCCCGCATGTCTCACATTGTCTTATCAGTCGTTTTCGCCCTTCTGTGCACCACCGCACCCTGACTTCCATACCTAAGTCTTTTCCTAAGTGGTTCCATGCATATAAACAAAATTTCCTCATGCTTTTCATACCTCATCTAAATCTTCATGTTTTGATTTATTTTGGTTTCATTCTTTTATTTGGTCTCCCATTAAGTCATAAGCTTATCAAGAGAAGAAAATTGGTGCTACTTACTGGTTCAAAAATTATTCCTATATAGAAGTTTGGACTTCGCAGAGTATTTTCACTTTTATGTGAATGTTGTAAAATTCATGAGTTAGATTTTAGAGAATGTGTTATTCTCATTTTCCAATGAGGTCATTGAGACAAAGGCAGCCATACTTCCCCACTGTTACATGATACAGCTAAGCCAAACTCTGAACTCATGGTTTATTTTTCTTTCTATACGATAGTCTTTGTCTGCATAGTATTCTGTATCCTGGAAGTGCTAGATAATTTCTAGCTCTAAATAGCCAAGAAAGCATTTGTGAATGACACTGCAAACATTTATAAAAACTTATTGATATAAGTCTATTAAAAAAGGAGAGTAAAAGGAGTTTTAAGTTTAGTTTTAAAGACTAGGATAATATGTTACATATAATCAGGAGAAGAAGTAAGAGAGAACTTACATTTCATTTCAGTCCATGAACTTCTTTTGGAGTCTCCTTTATCTGTATATCTCCAGTTTTAGCTTAGTGAAGTGAAAGTCACTCAGTCATGTCCGACTCTTGTGACCCCATGGACTATACAGTTCATGGAATTCTCCAGGCTAGAATACTGGAGTGGGTATCCTTTCCCTTCTCCAGGGGATCTTCCCAACCCAAGGATCGAACCCAGGTCTCCCATATTGCAGGTGGATTCTTTACCAGCTGAGCCACAAGAGAAGCCCAAGAACGCTGGAGTGGGTAGCCTATCCCTTCTGTAGTGGATCTTCCTGACCCAGGAATCAAACCAGGGTCTCCTGCATTGCAAGTGGATTCTTTACCAACTGAGCTATGAGGGAAGCCCATATGAGCCATGTGGTCTTAGTCTTAGCTTAGACCCTGCCTATCCTGCTATCCTGACTCTGACACATATATAGTAGCTTCTCAGTAGAAATGTAATGAGTGAGTTCTCCAGGTACTTCAAGCTGTTCCCTAAGGTATTATATTTATAAAATGTATCATTTCCGTGGAATTAATAGAGGGTGAAACCAAGGATACTGATGATGTTAATTTCCCACTTGACTAGTCAATTGATGGTCCAGGGTGTATCTTGATTTGCGTGAACATTTCACAGATACTTTGTTCTTAATTCCATATACTTTCATCAGGTTAACACACCAACCAAAACCTATGGAATGGGAAAAGGCCGTGCAGCAGATCTGAAGTATATTGAAGCTTGTGCTAGACGTATTGTGCAAAACTCACACGGGTACAAAATTGTGACTGAGAAAAGCACGGTCCCAGTGCGGGCAGCAGAAAGTATTCGCCGAATATTTGATGCAAACACAAAACCCAACTTGAATTTACAGGTATGAAAAAGGAAGCATTAGAATCTGGCCTTCTTATGTAAATATCAGTGCTTTGAGTTGTCCATAATTAATTCTAGCTTAAAACTTTTCCTTTGCATTGGGATTTTAGGTGCTGTCCAACCCTGAGTTCTTGGCAGAAGGAACAGCCATCAAGGACCTGAAGAATCCAGACAGAGTACTGATTGGAGGGGATGAAACCCCAGAGGGCCAGAGAGCTGTGCAAGCACTGTGTGCTGTGTATGAGCATTGGGTTCCCAGAGAAAAGATCCTCACCACTAACACTTGGTCTTCAGAACTTTCCAAATTGGTTAGTATGTAGCACTCAACTCTCTATTAAATTTAACCCAAGGACTTATTTCTCTTAATGCTGATAAGCTACCTAGGTACTTTTTAAATAAAAGATATGCTTATGAAGATAATATCCTTATATATTATGGAATAATTTCATAAGGGGATCAAGTATTTGGGTATGAAATATTTTAGAATATGTAAAAGAAAATAGAGTGTACTAAAATACTAATTTTAAAAATCACTCATTCCCTTCTTTTTACTTTCTCTTTTTTAAATCTTCACCTTTATTTTTTAAATATTTATTTATTTGGCTGAACTGAGTCTTAGTTGCAGCATGTGGGATCTTAGTTGTGCCATGTGGGATCTAGTTCCCTGACCAGGGATTGAACCCAGGCCCCCTGCATTGGGAGCAAAGAGTCTTAGCCGCTAGACCACCAGAGAAGTCCCTTTTTACACTTTCTTAATCACCTTTCTTCTCTAATTTAAAACATTTTTCTGAACCAACCTACCCATTGCCTCTTCAGATTGAACCCATCAGAAACTTTCATATCTCCTTCAGTAATTTGCATCAACTTGATGAAATATAATGCAGATTATATAAAATATTTGTTTTAGTTCATTGTATCCTTCCTTTTTTTTTTTTAAAGACAGCAAATGCTTTTCTGGCACAGAGAATCAGCAGCATTAACTCTATAAGTGCCCTCTGTGAAGCAACAGGAGCTGATGTAGAAGAGGTGGCAACAGCTATTGGAATGGACCAGAGAATTGGAAGTAAATTTCTGAAAGCCAGTGTTGGTAAGCTGAAAGTTTTCTATACATCAAGTAGGTTCTTTTAGGTAGATCTCTAACTTTAAGGAAGCCTTTGCTTGACACCCTTAAAATAATGATTTCATTATACATGTAGCCTTCAGCTTATCAAGGACTTTCTAAATGAGACAATAGTTACATATATTGTTTAATAATTAGTGACTGATTAGTATATAAACATGGTTCAGTGTTTCAGAAGAAATATATTAATATTTTGTTAGAACATTTAGGTAGAATAAGTTTAGGAGATCACATCAGAAATCATGTAACACCTTACCAAAGCAACAGGAAAAAATTCCTTATCATTTGCTTTTCCTACTGATCAGTCAGTTCAGTTCAGTCGCTCAGTCGTTTCCAACTCTGCGACCCCATGAATCGCAGCACGCCAGGCCTCCCTGTCCATCACCAACTCCTGGGGTTCACACAGACTCACATCCATTGAGTCAGTGATGCCATCCAGCCATCTCATCCTCTGTTGTCCCCTTCTCCTCCTGCCCTCAATCCCTCCCAGCATCAGGGTCTTTTCCAGTGAGTCAACTCTGCATGAGGTGGGAAATGTGACCTTGGTGAAATATTTTCACTATTTGTGGATTCCATATTTGTGAATTATTTAGCTTACTTGCTAAAATGTATTTGTAACTCAACATCAATACTCATATGGTCATTTGCAGATATGAACAGAGCAGCATAAAATTTGAGTCACCCAACACATACATTCCCAGTTGAAGTTGAATAAGGCAGTATTCTTACCTTCTTATTTTAGCTCACATACTGCAAATGTCTGCTGTTTTTGTGTTCTGTTTAGTACCATATTTTTTGCATTTTGGTGCTTTTTCCCCCTCTGTGATTTCACTGTTTAAAATGACCCTCAAGAATACTGCTGGTATTCCAAAGTGTCAGCAAACTATGATGTGCCTTACAGAGAAAATACATGTGGTTTGATAAGCTTCACTTCGGTGCTGTTGGCTTTGACTTCATTGTTAATGAAGGTCAACAATATTTTTAAATAAGATGTCTCTAAATATAAGCACACATAAAACAAGATTGTGTTGATCAGTTGACAAAAAACATTACCAGAAGCTCACAGGAACCTAATGCTGTATTTTACCTACAAGCAGCACTTCAGTATTTGCTAATTCAGTGTTTGTGGCAAATTTATAGGATATAACTACTGAGTTTAATGAGAACTGCCTATATTTTTGGATTTAAATTAATAAAGTTGATGTAAAGGTAAAAAGAGTCTTTTACAGATTGGGCCATAGGCAGCATTTCCTATGTTTCTGGGGCTTTATGCCATTTTTCAGTACTGATTTTCTGGCTTTTCTGTCTTTCTGATATTTACTTCCAGTGACCATTTAATAAAAATAGTTACTGTTTCCCAAAGGCATGTTATGCAGCAAGTTCTGAAACAGGTGTTTATATATCTTAATTTATAACCTGTTATATAAAAGTGTTGCTGATTAAGGATTGGGGGAATTTTCATAAGTTGTTCAGTCATACAACTAGTGAGTGGCTAGGTGTGTCCGACTTCAAAGCACATGCCAACCCTCACTGTATACTGCATTGCACTCAAACAGCAGTGGGCGAACTACAGTCCTCAGGCCAAATCTGGCCCACAGCTTATTTTTGTAAATAAAGTTTTATTGGAAAATAGCTATGCCCATTTGATTACATATTGTCTATGACTGCTTTTGAGCAACAAAGGCAGAGTTGAATAGTTGTGCCAGAGACTACATGACCTACAAAGGCTGAAATATTTTTCACTGGGAATGTTAAAGTTTGCCAGCTCTATGTTAGAGTGAGAGATGTGGAGCAGTTATACCAGCTAATGAGGGTAAAAATAGAAATGTAGCCACAATAAAACAAGCTAGAAAATTATTTTAAATTATTTGTAATTATTTAAAATTATTTAAAACAGGAAATTATTTATAGTTGATTAGTTTCTTGCAAATTTCACATAATTTATAAACTCATTAATTTTCCCACATTCAAATTTTATTGTTAAAAATCCTAGCATAGGCCTTCTGATTAGTATGACACAGAAATTTGTAACATGATTTAGTTGTGTGGTTCCAAATGAAAATATTGTCATTTTTTTTCTTCAGGTTTTGGTGGGAGTTGCTTTCAAAAGGATGTTCTGAATTTGGTTTATCTCTGTGAGGCTCTAAATTTGCCTGAAGTAGCTCGTTATTGGCAGCAGGTATTTATAGTCAACAGGTTATGGTTAACTTCCAATTAAAACATGTCATCTTTTTCTGTCAAATGTTTTTGAGAGTATTAATTTTTTTAGGAACTCAATTATTATTATATTCAATTTGTTCATTTTAGGTTTATTTATTGAGCGTCTGTGTTTATAATTTGTCTGTTTTGGTAATCAGCTGTGATGAAAGTTTATGATAAACAAGTATTCCTTTTAATTTTAATAACAAAGTTTGCTCCCTATGTAAAGCAAGAACTTTTAATTGTAGCTCTTCACCTTGAAAGGCATAAGATAGAAGTAAAAGAAGAACCTCTATTGTTATGCTTGCAAATGGTTTGCATGTGTTGATATTTGTTTTGTCCCTTTGAAATACACAGAGCTAAAATTGGAGACCCTACTCAAACTGGAAATAGAGTTAACATTTATTGAGTGCTTACTCTGTGCCAGGCACTCTTTAAAGCACTTTATATGCAGTATCTTAGTTCTTATTGTTAATATTATCCCAGAAGGAAATGGCAACCCACTCCAGTGTTCTAGCCTGGAGAATCCCAGGGACAGGGATGCCTGGTGGGCTGCCGTCTATGGAGTTGCACAGAGTCGGAGACGACTGAAGCGACTTAGCAGCAGCAGCAGCAGCATTTATAGATGGGGAAGCTGAGGCTTAACAGTGTTAAGTAATTTGCTCAAGGTACCAGTCAGTGTATGTATCTTTTCCAAATATTTTTCCCCAGGTTTATAATTTTTCAGATTTCAGCAGTGAGTAGGAAAGTAACGAAATGAGCATTTTTAGGGAAATATATACTTCTAAGTTCATTTCACTCACTCTAGTGTAACGGCTTTATGTTACTGTTCATTGTGGGGAAAATGCAGATAAAGGCTTCATTTTCCAGGTTCCGTGGCAGTCCAGTGGTTAAGATTCCACAGTTCCACTGCAGGGAGCACAGGTTTGATCCCTGGTTGGGGAACTAAGATCTCACATGCCTTATGTGGCAAAAATAAAAAGGCTTGATTTTTCTAAAGCTTTAAGCTCATTTCCCAACCTCTCAGACTCTGAGATGGCTTCTGGAAGCTTAGAGCCTTAAAAAAAAAGTCTTTCCTTAAATTCCTCTGGTCAAAAATATGATGTTTGTTTATAAATTCTTAGGAGAGTAACAGATTAGATGATCAGAGACTTTTACTTGTAACATTTAGTTAAAAATTTCTCCAAATGTTCATGATGTTATGGTTCATCTGGAGACAACTGTAGCTCTGTACGTGGTTTGACTGTTCTCTATCTTCTTTCTGCTCACACTCAGTTTTGATGAGGTGTCTGGCTGAGCATATGAGCAAGTACTTTGGAGTTTAGTTGCTTCCTTAGAGTTTGGAGAAGTTGGCTAAGGAGAACACTATTTTCTATTTGCCTTTTTAGGCTGGCCTCATGGCAGACCTCAAATGGGATTGGAATTTACCTGTGCTCCCCACGTTAACATCCATCCCAGTCTGATACATGTAAAGTTAAAACCAAATGAAACTTAAAATTTTCAGGGTGGGGAGGAGTGGGAAAGGAAGGGAGTGGGTAAAATTCTTTGTTTCTTCTAATCTGTGGATACTAAAGAGGTTGGAAACTTTTGCCTCCTGTTAATTCATCGGCTTTGTATTCATATAAGAGTACTAACCATAAAGGTATAAGCAGTGTTTGCACAGGCTGTACCTCTTTTAACTGATCCTTGCATAACTGTACATGTCCTTTCAGGTTATAGACATGAATGACTACCAGAGAAGGAGGTTTGCTTCCCGGATCATAGACAGTCTGTTTAATACAGTGACAGATAAGAAGATAGCTATTTTGGGGTTTGCTTTCAAAAAAGACACCGGTGATACAAGGTATTAATTCTTTCCTTTTTGAGAATCTTAACTCCTCATCCTGATTTTTTTGACGGTAGCTGTATATGTGAAATATATGTATGTGTATAGTATAAAGAGTAAAAAAGCAGACGTTCATATCCTCACAAGAAATAGAATCTCACCTGTATATTAAATTCCATAGGTATTAAAATATATGCCATTCAGCAAAGCTGGGTTTTGTTTTTTCCTTCAGAGAGTCATCCAGTATATATATTAGCAAATATTTGATGGATGAAGGCGCACACCTCCATATATATGATCCAAAAGTGCCAAGGGAGCAAATAGTGGTGGATCTTTCTCATCCAGGAGTTTCAAAGGATGACCAAGGTGAGCCAGGCTTTGTCTCTCACATGTCGTTTTGAGTTTGGGCTCCCAAACTTATTTATTCTCTGGAAACCTTTGGTTTTTCAGTTTTTGTCATTGTTATCATTGCTAGGCCCCTCTTTTCAACCTCAGTTCTCTAAAATTAAACTCTCAGACATTGCTTCATCAACTTTGATTTGAAGTAATCCAGTGGATTAGTAATGTAATTACTAATTAGTAATCAAGTAATGAAGTAGATTACTCTAACGATGTTTCCAAGATATTCTTTTAAAAAGCCCCAGAGATTATAAGGAGATGCTTCTGGGGGCAAGACTGGGGACTACTCCAGGCCCCTCACTGTTACATGTTTCAACCAGACCATTCCACTTCTGTCAGACTCTCAATTCCTCCTGCAATCCTCGTGTTCAAATGCATAATCTCAAATCACTCCTTTCTTACTGCAGTTTTTTGTTGGGTTGTTACAGTGGCCCGGCTCGTGACCATTTCCAAAGATCCCTATGAAGCATGTGATGGTGCCCATGCTGTTGTGATTTGCACTGAGTGGGACATGTTTAAGGTGAAGTGACAGAAGTGAGGTTAAGGAAAATTTTAGAGGTGTTCTAATAGCATACGGGGTGGAGTATGCGTTCCTGTGTATGCTCTAATTATTTCTCTGGTTCTTTCTTTATAGGAGCTGGATTATGAACGCATTCATAAAAAAATGCTGAAACCAGCCTTTATCTTTGACGGACGACGTGTCCTGGATGGGCTCCACAATGAACTACAAACCATTGGCTTCCAGGTAAGCATCATCCTGAATTGGCTATGTTTCATTTGGTTGGTCGTTTGCTTTTTAAAATGGGTGTTGAGTTTTTTCATTTTCATTTTTTTCATTTATTTTTTGGCTACTGGGTCTTCGTTGTGATGTGTGGGCTTCTCATTTTGGTGGCTGCCCTTGTTGCAGAGCACAGGCTCTGGAGGACGTGGGCTTCACTAACTGCAGAACATGGCCTCAATAGTTGTGGCACACAGGCTTAGTTGCTCCTTGGCATGTGGGATCTTCCTGGATAAGGGATCGAACTCATGTCCCCTGAACTGGCAGGTGAATCCTTAACCACTGGACCACCAGGGAAATCCCTGGCTGTGAGTTTTATGATTTTAATATTTTCTCACTTAGCAATAACATAACTCTGGGAAAACGTCAGTTTTCTGGGACGTCTCTGTGGTATTTGTGAAGTACTCTACTCCCTCCTCAAATTCATAACCTAAAGGTCATTCAGTTTGGTCTCTCTTACAAAGTTTATAGGGCCAAAATGTGCCTCACCCTATCTCATATAAACATCAAGTAAGAAAGTGTAGGCATTAACTTTTTTTTTTTCTAGAGCCTCCAAAGCTGCTCTGTTACACTGTGCACGCCACACTGACTCCCTCAGAGGCCAGGTCATTTATTCCTATAGAAATGTTTTAGTACTACAGTTGTCCCATGTTGGTTTAGGATCCTCTGTCTCTGAGTGCTTAGCACTATGCTGGTGCTATGAGAGGTCTAAATGAAAAGTATGGGAGCTGCAGCGGTGCTGGCCCTCTTTTAATTTAAAGCTCGTCGGTTAGTTATGGAACGTTTGGAGAGCAGATAGAAAGCTGCACAGTGCATTTTATGTTGCATCCACTTCAATTCTACCAGGGGCCTCAAAGGTATTAATAAGAAAGAGCCACTTTCCATTTCCTCAGCAGACATGGAGTCTGGGCCCCAAGGGGGAGGTTGAGAGGATAAAGAAATCTGCCAGGAGATTATTGTCAGCAGAGTCCCAGAGCAGAGCAGAGCGTGGCAGTGTTTCGAGTTGGCTGTGTGTATCGGCTTAGCACCAGCTCTCTGGGAGAGGTACTGATAAGGCCTCATTCCCTGTTCGAAATATCTGATCTGTTTCTCTTAACCTGTCACTGACTTGTTGAAGATCCTTCTTACTTATAATTCAGTGCCCACTCCTCATTCATGAGAGACTAACTTGCAACACAAATCAGATGACATCTTTGTCAGTTCACATTCCATCAAAGACCCTGGGGACTCTTCTGTCCAACCCCTCCTTAGTGAGTAATGGGACTGTTTTTCCCAATCATGACTTAACTTAGCAGTGTTATTTTTTAAACGTTATTTGCAGGCACAGAAACATTTTCTCTCATTTGCTGTTTTACTCATCTAGAGGAGAAATGCAGAGACATATATATATATTTGCCTGACTGTTTTTAAATGAGTTTGAGCTCTTATAATTAACTTTTCCTAGTAAGGGTTAAAAAAAAAACTTAGACTGGAGTTGCTAAATAAAGATAATTTATAAGCCATTAAATAAGACAACTGATTAGTACAAAGCAGAGGGACCTCCTTGGTGGTCCAGTGACTAAGGCTCCACACTCCCAATGCAGGTGGCCTGGTTTCAATTCCTGATCAGGGAACTAGATCCCACATGCCTCAACCGAGAGATCACATGCCACAGTATGTAGCAATGAAGATCAGTCTTGCGTGCTACCACTAAGACCTGGCCAAATAAATAAGTAAACAAAGCAGAAGCCCTTTGTGGTATGAGTCAGCATTAAATATTTAGTTTAAAATGTCCTTTTTAATTAAAAATACGTTTCTGAAAATTATGTAGTATATTTATCTCTGCTGTAGAGAGGAGATAAACTATTATTAAAGAAACAGTGTCTTTAAAGATAAATTGATAATTTTGGAAAGAGGGGGAAAAGTTTTAAATGTAATATGCAAAATGAGGATTGACTACTATTGATTTATTGAAGGTTGACTTAATATGCCAGACACTGTCCTGAGCACTTTATCTAGTTGAATCCTTACTACAGCCCTTTGAGGCAGGTGGGTAACACCATTTATGAACAAGGAAGAAAGACCTTAAAGAGTTTAGATATCAGCAACTATCAGTCAGGATTCCAACTGGAGCCTTTCAGACTCTGAAGCCTGAACTTCTAAAAACTATGCTGTTATAACTTATGCAAGTTTTTTAGAATAAGGGAAACAGACATTAGAATAGAGTTTGAAAGAATGTGAATTAACAGGAATCTGGGCTGTTTATTGCTTTCACATCTGCTTTTAAAGCCACAGTGGCATGTGATCTCCTATTCTGTTTGAGGGAGTCTGGTGTTAACGAGAGGAGTGAGCATGTCTAGATATGAATATGAA
This sequence comes from Neotragus moschatus, assembly GCA_006410615.1. NCBI lineage: Eukaryota > Metazoa > Chordata > Mammalia > Artiodactyla > Bovidae > Neotragus > Neotragus moschatus. The sequence goes on along the minus strand of SJYA01001032.1, from coordinate 941,264 downwards.
AAGGGGAATGTAGACTGACTCTAGAAACAAAAAATATGGAAGGAACGAAAGGTCTTTCACAGCAGCCCACACAACCTGAAAAACTTCTGCCTTTAAAAAGAAAAAAAAAATCATCTAGGTTTTAGCCCTTATTACACTATATGGCAAAATTTTACATTTAGGTATTGTTAACAATTTTCTTTTCTCCTCTAGATTGAAACAATTGGCAAGAAGGTGTCTTCAAAGAGAATTCCATATGCTCCTTCTGGTGAAATTCCAAAGTTTAGTCTTCAGGATATGCCCAACAAGAAACCCAGAGTATAGACATTGCCATTTTTATTTGGAACTTTTTCGGTACTTCAAGATAGCAAATACCTATCTGATATTAAATGATAAATGAACCAAGTGCTTTTAAGGAAACAAAACTATTTTTTTAATAATCAAATTTATACTAGCTATATGGGAATTAGTGTATCTGGTAATTATGAAACTAGAATTTTTTAATGTATTTTTATAATATTGTTACCTCAGTGATTGGATGAGTAGCAAATAATCATGTTGGTTTTAATGGTGTCGATTTTTGTAAAATTAAACTTCAAACACTTTTTACTTTATAAAGTATCTTTAGGCAGCACTTCAATATTGAATGGTAATGGGAGTGACACTCCTCAGTTTTTCTGATCAGTGGTTTATCTACTTGTCATTAAGTATATATTTTCACTGCTGGAGTAGGAAGTGACTACTCCAGTACTCTTGCATGGGAAGTTCTATGAACAGAGGAGCTTGGCCGGCTACAGTCCATGGGATTGCAACAGTCAGACACAACTTAGTGATTAAACCACCACCCCATGTATTTTCTGCCATGAAATGGCTGTGCTAAATACTGGGGTAAACGTGTTAACCTTTCCAATAATGTCATGGAGATTTAGTTTTCTGGATTAATTGGGTGAGGTGTTTTCCACACTGTTTCTTGTCTCCCTGAATTGAGGAGGGTGCCATGGACAGAATGTGGCCTTTGTGCTTTTTTTCCGCTTATGCTTCCACGTTGGAAGTAACCCTACAGGTATGGTTTGGTTATTGTTCTTTTGCTCCTTTTGTATTAATGGGCTGTATCGGTAGTTTCTTTAGTCCACTGCCCATTTCCAGTCAATCCAAATAAGACTAAAAGGTAATCTTTTTAAAAAAAATCATGAAGAAAAAATCAGTGTAGTGAAATGAAAGTCTGTATCATTCCTCTTCTTGTTTTTCCTCACTGATTGCTATTTTTTAGTCTAAAAGCCCAAACTATTTGTTACTTTTACTTTGTATTTTATTCCTGTGACTCACTGCAGTTTCTCCCATTTTAAGTAATAAAATCAATATAATCTCATACATAAACTTACAGTAGTAGATTTTTACAAGTTAATGTATAGCATAATCCTAAAATAAGGAATTTTGTGTTTTCGTCTGCTTTTTTCCTTGTGTCTCTTGTTGACTTTTATTTTCTCTTGTGTTTATCATTATTGAAATATGTCCATTTGATGCTTGTGCTCTGCCTAGAGTATACAAATTGAGTTAAACAGATACAAATCTCATCCTTTAGGAATTTTGCAGTTCAATAATACAGAGATAAAGATGAGGACAGAGACATCTGTACAGATATCAAATACATAAATAAAATATTCTTCATAAGCCAGTGTGTGGGTTATTTTTTGTCTAGTGCAAGTAACTAATTAAGTCGTGACAGTATGACATTAGACAGGAAAATCACTCCTTTTTTGAGAAAGGGGCATTACGTTGTTCTTTCAAATGATGCAAGAAAGGGAAAGAACAGACCAGGTACTGGCAAACAAAATCCCATGGGCCAAACCTGGCCAGCAACCTGTGAACTAAGATGTCTTTTACACTTTTACATGATTACATTTTAAATAGTTTCATATATATTGCTATCTGACCCTTTAAGAAAAAGTCGGCAGACTAGAGTGAAGGAAACAAAACAAGAGAAAGAGACAATAGATGATCCCTCACTCTTAGATCTTGAAATGGGAGTGGGCTTATTAACTAGAACTGCTCTTCATTTCTCTTGAGAATATTCTTATATTCTGCTAACAATCTTAAAGTCTAGTAAAGGGATTATAACGCAAAGGTGTCTTGCTAAAGCAGTTGAATAAGGCACCAGTTTTAAGTTGCAGGATGCTTCAGTGCCTAGGATTGATAACTAAATGTGTAAAACGTGGTTGCTGATTAGAAGGTGGGAGAACTGGCAAGTGGGCGAAAATACAAAAGACAGAGAGCCATGTAACCTGGCTGTAATGGGGAAGAAGCCCCAGTGACTTGGGAGTTTAATTTATAGCAATTTGAGCCTTTATGTGAAAAGTTGCAGGAAGATGGTTACCATTGTTTTTCCTATTAAGACAAATAAAGACCTTGTGTTTTTTAAAAATTGATACAATGTTTCTATTTTTAGGGGCGATCACTGGTGGCCCATGTTTAGGATTCCGGGCTTTCACTGCAGTGGCCCTGGTTCAATCCCTGGTTGGGGATGTGAGACCCCACAAGCTGTATGGTATGGCAAAAAAATTTTAAAAAAAGATTTATTAGCTAGTACTTTTGAGATTATTAACCAGTACTTAAAATTGAAAATAATACATGGACATGATTTTTTAAAATTCAAATCAATACCAAAGGATATATAAAAATCTCAGGACTTCCCTAATGGCCCAGTGGTTAAGAATCTGGAGGCCTGGCGTGCTGTGGTTCCTGGGGTCGCAAAGAGTCAGACACGACTGAGTGACTGAACTGAACTGCCGATACAGGGAACCACAGGTTAGGTCCCTGGTTGGGGAACTAAGATCCCGCAAGCTGTGAGGTATGACAAAAATAAATTAATGCACTCAGCTTCAAGTAAGAGAAACTCCTGTTCTAACTAGTTTCATTAATAATTATATCTGGCCAAACAGGAATTGGGTTTGGGGGTTGTCTGATTTAGTCATTGGAAATGGGACAGAGACCTCTGTATTAATTGACTTTGTGATTTAAAATTATGTGCCATCTGTCATTTTCACTTTTTCAAAGAATTTCATTTGTGCTACAGAAAGAAAAAGATAAGACATACTGAAATGGGCACATACCAAATTTTATATATTGGAGACTACTGATGCATTAACCTGTACCACCCGGTCAGAAATTTTGTATAGGCCGCCTGCCATGTCTGTGCATTTAAATGTGCTTGTTTTTAATGCATCATTGTTTAGGAAGGTCAGAGCTCTTTCCTGACATTTCAAAATTTAGGCCTGCCCATTCTTGTGCAGTTGTACAAAGGACTATACCTACATCTCTACAGTACATGCTCACCACACTCAAATGTCTAGGAAGACCCAGATTTGGTCACATATTCTAGTCTTGATATAATGGTCAATAATGCAATAATTAGTGGAGGAATAACAAATTCAAAAGATTGAACATTTCTTGCTAATCACCTTTCAGGTTTTGGGAATATATTTAACTGGAGAGTATCCTGAGATTGCAAGATGTTTTAAATTTTTAAAATAATATATTATTATTTAGCTGTACCAGACAGGATTTTTCTCAAGACTATGTAACCAAAATAAGACAAATGCAAACGTCACCCATAACTCCTAATTTCACATCTGTATCAAAATAGCTTCATTTTACTATTCACTATTTTTATGAGCAGTTGTTAACAAATTAAAACTTTAACATCAGTTCAATTCAGTTGTTGCACAGTTGTGTCCGACTCTTTGCGACCCCATGGATTGCAGCACGCCAGGCTTCCCTGTCCATCACCAACTCCCAGAGTTCACTCAGACTCACGTCCATCGAGTCGGTGATGCCATCCAACCATCTCATTCTTTCCCAGCATCACAATCTTTTCAAATGAGTCAGCTCTTCACGTCAGGTGGCCAAAGTATTGGAGTTTCAGCTTTAGCACCAGTCCTTCCAAGGAACACCCAGGACTGATCTCCTTTAAAATGGACTGGTTGGATTTCCTTGCAGTCCAAGGGACTCTCAAGAGTTTTCTCCAACACCACAGTTCAAAAGCATCAGTTCTTCAGCGCTCAGCTTTCTTCACAGTCCAACTCTCACATCCATACATTACCACTGGAAAAACCATAGCCTTGACTAGACGGACCTTTGTTGGCAAAGTAATGTCTCTGCTTTTTAATACACTATCTAGGGTGATCATAACTTTTCTTCCAAGGAGCAAGTGTCTTTTAATTTCATGGCTGCAGTCACCATCTGCAGTGATTTTGGAGCCCCCCAAAACTTTTACACTTATGCTAATAAAATGCCATTTTAATTATTTTATACTGAGATAACAAAAATTTCACTTGACAAAATAACTCTTCTGTTAAAATGTTTCATTACCACTTGCCTACCCTGGGCAATTGTAACAGCAGATTATGTTTGTTACAAACTCAGAGTCTGAAAATTAATCCTTTTTTTTCCCTGTGAAATCCCATGGACAGAGGAGCCTGGTGGGCTACAGTCCATGGGTTCACAAAGAGTTGGACACGACTGAACACACACAGCATAAGGAAAGTGAGTCAAAGTATATATGGCTCCCCTGAGTTAATATGTAATTTACAAAGTTACACACATTATTAAAAAAAATAGTTCACGTATTTAAAAATTTGAAACAGAACTGGCTATCCAAATTACACATTTTACCATATTACCATCTAAATGCGTCCCTTGTGAGATGTAGTAGAGAAAGAGGATTCAGAGTCAAAGGATGAATTTGAGTTCTACTACTTAGGAAAGAAATTACACAATCACCTCACCAGAGTGATGTAAGTTGAATAAAAGGAATAAGTGGACAGTGCATGTGATGTAGCAAATATTATAAAATCAGAGTTAATATTTTATTCTTAGGTTATATTTCCCCATCTTGGACAACATCATGGTCTTGGTTTCATAGAAGTCCTAAACAATCAATGTAGAACCATGTTGTAGGTCTAAAACAGTTGTTATCTATATGAAGGGTCTACACTGAATTTTTTTTTTTTTTTACTTTATTTTATTTTACAATACTGTATTGGTTTTGCCATACATTGACATGAATCNCCAAGGACCTTCAGGTAAAATAAACGCTTTTATATTTTGAAATTTAAGAAGCTCAAGAATTGCAAAGCAAACAATTTAATAGACTAAAAGTCAAAAGCACACCATGTTATGTAACAATGCTATAAGTAAGCACTTTCTCAAAGGCCTGGATTCATCTTAGTCATCTTTGAGTTGTCAGTGGTTGACAGAGCTCCTGGTACCTGGCTAGCACTCAAAAATTGTCTTGACTGGACAAGAAAAGCAGGCAAAATCATGTTTTTAGTTGATGAAAGGGTAAGGAATAAAATGGAATGCAAATTCCATATTCTAAGCATCCTGTACATCATTCCATAAAGTTTTAAGAAAACATTCTTCCTTTCCTTTCTATGCTGCTGTTTATAACCATATCCTGAATTTTTGTTCTCACTAGCACTTTCACTGAGACTATGGAGAAAGCATACCAGGTCTTCCAAAGTGGGATTCCTGCTATCACTCAAGTTAAATGGAAAAGAGTTTTCATTTTTCAATTTCTTTACCTTTCATCGTGGCATATACTTGCTCATCATTCTCACCTAAACCCAACATAATAGATGTTTTAGAAATAACATCAGGTCGAACCTCCTTGGCATGTTTTAGTACGCGTAGAGACTGGTCAAAATTGGCCCGGGGATCACGAACTTTCCTTGAAAACAGCAGAGCTGTTGTCAGCAAGAATAACCACAAGCTCAACTAAGTACATAATTATGCAAGCAACCTGAAAGACCAGGAAGGTACATTCTGGACATCACGCTGCATCCTATGGTTCAATGGTAGCATTTGTGCACAAATGTCTAACTGTTACTTTGGGAAAGAAAATAAGGCTTCACTAGGCCCCCAGTTCTGTTGACTTTTCAGGCCTTTCAAGCCTGGGGCAGAGAAATTGAGAAGAGAAGTAATGAACGAAGTAATTCAGTTTATGAATCACTCATTAAGAAACCAGGATCCTGAAGCTGGAGAGTGAGTGATTATAAGGATAACTGAGAGAAGGGGGACAGCATGGAAGAAAATTTCAATACTGAACAAAGAAAAAACTGTTTAACCTGAACCATTTCAGAGGACTGAAACGTCTATGTTCATTTCTTTTCTAAAGACTAAGCTGCCCTCTGCTGGTAAGTACACAGCACTGTCATTTCTTAGGTTGAAAAAAAAAAAGGCACTATTCTGGAATTTTCACTGGAAAGGATAATGTTTTTTAAATGAAAACAGAGAAACTGGCACTCACTGGTGGTAGGATCATAAGATTTGACAAGACTGGAACAGGCTGTGTGCTTGACTTCAACAGGGGACAGACCATCAAGTTTTAAATGGATAAAGGCCCAAAGGACACAGTTGCTGACATTAAATTGAATTGATCTGAACTCTAATGTACCTTTACTCTGTGTAACTGATCTGTTGTTATGGTTGCTATTTTTAATCAGAGATCAGTTCACACAGGAGGAGAAAGAACAAATTTATGAATTTAAAAGTAACCACAATACTGATAATAAGGAAAATACTTTTTAAAAGTATTTATCCACTGAATTTAAACTATGCTCCCTAATACAGTTATGATTTAGTAGAAATGCTGGTTGTTATCATACTTCTTTCTATGACACAGAATAACATGTAGAACCTAATAAAATCACTACCAAATGCTTTACTGAAATAATGAAAATGAATGTATAATCTTGCCTGAAATTTTTTATTTTTCTGAAATATGAATAGTTATTGATACAGAATAGCAATCTATAATTATTCCTAACTACTAAAATTACTAGGAAGAGTAAGAAAGCACAGTACTTACTTTTAAAAAGAGATTTAAAATACATCTGAATGATACCATTTTTTTTCAGCATCATTTACTGCATATATTATTCTCAAATGCATTGTTATATATCCTTTTTTAGAACTACAATCAATTGCTCTTTTGTAATATTTTTCTTTTTGAAAATTGTTCTTTGGGAAAAAAACCTAGCTCATCAGTACTTGCAATACTTTACCAAAAAAACGAAAGAAAAAAAGATGCTAGTTATGTTTGTATGTGTATACCAAAAGATATACACACATGTATAAATAAGTATATAGACACTGAGATATAAGTAATTGGTATTACCAGGTGGAAATATGGATGATGTTTATACTCTTTTCGTTGTCTATATTTTCTAATATTTCTGTACTAGACATATGTATTTTTTAAAAAAACACATTTTTGTTTAAAGAGAGTTCACTTTATAAAATTACAACATTCTCCCCTGAAAAAAAGTATAGCAGATTTGACCCTCCCAACTTCCCAACATTACTCAGCACATGAAATCACCTCTGCAATTCTGGAACTGTTTCTACATTATGTGCATATACGTCTAATCCTGACAGGGCAACTTTCTCTATTGCTTTAAGGTCTCCTCGGAAATCAGGGGTGAGACATTCCACAAGAATTTTTGGATTCCTATAGTGAAAAAGAGATAGGTATCACACTGAGGAAAAGAATTGACAAAACTTGCTCAAAATAGAAATCATCAGTATGCATTCAGTATCAGTTTCAACACAGTAAGCTTCAGAATCTTGCCACGAACAGCACGAACAGACAAATGCTTACATATGAACTGTTAAATGAAAACAGTGACAACCTAGAAGATCAGATAATATGTACACTGTGGTTAAAACACATCTGCTTGCAAATAATGATCAGAATAAATTTTGGGATTACATAAACTTTTAAACTTGATTAAAAGTTGTTTGAAGAAATTAAAATATAAAGTATTAAATATAAAATAACATATTTTTATGAAAGTAAATTGGGATACCTTTTATGTGAATATAAAATGATTGCCTTAATTTTGATTTCTTTTAAAATGCATGAATAATGCCCTCCTCCCTTCCTCTAGGTAAAATATTTCACAAGTGCTCTGGGCTTTAAAACCTGTCTTCTGAGTTGCTGAGTCATGAGCTTTGCTTAAATGAAATACAAGCTAAACATTAATCTATTTATACTATGCATTCAAGCATTAAAGTATGAACTAGGTAATAGAGCTGTTCCCTTTGACAAGCAGTAGAAATGACTGAGAAACTAATAAACTTTTTCACAAACCAAATTGCAACATTTTTTTCTTGGAGTTGTTTTATGAGAGAACAGATGTAGAAAGTACCACATCATACCCTCTTGTGGATTCAAGAGATGTTGAAAGAACACATCCTATAACTCACTGTTTAATTGCAAGGAGGGACCCACTGGTAGTTTGTGAAATCAACTTTATGGGTGGAACAGCCAAACTTTTTTTAAATGAACTATTAAAAAAACAAATAGAAAATATTGGGGGAATCAGGGCAAAAACATGTACTGAGTGTGCTAGGTGCCAGACTAGTTCTGAGCTGTAGGAAATAAGCATAAACTCCTTTATAATGCTTTTAAAATAAAATTTACATATTAACAAAATGTGAGTTATGGGTACAAGCCCCAGGGCATGTCAACATCAATAAAATTTATATTATGATTACATATTTTAACAATGTGGGCGTTTATCTCATCCTAACTTCTCCTAGATGATGATTTATTCAATTCAGTCCTGGGAAGACTTAAATTTCCAGCAGATTATAAAACGAGTTTTTATAACCCCCTGCAAAAGGTTAGTAACCACTGCTTTAAGTTAACCTTAAAAAAACCTTAAACTGAATTTAATATGGGTCAACAGAAGTCCCGAAATTACACAAGCAAATGCAAAAACAAGTACCTTTCCTTTAAGTAAGATACAGTCTTTGCAAAGTGCTCAGCTCCTCCATCAGGCATATCTGGAATCAAGAGAATCCACTGCTTAAGATGACGACACAGCTTAATAAGTCAGTTTAAGAAGAGGTAATGACGTCACACTAACCATCTCGATCCACGGACGTCAGGACAACATAATCCAGACCCCACTCTGCAATTGCCTTTGCAGTATTGTAGGGCTCACTGGCATCCAGTGGAGGTGGATTTCTTGCAGTCTTAACAGAACAAAATCTACAACCTCTTGTACACGTGTCACCCATCAACTAGAATAGAGATGTCACAATTTAAATCAAATAAATGATTTTGAAGACTATAATCATAAGGGAATAAAACTGCAAGGAATGAACAAATTTTGACCCTGTTTATATGAAATTTGAAACATTCAAAGCTAAACAATACAGTTAAGGAATACAAATATATATGGTAAAACAAGAAAGAAAAGGAAACAATAAACTCAGAATAAGGAGTAGTGTTAAGGGAAAAAGAAAGGGGATGGGATCAAGAAGGGATGAGGTATCAGGGTATCTGCGTATTGGTAGTCTTTATAAATTACACATAGGTTATAAAAATTCTTTTATATCTAGTTTTAACAAAAATGATGTTAAATAAAATATTCAATTAACCTATCAATATGCAGATCGCTGTGGAAGTTAAACAGAAGGCATAGCTCCCTCCTGTTAAACAGATGAAAGAGAAAAACACATAAAAAGTTAGTAATGGGATGCCCTGCTGTTTCTCCAGGACACTGCTTCCGCTGCCATGGGTCACTACCATGCAGTACCCCTCGCCAAGCACAGCCATTGTGGATGTTTTGGAGCCACTGGAGTTTCCAAGCCCTAAGCTAGGGGTTTTGATTTGAGGCAGAAAGCAATTCTTTCCCTTTATGTTTAACTCATTCAGAAGGAACTCACTGCAGTGGTAATTAGGCCCACCATCTCACAGAATGTTACTGAAACAATGAAACCTCCCAGAAGCTACTATGCACCAATAGTGATCATGGAGAGCAGGCAAGGGATAAAACCAGAGATTTTCATCAGGGAGTATTCAGAATAACTCCTTCCTTCAAGAACTGACGTTGCATAGAAGAAAGTTATGACCAACCTATAGAGTATATTGAAAAGCAGAGACATTACTTTGCCAACAAAGGTCCATCTAATCAAGGCTATGGTTTTTCTAGTGGTCATGTATGGATGTGATAGTTGGACGGTGAAGAAAGCTGAGCGCTGAAGAATTGATGCTTTTGAACTGTGGTGTTGGAGAAGACTCTTGAGAGTCCCTTGGACNAAAAAAAAAAAAAAAAAGAAAGAAAGCACGTAGATAGCTACTTAAAAAAAAAAAAAAACTAAAAAAAAAAGCTCTCTGGCTGGCTCTGTATTATTCTAGAAGGAGCTCTATCTCACACGAATTTCCAGTTTTTCATGTAAATAATCTCTTCCTGGTATAACTCATTTATCAGACATTCCCCAGACAAATATAACTTTAAATTAGACATAATTTAGATTTAACCCAATATTTCAATCTCTTTGTATGAATAAATATGGTAGACTGCATTATTAATTCCATTTTTTACTCCATCATATTAAGATAGTACATTTTATCCATTGCCATGTAACTTGCAGGGCCCACCTTCTGAGGGAGGAACTTAGGCCTCTACTCCCATTGATGTCTGGCTTGGCCATGTGACTTATTTTAGCCAATAGAATGACAGCAGGCATGACCAAGCATAAGCTTCAAATGAGTATGGATCCTTGGCTTGCCCTCTTGTGCTCCTTACATCCTCTGTAATAAGAATCTCCTTGGTGAGCAGCTGGTCCAAGAATAAAGCTCTGCAGAGGAGACCTGAGCCCAACCTACTTCCTGGAGTCCAGTTTAGCACACTCAAGATCAGATGATCATGGGCTAACTGAAAGGCCCATGAGAGGGAAGTATAAATTAATAGAAGAGGTAGTTCAAGGTAGCACATAATTATTATATTATTTCAGGTAAATGGGAGAATCAATAACAGACTTATTCAGAGAAAGGTGAGATGGTAACAAGCTAGATTATTCCGTCAAATTTCGCCCCCACCACAAACTCAAATGTAATAAAAAAAATCGTATTTTTTTGAGACTCAAAATGAACATTTGTAGGAAAAAGACATAAAACATTTCCTTTCGGTTTCTAGACTAAAACTCTGGAATTTGAGGGTGGCCTTACCATGATTGTGGCTGTGGCGGTAGCATATTCTCCACCTCCCCAACACTCTCCAATATTGGGACATCGAGCTTCCTCACACACCTATGGGTAAAAGGGAACTGAATACAATCAGGTTGAAAATATTTACCAACTGAGCAAATTAGTCATCAGGCATTTTATACTATCCATTCTTTATATAGTATGTTAAGAAATTCACTATTTGGAAATGCTGTTAAACTGCCAAACTACACAGATATTAGGATTCTATTTTTAAATTAAAAACTATGAATGTATATGTTTTATATATACAAATAAAAAAGTCTGCAAGGGTATATGTTGAATAGTTAAAGTGGTATAACAAACATTTGAGATTTCATATAGTATGTTTCACATTTAATATATCCTTTCCAACAAGCATGTACTTAATTTGTAATACAAGACAAACAAAAGCTGCCATTCCCTGAATGGCAGAAAAGATTTTTTGGTTTGTACTATTAAATAAGTGGCTAAGAAATACAATTACTTTTTGCTTCTTTTGCAGGGAAAATAACTTTTAAATCTATTTCCATTACTGAGAGTAATGTGAAAATGTCTTTATTTACTTTCCTTGCTATTTTCAATATGTATTTATTAATTTTCAAGTTATATATGCATAGAAAAATTCTGTCCTCTGTAAAGAGGGATACTTAACCCTTAACAGTAAATAAGAAAACTTACTGTGTGAAGATTTAAATTCCGCAAAGTGTTTTTCAGTTTATTGTAATTTTTCCCCATAGGAATCTCTGTCTTTAGCCATGGAGGTAGTCTTAACCTGCGGAAAGCCAAAATAACTATATGTTAACAAATATGTTCCCAAATAAGCACACAGCTTTGAAGTTACTTTGCTCTATTATGATGACCAATTGGGAATTCTCCCCCTGTAATCCTGGAGTGATTCTTTTAATTTCTGCCATAGGAGATTACAGAATCAAACTTAGATTTGCTCAAACCACTTTATTTTTATTTTTTTTTCTCCTTGCGACCCCATGGACTGTAGANTTTGCTCTATTATGATGACCAATTGGGAATTCTCCCCCTGTAATCCTGGAGTGATTCTTTTAATTTCTGCCATAGGAGATTACAGAATCAAACTTAGATTTGCTCAAACCACTTTATTTTTATTTTTTTTTCTCCTTGCGACCCCATGGACTGTAGACTAACAGGCTCCTCTGTCCATGGGGTTTTCCAGGCAAGAATACTGGAGTGGGTTGCCATTTCCTTCTCCATCAAACCATTTTAGAAAACACTCATAACTGTGTCTATCAGGGCACTTTGCTCATGTCTTTGTTTTACAAAGGCACAGAGTAATACCATCTTTAAAAAAACAAAAGGAGCTTTTGAAACATCTCATTCCCTAATGAATAATACTGACAAGAAGTTCTGTATTTGTTCAGATTAAGAAGAGACCCCACAAGTGAACTTTCTGCTCTTTGATTTTGATAGGTGTTAAACGGAAAAAAATCTAAAATCTGGAGTAAAGGCTACATATCCTCAGGTTTCCCTTGACTTCCACCCACTTGTAGTCTATAAGTTGCTGGGTAAAGTATCTCCCCAAACAATTTGCGCTCTGCACTAAACTCTCTTACCATTCTTTTAAACTAAGGCGTGTTATCCGTGCTAGGAGAAACAACAAGTTAGATCAACAGCACCCAGTAACAATGAAAACCTTATCGAAGTGTAACACACTAACATCAAGGTGATAATCTTTGCTCTCTGAAGACACTGGTTGCTAGATGGACAAAAGGAGATGGTGGTGTAGGATGAATAAGTCCTAGCAAGGCCGTCAGAGGACAGAGAGAAAAGAAATTTTCACCTATTTGCCTATTCTATGTTAGTTATCAGTTCTTTCTAATGATTTTTAGCTAAATTTAACAAGCTGATTAAAAATGTATTTCAGGGTTTGGTTATATCTGAAAATGATGCACTATGAAGAAATGGGATGTTAAAATTACCCCAAATTTTCAATTACCTTTCTCCTTTCTGGCGTTTTAAATTTCCTTTATATTCATCCCAGGTACTCTTGTCAGCCAGATCACCAGATATAAATTCTTGAAGGTCTGGTCCACTCTGTAAAAATTCCTTTTTTTCACCTGGCAGGGAACTTACTTCTCTGACAGGGCTGCATAAATATCTTCCAAATACCTAAACAAAGGGTTCATTATGGTATTTATTTAGTTTGCTGCTAAGTCACTAAGTCATGTCTGACTCTTTTGCAACCCCATGGACTATAGCCCACCAGGCTCCTCTGTCCAAGGGATTTCCCAGGCAAAAATTTATTTAGAATAGTAGTAACTTAGTTTTAACCTATTTACATAGCTAAAAGGAAGAGTAAGCCAGGGAACTGATTCAGAAATGACGTTAAACTATTTACAAGCTCTGTGTTGAAGCTTAGAATCTAAGGTTAAGGAGGACCCAAAGGGAACAAAACAAACCTAAAGAAGAATAGGAATTAACTATTTCTGTCTAGATTTAAAATAGATTTGGAAACTTCTGGAACTGGCTAACAAAACATGCCACACTTTATCCGTATCAGGACTAAAAGTCTGTCATTCAAGTTTAAACTGCAATAACAGGAGAAGACGCTACAGCTTTGAATTTTCTATTCCTGATGAGTCAAAGACGTTTAAATAAAACCTGAAGTAAATTATCTCTGCCTTGGGCTTTGGATAAACACGTGTTAAAACTTAAGAGGTTTAAGGTTTAAGCTGATTTCAGAGAACTTGAAGTACGGAAACCAAACTTACTATTCCAATTTTCTACGTTACATTCTGTGTTTGATCAAGGAGGTCACTCAATATATGTTTGTTGACCAAAAGAAGCCATCAGCTTATGGATCTGAACATATACATGGACAAGACAGCCAAAACACTATAAAACTCAAAGAGTNATTCTCAGCAATCAGACTGTCGACATCCCAGAAAATGGTACGAGACTTGGTGTTTGCGTTTTTCTTACGTCTTTACTACATGCTCTATACCTTGTTCCGAGGCCTCACGAGTACGTTCTCTCCTAGTCGACATTAACTTGAAGGGACGGACAGTTATTGTGAAGGGCCCGAGAGGCACCCTGCGGAGGGACTTCAATCACATCAATGTAGAACTCAGTCTCCTTGGAAAGAAAAAGAAGAGGGTGAGTTTTTCTGTTCGTTTTGGACACAGTTGCTTGTTTGGAAGGTTGTGATTTAAGAGGAACAGATGGGTTGCTTTTCACATTACGAAATTGAGATTTTGTGTTTTAGCTTCAAATTGGGTGTCCAGAATTTCAGCTAGTTTCAGTGTTGTTGCTTTAACAAAATTGGAAGATCAAATTCTGAACAAAGTGGATTAGAAAAACTTCCAGACCAGGGTGCAAGCGGGGTAGTAATGATTCGTAGCAGATCTTAATAATACTGTTACAAGTTTATTTTTTTCCTGATTGTTTTGTAAAAATCTTAGGGATGCAGCAGTGGGTCTTAAACCTGATAATTTTCCAGGATTGACGTTTAATGCAGCTTGTACCATACTTTTGTTTCTGGGTTGTTGTTCCTTTGTGAAACAGGGTACCTGTAATGCATAGTAATAAAAAGATTCTGAGATGGTGTGTGTGGTTTTTTTTTTTTTTTTTTGGCAAGTCATACTTTTTAATTAGGGCAAATACTAGAATTTACAGTGATTGTTGTGAATAAATGGACTTCTTTCTAAGCCTGCTTATTTCTGGAAAGAGTTTTCTAAAGTTTTTTTGTTCTGTTACAGCTCCGTGTTGATAAATGGTGGGGAAACAGAAAGGAACTGGCTACTGTTCGCACAATCTGTAGTCACGTACAGAACATGATCAAGGGTGTTACACTGGTAAGCAGATTCCTCAGACTACTTTGTCTTGGAAGGGGGGGTTTCTCAGCTGTACTTCATGTATGCAACATAAATGTTTGCTGCAGAGAATAGATTATGCATGTAATTTAGTGGCGTACTTGAGCTCTAGTACTTGGGAAGAGGTAATGTTGGCAGATGTGTCCAATAGGCATTCCTGGGTCTTGGGATTAAGTGACACGTGTGTTTGTGTGTGTAAAGACCAGGTAGTCTTTGATAGTTTGCTGCTGATTTCTTTTTTCCTACACAAATTAAGTCTCATTTTCAAGGTGCATGCTTATAGAAAAGTAACACATGGGGTAGACTTTGGTTTCTTGTTTGATGCCTGTCACTACTACTCTTGTGGGGATAGAAAAAGGTGGATCTAATTTCTGAACTCCATATCCGTTTCCTTAAAAACATACCAGGGTAGGTTCCTTGAGTGTGGGTGCCTTTGTATCCTTAATTCTTACTATCTGGTGTACCTTAGTAATTCAGTATGTTAGCCTCAGTGGCCAAGATGAAGGGCTTTGGGGTTCTTTATGAGAAACTAGCGTTGTTTATTGTGGGCATGGTGATTAAATAGCTGTGGTCTCCGACTCTTTTGCAACCCTGTGAACTGTAGTCCGCCACACTCCTCTGTCCATGGGATTTCACAAGCAGAAATAACTGTAGTAGTTTGCGATTTTCCTTCCCACTAGGGATCAAACCCATGTTTCCTGCACTGGCAGGTGGTTTGTTTACCACTGAACCACCTGGAAAGGCATAGGCGGTAGTAAAACATTTTTCATTAAGGTGGGCACTGCAGTCCAGCAAAGAGACAACAGAAACAGATGTTTCTGTATACAGTTATAAGGCTTGGTGTGAGTGATTTTATAAAACCTTGACATGAGTATGTGAGAACAGTTTTCCTTTGTCATGGAGGAGGAAATTTTGCTCTAATCTCTGTAGAGATTTGGTCATCCTGTTCTAGGTGCAAAGAGGGAGACAACCCTGACAAATATGTAAATATTCCTTACAAAGGGGCAGTTCCTACTTGGTTTTCAGAGAAAAACTGGGTTTCCTGTTCAAATTTCTCAGCGTTACTAATAGTTTATTTAAATCTANTTTGCTCTAATCTCTGTAGAGATTTGGTCATCCTGTTCTAGGTGCAAAGAGGGAGACAACCCTGACAAATATGTAAATATTCCTTACAAAGGGGCAGTTCCTACTTGGTTTTCAGAGAAAAACTGGGTTTCCTGTTCAAATTTCTCAGCGTTACTAATAGTTTATTTAAATCTAGGGCTTCCGTTACAAGATGAGGTCGGTGTATGCCCACTTCCCCATCAACGTTGTTATTCAGGAGAATGGTTCTCTTGTGGAAATCCGAAATTTTTTGGGTGAAAAATACATACGCAGGGTTCGAATGAGGCCAGGTATGGTTCATAAATTTTTTTTTTTCTGCTTGTGAAGGCTTAAATATATTTTGGGTTAGTTATAACTAAGGCCAGATTATTTCAGAATTACCCAGTACAATTAAAGTAGAAGTGCACTTAAAATAGTTTTTCTTTGATACATAATTGATGTGTCTAACACTGAAGCATTAGAAAATTTTAAAACTTAGTGCTCTTTGATTCTGCTTTGTTTTTTCCTATTGAATTGAGGGGGAGTTGGGGGTCTTGCACAAAGCTTGTGAGATCTTAGTTCCCCGCTAGGTATCAAACCCTCGCCCCCTGCATTGGCATCATGGAGACTTTAACCACTGCATTAGCATGGAAGTCCCAAAAAATGAGCTTTGAGGAATGCCAAACATATACAATAGAAATAAGAAATAATTGGATACAAAGCTTATTTATTTATCTGGCTGAGTCTTAGTTTTTGCTTATTTAGCTATGGGATTCTTAGTCACAACATTCAAACTCTTTAACTTGCAGCATGTGGGAACTAGTTCCCTGACCAGGGATTGAATCCAGTCCCTCTGCATTGACAGCCCAGAGTGTTCCCAGGAATACGAAATTTGCCCAGATAACTCAGATTCTATTACAAAACAGATAGTTTCATTTAGTCTGTGGAATTTTAAATCAAGTAAATTGCTCCTGAATTTAAACCTTTTAAATATTCTACAAATCTTATTTTATGTTGACACTGCAAATACCCTCTTACGTTTTAGGAGTTGCCTGTTCAGTATCTCAAGCCCAGAAAGATGAGTTGATTCTTGAAGGAAATGACATTGAACTTGTGTCAAATTCAGGTTTGTATGTTTACTGTGCATAATTAATGCCTATAAAATCTTGTCTATCTAAATCCTGGAGTTGAATACCTGGTATTTGTTCATTTGGTGAGGGTTTTTTTTTTTAAATTTTGGGGATCTTAATTAAAAGCTATAAAGTACAGCATGTGATGAAATACTTGTGATGGGTTTGGCTGATAATTGCCTTATCTTTTTCACCCTTATAGCTGCTTTGATTCAGCAAGCCACCACAGTTAAAAACAAGGATATCAGAAAATTTTTGGATGGTATCTATGTTTCTGAAAAAGGAACAGTTCAGCAGGCTGATGAATAAAATCTCAGGTGGGATTTTGTAATATCTGTATAATTTTATTGCTTTAGTTGGGTCTAATTAATTAAGAAACTTAAACTGCAGTTGTAGCAAAGGCAGAAAGTATGTTTTACATGATTGAGAGTAAAACTTTTCTGGCCAAGAATATTGATGGAGAATTACAGGCTATTTCTTTTCTTTTTACAGTGATCCTGCTGCAGAAACAACAAGATAGCAGATGGTTCTATGGACTCAGTTGTGATCTTTTAAAGAGACAATAAAAACTCTTGATTTGAGATTTTTTTCTACTGATTATCATTTCAAACTATTTGGCCGGTAAACAGTTAACTAAATTCTAGGGTGTTAAGAACAATAACAGAAGGAATAGGAGTGGTTGATTTTGTTGTTGTTAGCAAGACTTAATGGCAGAAGGGGCTTGAAGGAATACCAAGGACATTTCAGGCAACAGGAATATGGTTATCGTGGGAAGAACTTTAGGAGATGCCCTGAAGGTATCTAATTTTACAGTGGCATAGATTTGAAGATTTGTGAGGCAAATGCCTGAGTCACAGTAACTGAAAAAGCAGCTGAGAAGTGATACTTGTCTTAGAAAGAATTAAAAGATGGAGTTAATTTATATTTATGATAAACATGGTTGCTGTGGTCTAAGGTTCTCTCAGACCTAAATTTCAGCCATTTCTATACCTTAGTCTTTGATTGCTTTAAAAAAACTTAAACATTCCATGTGTCATACTTCAGATACACTACTAAACAATACTGTGTTTTAACTCGGTAGAGTTGCCCCTAAACCTGCAGTCCTCCCCTATCTCATTTGTTAGAAACTCTTTAACTGTGTAATTTCTCAGGCAATACATTTAACTTTGTCTTACCTACTGTGTCTAGTCCATCAATAAAATCTGTGGGCTTACTAAGATCTTGGTTTAAATAAATGAAATTAATTTTATATTGAGTTAATCGTTGGTTTGATGATAACAGTTAAATTTTTAAGAAATGGGTGATTGTAAATACAGATTTTGCTTTGAATTATTTTGAGATGAGGTTTGGGGTAGGTGTTGGATGATGATGTTGTCTTTTCCTCTGAGTGACAGGTTAGCAGTCAGATATTTTCAGTGAAGCCTGTTGTGCTCATTCCTCATGTCCATCCTAGCATACTTTAATCCAATTTTTGTTCATAATGTTTATAATGTGAGATTAATAGTTATTTTGTTGGGTATTGATTATATACTTTTTTCCTGCCAAGTGTCTAACCTTCATGGTGTGACCTTGTCTACCCTGGGATATTCCAAGTTCTTAAAACAGTGTCTGGCATATAGCTGTTTGCTGAGTGATTGGTTCCCAAATTGCCAGGGAGATTCAGGTTGTGGAGATTGAGTAACGGAGATAGGCCTCAAAAGATGTTTTTAAGGTATTGACAGAATTTTAAAATTGAATTTGAGGGTTGAAATTTCCAAGTGGCAATGTTGCAGAGGGATAAAGGTGTTAATATTGAAGAGTGTCGGTATATAGGCAGTGGTAGCAGCAATGGGAGTGTGTAACACCAGAAGTGAAGTGTGGAGACTTTAAAGGGTAACTATTGGCAGTCTGATTGTAGCTGAGGAGTTACAATTTAGTAACTTAGATGTGGTAAAGGAAAGTGTAGTTCTCCCCAGGGAAGCTTTCTGTGTTTTCTGTTTACCATGGATGAGCATATAAGTGCATCCTCAGTTTTGAGGTGTAGCAGTCTACATTTTCTAATGAGAAAACATACTTGGGAGTAAATTGCCCATTTGGCACACATTTTGGGAGGATGGAGGGGAGGGGGTGTTGGCAGAACCCAGTTAAAACACCATTCACATTCCACAGTTCTTAAGTTGAATATAAGTAATCAGCATAAGCCAGTTTATTTGGAATAAATTACATTGAGAATTAAAACATCTAGTCATAATTTACTGACCTCAATTTCCAGAGGCTCTTTAAACACCATAATTGCGATACATCCATATATATCAGACTTAGTGGTGAAACGGTTGTTGAACTGAATGTGGAGAATGCAACAATATACAAAGTAAACTACATTTTAAGATGTTCTTCAAGTTTCGGAAGGTAAATTAAAAGATCTCATCAAAAGCTGCCGACAGTTCCTAACTTACTCTCTATGGTTTTATTTTTTTAATTAAAAAACACATGTATTTGGTAATGCAGGATCTACATTGTGGCAAAGGCTCTTTAGATGTGGTATGTGGGTTCTAGTTCCTTGACCAGGGATTGAACCCAGACCCCCTGCACTGGGGCATGGAATCTTAATCACTGGTCCACCAGGAGAATCCCCATTTATGATTTTATTTAAGAAGAACCTGAAAGGTATAACTGAGCATGAGCCAGATAAAAATATGTACCTAGGGACTCATGTATGATGATGGCTTAAAGACTAGTAAAATTCACAGGTGGCAAAAAAGGGAGGACAGTATTGAATTAGGGACTTTACTATTGATACCTTCTCTTCTCTGGTGGCTTAGATGGTAAAGAATCTGCCTACAATGCAGGAGACTCCGTGAGATCCCCTGGAGAGAAGGGTAGGGCAACCCACTCTACTATTCTTGCCTGGAGAACCCCATGGATGGACCATAGAGTTGCAAAGAGTGACTAACAGTTTTTACTTTGTGGCAAGGTGACAGGTTTAAAAGATACATTAAACACTAAATGTAAAGACTTACAAATTGAATACAAGATGTTTAAAACAGGACAGGAAAGCAAAAATCTTAATTCCCAATCTTAGGACTGAATATGGATTTCTTTTTCAAAATCTTGGATGTTGATGAGTTGCTCATCTGATACTCTAGGATTAAAAAACTAGTTACTATAATCATGTATAGCCTCAAGCCTGATAATCAGATGAAAGTTGCTCAATCGTGTCCGATCTTTGTGACCCTGTGGACTGTAGGTCTCCAGATCAGAATACTGGAGTGGGTAGCTGTTCCCTTCTCCAGTGGTTCTCAGAGAAATATAAAAAATTCTTGGAAAATAAAAGCTGCTAAGTTTGGAGGAAGGATGCAGTTGGGACAAAGAGACAAAAACATCTAAAATTTTACTATTTGAATTGGCCAGCTGGAAAGAATATTGATGTCTTAACCACTTTTGCATTTGTTTGACCAATTCTGTTATCTGTATCTTTGAAACTTAATTCTGTTATCAATTAGTATCTCAGTTATGCAGGAAATAACCTTTCCTTTGACTCTGGAAGTCAGACTTCCAGAGGAGTAGACAATAGTTAAATATTGAGTCACCTAAGGAAAGAATGGGTATAAATGGGTTTAGATTCAGGTTTTCTTCCTCCCAACATTTAGAATACAGTGAATGGATGTTAAGAACAGAATTCAAAAAAGTCAAACTGCAAATTCAGTTTTAAGAATTTACTTAATCCTAGCTTCAAAGGTTGCGATGTAAGAATAGTTTACTCAGGCCACCAATATTCTGAATTGTGTCCACAGTTGGGTGGTACCTTCTATACCTTGAGAGGTCCATATGTGCTTGTGTTAGATCAGTGAAGGACTTCAGGGGAGAGAACAAGTCTCATGGGATAAATGGTAATTAGATAATGATAATAAAAAAATTATATCTTAGAATGTTTGCTGCATCTGTCACCTCCTAAGATTCAGGTGAGGAATACCAATTTGAAGTTGCTGTACTGTGAGGTTGAATGACCTCTGTCTTCACAGGCAGTTGGATCTAGTTGAATTTAATCTTTGTCCTCTGATGTTTACATGAGTTACTAGAAATTAAACGTTATTTTTAAAAAAAATCATCTGATAAAAGATCTTATGAGATGTTTTATAAATGCTTAATTTCTATTTAGAAGAGCTGAGGGATTGATGTGCTTAAGAGTCTATAACTGGCTATAGACAAATGATACTTAACCCTATTTTTTTCCATTTGAGAACCACCCTGACCAAAGGGGAAAGCACCTAAAAAGTGACAGAATTTTATCAGTGACAATCTCCACTGTGGAATCTTAACAAAGTTGTACTTTTATCATAAGTAGCTACTGGTATGAATAGAGGAAAACTAGAGAATAATGATAGGAAATAGCTCATCAAACACCATGAAACAACATATCAGATAATCCTCATAGGCTTACTGTCTAGGGAAACCTTTACCTTAGATCCAAGAACTGAATCCACTGATGTCAACACCTTTTAAGGGAAAATTTGAACCATACAATGGAGACCGAGATTGTCATTACCTTGGCTATCACTAAGTTCTCAAGTTGTCCTTTTTCTACAATATAGGTCTATCTTCTGTAAGTTACCAGTATATGGAACTGGAGTGAATTTTTAAACTTTTCCATCCTGCAGACAGAAATAAGATCAGCTTAGCTAAAAACTCTATTGTGACCTTTCTTTAACGGTATGTGCTGTGAGTTCTTTGCTTTCCAAATTTTTCTTCTCTTTCGCTTATGAAAAATGGTAATTGATAACAGTAGAACCAGGGTGGAGAAGAAACAACATCCAAAGAATATCAGCGGTTTCTTCTGCACAAGAAGTAAGCAGACAATACATTCTGTGTTTCTTTGAGCCTGACTGCATCTAGGACTACCGGTCTCAGAAAGGAAGCCATTGTTGCTGATGAGTTTGTTGTAAAACTGGATTGAGGATTTAGCTTTGAAATCAGGTGTGAAGAATCCAAATCTGGGTCTAGATTTTTCTTCAGTCAGTTTGAATACATAATAGCCTTTGATTTTGATTTTATCAATCAGGTATGCTGAAAAATACCAAAAATAAACATTATTAATCACATGTGAACTATTAGATATCCTTAAGAACTTAGTTAAAGATTGAATTAAAACATCTATAATCAAAAACACCTGCAGGAAACGCAGATTAAGTTCTTTTTAAGTTCTTTCTAATTAAGTTCTAATTAACTCAGATTAAGTTCTTTTAAGTTCTTTCTAATTAAGAACTGGAGCCATAAAGGTCAAAGGACTTAACTGTCAACTTGTTCACAGTGTTAAAAGCAGAAAAATATTGCTTATTTGCCTTGATTCCAGAGCTCAGATGTGAGATAACTGCCCAATAACCGCACTTGGTTTCCCCAGCCACTCACTCTGGCTCTCCTACTCAACTCTTTTATACCTTCTGTCAACAAACTTACAGCAGCACCTCTGTTGGAATCATCTTTGACTCTACTCTCATACACACATCCTGTT
The DNA here is from genome assembly GCA_006410615.1 of Neotragus moschatus. Lineage (NCBI taxonomy): Eukaryota > Metazoa > Chordata > Mammalia > Artiodactyla > Bovidae > Neotragus > Neotragus moschatus. The sequence continues at coordinate 918,698 of SJYA01001032.1, read as the reverse complement.
GACTACCTTCAAAACACATCCAGAACCTATCAACTTCTCACTATCTCCACTCTTAATTGGAGAAGGAAATGGCATCTCACTCCAGGACTCTTGGCTGGAAAATTCCATGGATGGAGGAACCTCGTAGGCTACAGTCCATGGGGTCCGCAAAGAGTCGGACACGACAGCGACTTCACTTTTACTTTCACCACTCTTAATAACCTGACCCAGTCCACCATTATCCTTACCCAGACCAGTGCAATTCTCCCTATATCAGTTCTTGCTCCTTTACGGTGTTTTCACAAAAGAGCAGCAATTCTTTTGGTGTGAGTTGGATCTTGTTACCCTTCTGTTTAAAACCTAGAACCTTCCTATCCCTGAGAGTAAGCTACAGTTTTTACGACGGCCTTTTTCTAAGCCCATAATAGACTGTCATTAATGAGCCTATTCCCCCTCATTCTTTGGTTCTTATTACCTGGGAATGTCATATACTTCGAGGGAAATGGCCCTCGAACCTCACCTTTCAAAGCCTCCTGAATGTATTTCTCTAAGTAGTATTTTCGGAGCTCATCATTTTCCAGAGACTGGTCATCGATGCCACTGGCCGTGATGTAAACATCCATGTCTCCATAGTTCCTCCGGATCCACTTCAGCATCCTGCGCTCTCCCCAGGGCATCACGGCCAGGCGGGTGGGGGAGCTCAGGCAGGTGATGTCCTGCAGAAACTGGATGTCCCTGTCCGTGTCGTAGGTGCTGCCGTTCTGGCGCTCGTGCATCACGAACCTAGTGGTGAAGTGGTTCAGGGCGTAGAAGTCCGCAGTGCCCTTGACCAGCCTCCTCTCCTCCTCGGTGAACTGAGGCAGCGTGGAGCGTGCGAACCCTTGCCTATTCTTGAAGGCGATGTACTCTCTCATGGCCAGCGGGTAGTCCCCCGTCTTGAAAAGGGGTTCTGCGAACCAGGCGATTTGGAACTGGAGGAAGCGCTCGGCTGCCTTCCAGTGCGAGTCCGCGTAGGGATTGGCGGGCTCGGCCCAATCCGAGTGCAGAGACAGCGACACGGCCCCGCGCTGCACAGGCCTGTACTGCCGGTCGTAGAGGTGCCAGGCCAGGGCGTGGGCGATCAGCAGGTGGTGGGCTGCCCAGTAGGTGTCGTTACTAGACTGCTCGTAGATGTCACTCAGGCGGTTAGGCTCGTTGATGGTGATCCAGAGCTTCACCAGGTCCCCCAGCTCCCGGAAGCACAGGTCGGCATAGTCCTGGAAGGCCTTGGCCGTGGACCGGTTCAGCCACCCTCCGCTGTGCAGCAGAGGCACAGGGAGACCTAGGTGGGTGTGGGTCGGATAGTACAGCGTGACCATTGAGGAGATGTTGAGCTTCAGCCCCTCACTGACCACACACCTGTAGTACCTCAAAGCCTGTCGGTTAGCCATGGACAGGTTGCCAGTGGGAAGGATTGAGGGCCAGTCCAGAGCAAACCGATAGTGCGTCACTTTCATTCTTGCTAACATCTCAAGCTGTCTTTTGATGCTGACAAAATCCGTGCATTGAGCTGGCCTTGTTTTCAGCCTCACTCCTTCCACTCGGTGCAACAGTCTGTTGCCGGTCACATTCCACACATACAGATGAGGATCGCTGAACTGTGGGGAGGAAGCCACCAACTCAGGCTGTGAAAGTAAGCACATACAAGCAGGCAGAATCTTAGCATGCATCTTCTAAGAGAAAGAAGTGTGTGTGTATTAGTCATTCAGCCATGTCCAACTCTTTTGCCACCCCATGGACTGTAGCCCACAGGGCTGGAAGTGGGTTGCTATTTCCTCCTCCAGGGGCTCTTTCTGACCCAGAGATGGAACCTGGGTCTCCCGTATTGCACTCGGATTCTTTACTATCTGAGCCACTTCAGACCTTCAGACCAGAAAGGAAGAGCCTGATCTTATTTTGCCTCTCACAATAGAGAAAATAAATGATGCACATGTCCTTCAGAACAACCTATGTCTTCCTGCTTTTTTCCTGTTGATGTCAGCAAAAAAGGCCTGATGGGTTATCCTCTCTCCAGGCCCTTGAAATTTACCAGGGAGACAGGAAAATGTAGAGAAAGAACTGCACCTAGGGCTTGGCTTGCAAAACAATTTGTCTTTGAGAAAACAGGAGGATGTTTTCCAGTTCCTGGGTCCTAAAAACCAGGTAATATCGGGGGTGGGGTGGGAGGGTGTGCGTGGGTTCTCATGTGATTCTGTTCAAATGCATCAGGAAATTGGCTTGGTTCTCTCAGTTAAAAGGAACCACAAAAAAGATGGACCTTCCAAACCTGCCACAAATTAAAGGCAAATTAGCATTCCAGTTGTGGAGGATTTCACTGAGATTAGCATTTGGGGTCGGAGAAGGCAATGGCACCCCACTCCAGTACTCTTGCCTGGAAACTCCCATGGGCGGAGAAGCCTGGTGGGCTGCAGTCCATGGGGTCGCTACGGTCGAGTACAACTGAGCGACTTTCACTTTCACTTTTCACTCTCATGCATTGGAGAAGGAAATGGCAACCCACTCCAATGTTCTTGCCTGGAGAATCTCAGGGAGGGGGGAGCCTGATAGGCTGCCATCTACGGGGTCACAAAGAGTCGGACAAGACTGAAGCGACTTAGCAGCAGCAGCAGCATTTGGGGTTAGAGGAGGCTGGTGGACCCCAGCCACAGTTCCTAAAATAGGCCAGTGAGAAAGAGTAGGAAATGACCCCTTGCGTTTGGTGAATGTGGCTAACACATCCCATTTGAAAAATACAAGTGATGCCACACGTCCATCATTCAGTTCTCCACTTCCCATGTGCCTATGATAACACAGGATTTATTCCTCCAAAGGAAGGATTCTGAACACCTTCCTTATATAAGGTAATGAAGTATGAAAGGAGAGAACACTAAAATAAACCCCAGAATCTTGCAGGTTGACTCTTGAATCCATTCTCTGCCCCTCCACTAAGCAGAGAGCCCTGGACTCCTGCTCTAGTTCTGTCCCTTTAAAAGCCAGGCTTGACAACTCTGTTTAGTGACAGAGCAATCTCACCCACCTCACAGGTGTACTGTGAGAAGTCTGTGACTCTGGGCAATTGCTCTGTCAACTCTAAAGCACTCTACAAACATAAGGTACTTATGACTTGGGTTTAGTTCTCCCTGCAATTATCGCCTGTTAGGCCCTTGAGTCTAAATTAAAACAGAAAAGGGCTTAAGAAAAACAAGTTCAAGGTTAATAAGAAAAAGTAAAAGTTCTATTCTTGTTTTAACGTGCCTTTTTTTCCCATGACTGAATTTAAATGCACCTGGAAATCAATGGTAATTAGCCTTCGGTAAATATTTTCCCTCTAATTGTTTTCTCATGTGTCATCTTTCATAGTCTAATTACAAAATCATATCATTGCCCACTTGCCATCTGCCAACTAGCTCTCTAGAACACTAAACTGAGAGAACATTGATCTTGTGAGCATGAAGCTAAATCTGTATATAATTATTTGAGTAAAATCCTTAGCCTAGATAGCCAGTTTCAGTGTTTCGAAACCTCAGAGCATCATGATATTGAAAGGGTATTTATTTACAAAGGGCAATCTTGCAGTAAGGTAAGTTACAATCAAATGAAAATCTGTTTTACTTTTAAATATCTCCAGAAAGCATTAGTCTTAGCAACTGTGTGATTAATCTGCTAAGAGAAATAGTTAAAGTATTGCACTNTGAAGGCAGGAGGAAAAGGGGACGACAGAGGATGAGATGGTTGGATGGCATCACCGACTCAATGGACATGGGTTTGGGTGGACTCCAGGAGTTGGTGACAGACAGGGAGGCCTGGCGTGCTGCAATTCATGGGGTTGCAAAGAGTTGGACACGACTGAGCGACTAAACTGAACTGAATATGATGTACTGGAAAATACACAACAGCATCTATGTAGTATTATTTCTAGAAATGCTTAACTGAATCTAATAAAGAAACAGAGAAATCCATGCTTGCAGACATTTTACAAGCAACTGGGATGTCCCTGGTGGCTCAGTGGTTAAGATTTCACCTTCCAGTGCAGGAGGTGTGGGTTGAGGAGCTAAGATCCCACATGCCTCCTGGTCAAAAACAAACAAAACAAACAAAACATAAAGCAGAAGCAATATTGTAACAAATTTGATAAAAACTTAAAAAAATGTCCCACATTCTACAAAGCAACTGGCCTGAACTCTGCAAAACTATCAATACCATGAAATTAGGGGGGTTTCTCTAAATTAAAGAAGCTAAAGATATACATAGGCCCAGATGCTGGGGAAGGCATAGTAGTATTTTTCAAATGTTATTTTCATTTTGTAGTCTTCCTATAGAGTACATCTACTCTTGCCTGCCCATCATCTATTCATACAACCTTTGNTATCAATACCATGAAATTAGGGGGGTTTCTCTAAATTAAAGAAGCTAAAGATATACATAGGCCCAGATGCTGGGGAAGGCATAGTAGTATTTTTCAAATGTTATTTTCATTTTGTAGTCTTCCTATAGAGTACATCTACTCTTGCCTGCCCATCATCTATTCATACAACCTTTGGCTGAGTTTTCAAAAAGCATCCAAAGTTTTCTTGGTAAAGAATTTATCCTCATTCCTTAAGTGCAAGGGAAGCTGACTCCTCAATGGGCTCCAGGTGTGAGCAAGAAGGTCAGGTCTGACTGATCACAGCATTACTTTCCCCTGACCAAGTGATCAGCTCTTGCTCCGGGGAATCGGAGTAGGGTCGTCAGAGTGGACTGACAGTCATAGTGTCAGTTACTGGAGAGCAGATCAGTCTTCACATGAAGCAGGAACTTGCAGGTTGGGTTATGTACAAACTGGAACTCTTGTCCTTCCTGGGGCCTATTGTTGCTGGTTCTAGACTTTGCAAAACATAAACCTACTTGAAGTAGTAGGGAAAAGATGGTCTGCCTGTGCCATGCAGAAGAGGAGAGAGATACTGGGTAAGTACATGCCTCTCCAAGGGACACAAACTGAAGGTGAGTCACTGTGTTTATATCACTCCCTATATCTTTCCTCCTTTTATCACTCCTGGGCCTTTACTAAAGTTTTGTTTAAATACTGATAGGGGTTGAGATTCATAACTTTGGTCACTAACGGTTTTGGCCCTTTTGTCTAGTCGTATCCCTTGCACATCTCGTTTTTCCATAAGCTTCTAGAATACGAGTACTATGAGGTCTTATAGCATAATGGTCAGAGACAGGCAAATCAGGGTAAGCTGGACAAGTTATGTAACCTTCCTAAGCTTCGATTTCTTTGCCTATAAAATGAGGGTTTTATGATTAAGTATACTGAATGCACATACATTCAGAAGTTAAGTGCTTGGAACATAGTAGGAGCTTCAAAAATAGTTTTGGAAAAATTATTTCGGAAAGAGCATCGTGCATCTGAGAACTTGAGGATAGCTTGCTACAGTTCTGCCACTATTTGTTACCTTAGGCAAGTCACATTCTGTTATTAATTGGTAGGCCTTACTTTCCTCAGCTATAAAATGAAAGATTTGGTATAGGAGGTTTCTAAGAGCTCACCTGGGTCTAAAAGTTGACCTTTTTCATACACTATGCAGTGAGCACCTACCGTGTATCTGAAACTGCTCTAGTAAGGCATCCAGCAGGCAGTAAAGCCTCAAACGTCTCCACCCTCTTGTGGAGAAAGTTTGGATTCTAGTAGGAGACATGGGTGATCAGTAAGGAAAATGTGTAAAGAGGTTACCAGAGGATGGCACTGGGGGAAATGAGATACTGATTGAAGGGTACAAACTTCCAGTTATAAGATTAACATGTTCTGGGGGTCTATTATACAGGATGGTGACTATAGCTAATAATATTGTATTGTATACTTGAAAGTTGCTAAGAAGATCTTAAATTTTCTTACCATTAAAAAAAAGATCTTAAATTTTCTTGCCTGTGATGGTATGGAAGTGATAGCTAATGCCATAGTGATAATGTTTTTGCAATGAAAAATGTATCAAATCAACACATTGTACACCTCAAACTTACACAATGTTGTATGTCAATTATATCTCAAAGCTGGAGAAAAAAAGGAAAATGTGTAAATACATAGTATGGTAGATGTGATGAATGCTATATAAGAAAATAAAGCAGGAAGGGAGAATAAGCAGTGATAGTGATGAAGTTACGCTGTTTAAAGTAGAGGGCAGCCTCAGTGAGAGGTTGACATTTGAGTTACATTTGAAGAAGGTGAAGAATGAGGCAAGTCAGGAGGCCCCACTGGGGTATAAAGACCTCATAAGGCAAATGACCCAAATTTATCATAAATCACTTAAATGAAGGGCCACTAGTAATTTGCTTCTGGCAAAATAAAAATCTAGGGAATTCGCTGGTGGTCCAGTGGCTAAGACTCCATGCTTTCATTGCCGAGGGTGTGAATTCAATCCTTGGTCGGGAAACTAAGATCCTACATGCTACATGGTGCAGCCAACAAATTTAAAAAAAAACTGTAAAATTAGTTTTCTGTAATTTTGATACTACTGACAAATGGCTGTCACAAAAATGACTGGAAGATCTCGCTAGACTATATGCAACTTGAAAGCAGTATGAAAAGCTCTCAGTAAGCATGAATTCTTCCCTTCCTCTCTCTTCTTTCCTCAATGCCCCCTTATAACCCCCCAAATAATCATGGTATTTGATATTATCTGACAGCTGTTTCTTAGATGTCATTGAGTAAAATGAAAGGGAATATTGTGTATTTGTACCACTTCATAGTTAAATTTGTGGCGCTTCCTAGGTGGCGCTAGTGGTAAAGAACTTGCCTGCCAATACAGGAGACGAAAGAGACACATGTTTGATCCCTGGGTCAGGGAAGAATCCCTGGAGGAGGGCATGGCAACCCACTGCAGTATTCTTGCCTGGAAAATTGCATGGACAGAGGAGCGTGGTGGACTACGGTCCATAGGGGCACAAAGGGTCAGACACAACTTAGTGACTTAGTATGCATGCATAGTTAATTTGTAAGTAGCCACTTACCTTAAGGACAGATTCAGTGACACCCCAGGAGAAATCACAGGGAAACTGACCCTGCACATCTGGCGTGGACTCTTTCACAGTGAAACCATTTTCTTGAATGATCTGTTTATAGTAATGTGCTGAAGACTTGGGCTTTCTTTCTTTTTGTTTACTATTAAAATCCACATAAAATAATCCTCGGCGAGTGGTGTAAGCATCCTGCCATTCAAAGCCATCCAGGAGGGACCAGGCTGTGTAACCAAACACTTGTATTTCATCAAACTTGATTGCTGTACAGAAGAACAAAAGCAGATGTTCAGAGGCCTAAACACTCTGGTTCATGTTTACAGCTTCACAAATGACATGCCAGGGGCAGCATATTGTGAAACCAACCTTTTGCCTAATTTGCAGGCCAATTATATCAACTAGGAATTTTATTTTATTTATTTTTTTGAATTTTATTTTTATATTTGCAAAGGGGCAGTTATTTTCAACTAGAATGGTCCTCCCAAGTGAATAACACAGTTAAAGGGTCAAGTTTAAAATATTCCTGGTCAGGGAACTAAGATCCTGCATGGGGCACCACGTGGCCAAAAAATAAATACATGAAATAAAAATATTCACGAGACTTAACTTAGTGTGCAAATCTGTGTCAGAGGGCATGGTAATTTCCAGAACCCTTTGGGACCAATGCAGATGCCAGCTTTGACCAAGAGTTTCTCATTTCAAGCTTGGGTTGTTTCCCATTTGTAGACAAACTGTCTTCTATGAAACAATCCTCAGGGACTGAAACATCAGCTTTGAGAATGAACATATGTGAATGCAGATTTAAGGGGGAGACAGAAGCACAGTGATGTAAGAACAAGAACTGACTGGGCCGAGGGGCAAGAGGGGAGAGGGCTTGCTCTGTTGTGCTCCTGGGCAGGGCTATTGGGCAGGTTTCTCGACCTCAGTTTTCTCATTAGTAAACAAAGAGGATTAAAAAAGATGATCTTTCAGAAATTTTCTGGCTTTAAATTTAACAACATTTAGGAATTAGATAAAAATTACATATGCAATAAAAACAACAGTGGTTCAAGCAAACATGAACCTTTGTTCTTAAAAGCTTTCATTTTCTCATGGAAATGTCTCCTTTCTGCACTTTTGGTGTTTTATCACAGAATTTCTTTTCCTAAAAGGTAGAATTGATGTCAAGAGATTCTAATGAGATGGGTCTTGTGCTTTGGTGTCATAGGGCCCTGTGAGGAGGAATGGCAATGCCTAGGGAATGACACTACCTCTGCCCAGGCGCTATGGGCAGAGTTCTCTGCTCTGGGGGCCCCATGTGCATGAGCCCTGGGGCTGGGCCTGGCACAGCTCTGTTCCATGCGATCCTCCTGCAGGTTAGAAGAGTAGTATCTTGCTCTCCCTGGGGACCTTCCCTGAACGCTCTCTACAGAACCAGGGATTTTTTTCTCGAAGTTTGTGACTTTTGTTTTGGCCACATCAAGCAGTTTGCCATGATCTTAATTCCCTGACCAGGGATCGAATCCATGCTTTGGCAGTGAAAGCGTGAAGTCTAAACCACTAGATCCCCAGGGCATTCCCTTCAAGCTTATGACTTCTAAAGAGAGCTACAGAGTTGTAGAAAGAGCCACCGAGAATTCCTTTATATGGGAGAGAAATGGAGTCCAACTCTGTAGGGGACAGAACCATCATAATTAAAGCTTGTCTTCTGCGCCATTATTTCAATCAGCCACCTGCAGATGTCACTCCCTGAGTAATGGAAAAGGAATGAGAGAATGAGCAGGGCTTAGAGAAATATCCAGGAACAATAGAAATTGTTCAGCTTAGCCATTCATGGTTCATTCCTGGTATTCAGACTTTTCATCATCGAGTCGTGTAATAGAGTAAAAGGACCACAATCAAGAAAAGCTTTCAGCGTCTTAAAACTGTTAAACTTTGGACATGTCTCCTTTAGCACTGGTGGCTCACACGGTAAAGAATCTGCCTGCAATACAAGAGATCCAGGTTCAACCCCTTGGTCAGGAAGACCCCCTGGAGAAGGGAATGGCAACTCACTCCAGTACTCTTTCCTGGAGAATTCCATGGACAGAGGAGCCTGGTGGGCTACAGACCATGGAGTTGCACAGAGTTGGACACGACTGAGCAACTACACTTTCTTTTCATTTCCTTTAGCATTATGTTCTTTTTGAAGGAATGAAGCAGCACCTTGATGACAATTAGGATGTATCTATAACCTAAAATTATTTTGCTTTCAAACTCATTTAAAAAGGACATAAAACTGAAAAAAATAAGGGGGGGGGGACATGAGAGTAACATAAAATTCTGTCATCACTGCACAATAGAAAAGTCCAAGAATACCAGCAACCTATTCAAAGGTGACCTTAAATATCCTATAGCAAAAGTATTCGAAACAGTTTTTTAAAATTGAGCTACTGTATGACCAACCTTGAAGAACCTGGTTGAGGAAGTTCTTCATCATGTAGATGGCTGTGGTATCCTCTGTTTTTACGTGACTGTCCGTGAACCAGCCATTCTCAGTAATCAAGATTCGCGGATTGCCATATTCCAGTTTAATCCAGTTTAACACATCTCTTAAATTGAGTGACACATTTTGTCCCAGTTTAGCCATAGTGTTGTGGGGCTTGAAATTGTTGGGTCCAAAGGAAAAGGCAAAGAAGTCAGCTGTGCCCCTCACCTCATTCTTCTCTGCTTCAGAGAAACGAGGTAGAATGGAGAGCAACTGCTTTCTCATCACTTCTGGATAGTCGCCATCCCTGTGGATAGGGTTGGCAAACCACCCGAGCACGGAAACCATGGATTGTTGGCACTTGAGTATATCCATTGTATTTTCTGATCTGTTTGGTTCAATCCAATGGGATCCCAACGTGATTGACAGCTGACCCTTCTGATGCGGGCGGAAATTTCTGTTGTAGTTATGCCAAACTTTCGAATGAGCCTAGTAATGACAAAATATTGTTAATCTTTATTGCTGTTACTCACAAGGTTGTGACTCGGCTGGTAGAAGGTCTTTTCATGGATAAATTCATGAATTACTGGGTGATGCAGGGGGAAGCTGCCAGAGAACTCTGATAACTACAGAATCTGCACTCTGTTCTCTTCCTCCGTGCTTCCAACTTAAAGGCTCCCCTGTAAGATCACCAAGGGGCAGGCAGAGAGCCCTTGTCCAAGCTCCATCTTACCTTTTCTCTCCCTGTCTCCCTTCCAGGCCTTCTTGGGGCTGCATGCAGGTGAGATACTATGTAGATTACAGGGTTTTTTCCTCTATATAAGAAGACTCTGAGCAGCGATCTGTCACTCTTCTACGGAGTGACACTCTGTAGAAGTGACATTCTTTTGGCACTAAGTTAGAAATGCAGGGTAACACAGCCTTTAAATTCTGTAAATGGATAATAACAGAGCTCACCTCTTATTGTAAGATTTGAATGAATTAATGTACTTTAGGAGAGTACCTGGCACAGAGTAACCTCTATATGAGCCTTAGCTATTATTACTGTTATTACAAAAGGGTGGCAGGCATGGTACAAAACAGAAAACCAGTGGAAATAGTGTAGAATTTGGGGTCAGTACACTTGGGCTTCAAGTTGAAGTACAAGCTACAGTGGCCTTTGACAAGTCACTTAAGCTTTCTGAAATCTCTTCATATCTTCAGCTGTAAAATGAAGTTAAAAATAATAAGCCCCTTTGTAAAGTTGTTGTCAGATGCAGGGCTAATATATATATTGATTACGTAGCATAGAATAGAGCATCCGGGAGCTACTGCCTAAAGATGGGTGTTATTATTGGTACCCCTGGAGTTTACATTTCCAGTTGAGCTCACTTAAAACAGAGCCTCATGATCGGTCTCTAAACCATTTAATAGGTACTTACTGAGTGCTGACTCAGTGAATGCCTGTCTTGCCTTGCCTTGAGAAGCTGAAGTAAATAGTACAGGAACCTGCTCTCAGAAGCCAATGATCTCAATGGGAAAATAAGACTAACGTGTGAAAGAGAAATATATAGCACCACATAAAATAAAACAGTAAATTAAGCCAGTAAAGAACCATGCGGTGTATCAGAAGGAGAAGCAAAGGTTAAGGATTCCAATTAATGGCTCTAGGCCAGTTAAGGACTTCCCTGGTGGTTGAAACAGTAAAGAATCCACCTGCAATGTGGGATACCTGGGTTCCATCCCTAGGTTAGGAAGATCCCCTAGAAGAGGGTGTGGCACCCATTCCAGTATTCTTGCCTGGAGAACTCCATGCATAGAGGAGACTGGTGGGCTATAGTCCATGGGATCGTGAAGGGTCGGACACAACTGAAGCGACTAAAGCACACACACAAGCCAGATTAATGCCCGAGGTCTCTTTCCTGTCCTGCGAAGCCAGGACATTTTCAATAGGCTTCCCATATTTTTCTACATTTGCTTCTTTTTGTTCCCCTTCTCTACAAGGATGGTGTTTAAAAAAATTACTGCACATTTAATGTGCATCATGTAGTCTATTGTACATCCTTATGTAGTCTATTCACCTTTCCTCTTCTCAGCACCTGACCTGCTTGCCTCTTCTGTCTCTTCCTAAATCTGCCAATTTTTCCTCTATTTGGGTGCTTCTAGAACAAGAGTACAAACCCTTACTTCTTCTAACCCACAAAGTCAGCTTTCAATCTGTTCCTTTGCTTTTTTTTTTTTTTTTTTNTCCTTATGTAGTCTATTCACCTTTCCTCTTCTCAGCACCTGACCTGCTTGCCTCTTCTGTCTCTTCCTAAATCTGCCAATTTTTCCTCTATTTGGGTGCTTCTAGAACAAGAGTACAAACCCTTACTTCTTCTAACCCACAAAGTCAGCTTTCAATCTGTTCCTTTGTTTTTTTTTTTTTTTTTTTCTCACTGGAGATGTTTTATTATATTGGGTTGAATTATCCAGAAGTGCCTTTTTGTAGGTCAAAAACAATACAATACGAACAACGATTCAATCCTAATAGATCCTGTGGACATTAAAAATGCTCCATAAACTCTTGTTAGGGTGGGGAGAGATAGACATTAATGTAAGGGGTGAGGATTTCAAAACTGTTGTCTCCTTGCTTTATTCAAATTAAACAATTTCATGAAAGATTTTCTGAAGAAGGAGATGCCTCCAGCTATTACCTCTATCTACCTGTTCTTACTCAGTTTTCATTGGAAGATTCTGGGACCACTTAGCAAGCACCTCAATGTTTCCAAAGATCCTTAAAGAATATTCTTCTCAAAAAAGTGTTCAGGCTGTAACCTCCTCCCCTGCCTCCAACCTGAGGTTGCAGTTCCTGGAAGGACTCTCAGTACTGCCTGGGACAGACTCCATCTGAAGTGGTCTCAGCTGCTCCAGACTTTTCTGGGGCTGAAATCACATCAGGTCTTAACTGCATTTTTCCTGATTTGAAACAAAAGCAATTGTGCATTGCTAGAATTCAAAGGGAGGCATTCTTTGCTTATTCTAATCCATCACTTAATCCCTTGGTAGCCTCAGTGCTTTCATCCATAAAAGCCCCAGTGATCAGTAGTATGCCTCCTGTGGGTGGGTGTGCATCTCTGATGTGTAAACTGTAAAGCATTAAACACATGTAAGATTCTGAGCCATAAACTAGCTGCCTGGCAAATATGATGTCATCAGACACTCTGGGGAAAGTGAGTTGAAATTCGTATAATGTATTGAACCAGTCCCAACCACAATTAATCAGTTCTAATAGGAAAAAACAAGAAGGAAGAATTTTCTTTGAAATAAATATTCTACTGCATATTTCAGTGATTAAATGAAAGATGACGTAAGTTGTGATAAAACAGACTTGTATCTTTGCAGTAATTTTCCAAGCAAGTTTTCTGGAAATATAGATCTCTCCATATATCTAGATACACACGCTATATACACATGTTGTAATGCCCCAAGGTGACCTTGGTGTTTCACAGTGTCTCTTTCACCTTTGCTGCTATTTGCATAGGCTATCAAGGTATCTAGGGTTATCTTTGCTCTGGGCTGAAGAGAGCCTCTCCATTCTCATGCAGAGAATGTGGAGGAGGTTCTTTGTGCAGTATTTATAGTTATAACTTGATCCTGTTTGCCAAGTAACCAGGTAAAAAGTATTGCTCCAAAAGAGTGAGTTTGACATAACTCTTGATGAAACTGGAATATCTATGCATGTGCTTTGATCCAACGCTCAGAAAGGAGGTCTGCTGAGGAAACTGGGCCACAGTTGGTGGGGGGAGTGCAACCTGGGCCCTGCAACCTTGCACAACCGTCATTCTGTGATTTTCCAAGGTTACCCTCTATCTTGTACAAGGCCATCTACCTTTGGAATGATTGATTTAAGGGAGCTTCAACCTTTGTTCTTTAGATTCAGTAGCTTAAAGGAGAAGTCCGCTTTTTCTTTTTGAGGCAGATAGCAGGGCCTAATGTCACTGAGAGACAGCCAGGGGCCCAATATCTCATTCTGCTCCCTCCTCTAATCTAACAGAGCAGTTCTCTGATGCCACTGGAAGTCCAGACGTGTGATAGGAAGCAAATAAGATAGCTGGACCACATTAGAAACAAAGATGAAGAAGGGGTTAGGGTCAGGATGGTGGAAGGGACACAAATGGAAGGCAGTGCTTTGGATGGCATGTACTGAAGAAACCTGGTACATCACACGTGTCTAAGGAATGCCCAACCATTGGCCAAAAATTAAATTTTCAAATCTGTGCATGGTTTTAGTCACATTTTGGCTGAAATATTTGCATGTGAACTAAAAACTTGCTTATTGTTAAAGCTATCTAATAAAATATTAGCACCATTAAAGAAAATTTACTTTAAAACTCCGCAGAGCACATTGTTTCCATATTTCTGTTTCCCTCCCAGCTTTTCAAAATATATTTCTCAGCTAAAGTCATTCTAACATTTTTCCATGTTATTTTTAGTTTTCATAATAACCTTAACAGTATGAGTTGGATGAAATACGATTTCCTTAGTCATCTCCCTCTTTTGATAAAAATTAGCTTGTCTTTCCTTTCCTGTCTCCTTTCCTCCTCACTTTGGTCATATAGCTTTTAATTTGTTTGAATTATTTCCTTAAAAATAAAAACAAACCCAGGAATGAGCTACCTATTTTTTGAAATGCCTTACATATTTCCAAATTGCTTTGCATACATTTTGTCCTTCAGTGTGACTGTTGGAATCTACTTGGAATCATTGATTGCTCTTTTGGGGGAAAACTGGCGGTCAGGAATGCTACATAAGTGCTGCTCACCTACGTGGTACCACGGGGGACAGGACTTGGATCTTGAGAGCAGAACGCCTAGGCTTTGGCCCTGGCCCTGCTACTAACTTTAAGGTCTTGCATAAGTTACTTCCCTCCCAGCGTAGGTCAGGCCCCTCCTTCACTATATTGAGCTAAAAATGGACATTCCAGAGCATTATTGTGAAGATAGAACAGGTAATATACTTAAAGACCTTATGAAAACCACAAAAACCTAAATTTAAAGTACTTTAAAGGGGGAAGCTGAAAATTAATTAACTTGCTGTGGAGAACAAGTGTGGGAAGTTGTGTGGGCACACCAGTGTTTGCAAATGGCGCTCCCTGAGCTCTCAAGGCTCCTGGCCGACACTTTTGCCCTCATTTATTTTTGTTGCTGCTGACTGAGTTTATTCATTGTCCATTTGGGCTAGAATTAATTTCCGTTTGATTCATTTTTCCATTTACCTAACACTTAAAAATTTTTTTTAATTTTTACCCAGCACTTCTTTATATTAAGTATTAAGTTTTCTACTAGTTACAATCCTGCTCTTCTAAATTATTTAATATTCATTCATTCCACATTATTTCTTGGGTGCTTAAGATATGTCAACATTATAGTTCATTGCTAAAAAGATTATATGACTATTATTTCCTTGAAATATATTACGTGATTGTTATTTTCTTATTATTTTTTGGACAATCTTGAAATTCTCTTGGAAGCAACATCTTACACTCATTATTCTTAGGAGAGAATTTAAATATTAACAAAAGTTATTACTTTTCATAAAGAAGATATTTACCCATTTTATTTCTAATGGTTTGAATTCATGTTTTATATGGTTGGAGTAACACAGATCATGTTAACATTCATTTTCCTCCTATTTTCTTTTCAATCATGATATCTTCAACTTATTCTTATAAATCATTGATTGTTATCAATTTGCATAGTGTCAAGATTTCCCCATAGAAGTCATGTAAAAACTACTCTATTTGTTCCTGCAGAAAAAGGTCCTATTATTGTCATATAATTCTAATTTCAATTGTAATATTACTAGATTAAACTAATGCCTGAGCCAGAATCTAAGCCTGGCAACACAAAGAAGAAAAGGTTTAGAATAAAGGCAATAATTTATTAAGTGAAGCATCTGTAGGTTTTTCCAGATATTAGGCGGGCACTTAGAAGAAATTAATATCAGTAAATTGGTACCTTACTGAAGTTCAGATTACTTGCCCAAGGAGAATATATGCATGCCAGCTTTGCAGAAGGCGGAATGACATTTTAAGTTTTCTGTTATTATTAAATTGACAATAGTGATCCTGTTAGTAATATTTTCATGCAAAAAGACTGTATCTCCAAGTATAACTGAAGCCAAAATGGCCTGGGTTGGAGATTTGAAGTCTTTCCTCAGAATTTAGAAATAAAAAGTTAAAGATAGTCAATATAGAAACCACTCTGAAAATTACAAATAATATAATTATTACAAAAGTAAAAAGAAGACCTACCACTTTGGGGCTTGCCACAAAGGTAGACTGGCTGTAAACCTAAGGAACCTAAAACTTCAGGGCTCCTCACTGGCCTGAGTCCCCATGAAATGTCCTGGGTGGGGTGGGGAGCCAGACAGTGATTGGAAACGTTTCTATTTAAGTATTTCTGATAAATTCCTTGAAGAGACCTCAGAAAATAAGAAATCTTAATCTCTAAGACTACAATTACTACAGTAATTTTAACATTAGTTGTAATATTTTTCTCATCCTAAATAGATGTTTACTTTTGTACTAACACTTGTGTTTATGACTTTGTTTTGCTTTTTTTTCCCTTTATGTAAACTTCAGGCCCAGGCAACATAGATCCACTCTTGGCCTACAGGATTCTTAACTGTATCTATTTTGTTCACAGTTTTACAAACGGATGCTCAGCAGAGAGCCTGGCATAGAATACTTGTTGAATGAATGCCCACTATGGATCAGCTAGTTTGCTGGTGACCTGAGATATGCTGTTGATAATACAGCCTCTGCAGAGCAGGTTTTATTTTTCCCATTTTAGAGAAGAAACTGAAGTTTACAGAGATGGAATAGTGATGGAGCCAGGATGTGAACCCAGGCCTCTCTGAACACTATACTAAACCATCTGGTTTTCTCTATGTCCCACCAGTTCTAAATTTTGAATCTTGGGGAAAGGCCATTTGACATGAACCACGACAGACTATTTTAAAATTATATTTTCTTTCTGCTGCACTTGGTTATTAAAAGAACTAAATAGTCTTAGAATGAGGGTCTCACTCTTGCCTGTTGAGAATAAAATATCTATATAAGGGTCTGAAATTTAGGATCATGTAGAAAGTTCGTGGAGGACCTACCAGCAAATTTGGGATTTTCAGAAAAGCATGTTGTTGTCCAAGTGCCTAGTACAGCATGTGACACTTATGTGTAATTCCCCCCTTTCCTAGAACTGGCAATGTTGACATTGGATATTGTTCTCACTGCTGTCAGAGGCTAAATGAATCCCTTAGGAACCATTTTTACACTTGACTGTCTTGACTAAAGATGGTGATCTGTACACCATTGTCAATGTTAGACTGAAAGGGCAGGGATGCTTTGGTTGCATAGCACTTAGCACAGCATCATCTTCGCACAAGTCTTAATTAAATACTTCCTTAAAGGTGAGTGACTTTCATGATAAAATAGAATAGTGTTTAAATTGCAGAATCATAGACAATTTATAATATAAACAGTAATAAAAATAAACATATATCTAGTGCTAAATATACTGAGCTTCTTAATACACTGTCTAGGTTTGTCATAGCTTTCCTACATCATTTTGCTAACAAAGGTCCATATAGTCAAAGCTATGGTTTTTGCAGTAGTCATGTATGGATGTGAGAGTTGGACCATAAAGAAGGCTGAGCACTAAAGAACTGATGCTTTTGGTAGTGCTGGAGAAGGCTCTTGAGAGTCCAGGGGACAGGAAGGAGATCAAACCAGTCAATCATAAAGGAAATCAACCCCAAATATTTATTGGAAGGACTGATACTGAAGCTCCAATACTTTGGCCACCTGATGAGAAGACCCATATCATTGGAAAAGACTCTGATGCTGGGAAAGATTGAGGGCAGGCGGAGAAGAGGGCGTTAGAGGATGAGATGGTTGGATGGCATCATTGACTCAATGGACATGAGTTTGAGCAAACTCTGGGAGATAGTGAAGGATAGGGAAGCCTGGTGTGCTGCAGTCCATGGAGTTGCAAAGAATGGACACAACTCTGTGACTGAATAACAGACATTTGTGGTTCAGTCAATAAAAATACCAAGCACTATTCTAACTACTTTCCATGTCCTATCTCATTACAGTCTTCATTTAAATCTCGAGAGGTAGGTACTATTATTATTCCCATTTTATAAGAGAGCAAGGGAAGAGAGGTTAGGTGGCTTGTTCATAAGTCAAGCTGAGGCTGTATTGCTCCAAGTTTTGTGTTCTTGCCTGCTAATTAGAGGTAGAAGATGGACTTTAGAGATCATTCGGTCTAATTCTTTAAAACCCTTTGTTACGGAAAAGATGCTGAAGCACAAGAAATAAGTAACTTGCCCAACATCTCAGTTAGTGCAAAGCTAGAATTAGAGCTAAATCCTTCAGCCTCTAGGTCACTGTCATTTCTGGACATGATGCACATTAAACTATGTGCGTTCAAAACAGACATTTATATTTTAGACTCAAAGGTGATTGAACAGGCTGTGTGAATGCAAGGAGTATGTAACAGACATGGCACAAAAACGAGGGGCAGTACACTGAGAAAGACATGTGACAGTGGGTGCCAGGAACACTTTAAGAGGACTTCCCTTGTGGCTCAGCAATAAAGAATTCACCTTCAATGCAAGAGAAGCAGATTTGATCTCTGGGTTGGGAAGATTCCCTGGGGAAGGAAATGGCAACCCATTCCAGTATTCAGGCCTGGAGAATTCCATGGACAGAGGAGACTGATAGGCTATATTGTCCATGGGGTCACAAAGAGTCAGACATAACTGAATGACTTTCACGTTCACTTTTCATCCAGCCTTACCAGCTGGGACATCATCTCAGTCCCCAAACAGAGAGTTCATCAGCATTACCTCCTGTTCTGCTTAATTATTTTTTTCCCCTTAAAGAAATTATACACAACAGTAAAAGCAAGTTTAGAGAAATCATTTTTACTTCTTGCTTTCCTTCAATCCATGGCTATTATTTTATCCTTTTCTTCACATTTCATTCATTATGGTGATTAATTGCTTAAATTCAAGTCTATAAACACTTATTTAACAAAACAAGGCAGCTTTGCACAGTGACAGTATTGTAGCCAATTTATCCAAAGTGTGATTGTTGCTAACTGAAAACTTCCCCCAATATCCTGCTTAAAAACAAACAAAACAAAAAAAGCACACATACAAATACAAAGAGAAAACAAATACAAGGCACTTTAGTAAGCATTTAGAAAAAAATATTAACAAGATAGTTCCTGTCTTCAGGTGACCTCTAGTAGGAGAGAGAAGTACAGAAAGAAGTAGAAGAAAAATTAGTTAGAAATGATAACAAAATCTTAATGTAATAATATTCAAAGTTTTAAAAAATATCTATATGTATAGGCTTATATATAGAGAGAAATATATTTTGACATTGAACAAGCTGCTAGCATTGTTAGTTCTGGGGTATGGATTTAGGAGTAAGAAAAGAGACAACTGTTCGTTTTTAACTTTATGTCTTTCTGTATTGTTTAAATGTTTTGTAGTAAAAATGCATTATTTTGAAATTTTAAAAAGTCAAGGGAATAGGTGGAAACATGTTTGCTGTCAGTAATTTTAATTGCTCTGTGGTATCACTTTTCACTTTCTCTGAAGTTCCAAAAGTCTCCAAAAAAAAAAGTGACTTAAATAAAAAAAGTTCTGTTCTTCTGGATTTCATTATATATTAAAGAATGTTTAGTTTTTTTTTTCACTCCAGAATAACACATTCATATTTAAAAGTAAAATAAGGAAGCATACAATAACATGTGCCTACCATGTAAAATGAACTGATAACAGTAAACCCAACCCTTTATTTAAGACTCAGTCACAGAATCTCTGGTCGAGATATGATGCTCTAGAGAACCAATGAATGAATCCTGCAAAATACTAAAGGATCCTGGTTTTCACCAGCCTTAAGGCTCCCCCAGTTTTTAGGTGGTACTATTAGATCACCCAGGAAGTCACTTTCATTACTTCTGCAAGTCACTATTTATTGGTTAGTTAATTAGAAGGTTCTAGTCTATTCTCAGTGTCCCTCTGCTTTTCAGCAGCAGAATCGCTGTTAATGTTCAATAATTTTAATTACTCCTTTTCCTTTTAATATAAACTATTTTCTAATACTGAGTTTTCTCAGTAAGATTTTTTGCATGCAATTAAATGACACATATATTATGTTATAAACTAGTATATGTTTCCCTCAGTTCATAGTTTCATTGTATTCACTGTTTCCATTAGTTACAATATTTTCGATCTCCAGTTGGGCCTAATTTTCCATGTATGAGAGTGTTCACATCAAATCAAGCTGTTTAAATATGATCACAGTGTTATTCTCTGAACATTTATAATTACATTTATTTAAACCTGTTAATCATTCACGGAAGTATAACTTTCTCTACTTAATGATTAGAAAAGGTAAACACTGGGCTCTTGAAGGTTTTAAAACACCAACTGTTCTCTACAAATAGTTTTTTTACTAGACTCTTCTGTCAAACAATGGTATTCTGGTTATTGAAACTCTTTGGCAATTCTTATCCAAAAGCTGTTTTAACCTTGTATTTAAATTTGATTAGAAACATTGATAAGAATACTATTTTTAACTTGCTTGATCACTATTTCCTGTATCTTGTTAGATGTGTCTTAGGTCCTAATAAAGATGAGTTGGGATTATAAGGTAGGTACTACGGCGTTCCCTGGTGGCCTAGTGGTTAGGATTCTGGGTTTTCACTGCCATGGCCTGGGTTCAATCCCTGTTGGGAAACAAATCCTGCAAGCTGCTCAGTGAGGCAAAAAATATATATATATTTTATATATATACACACACACATATTTGTGTACATATAATGTTATATATATACCATGCATTAGCTAATTACATGAATAATTATGTTAACATTTTTAAACTTTAGATAGTATTGCCAAAGGCACACATATATCAGTAAATAGTGCTTTAATAGGACATTAAAGTTCTGACAAGTAAAAATTAAAATCATGGGAAAAATAATAAACCTCATGATTAATGCATGAGTTAGGGATAAACTGTTCATAGATTTTGTGAACAAATAAAACACATGGCTAGATTGTTTTGGTCTTTAAATAGGCAAAGTGAAGTCAAATATCTATCAAGACTGCGTCAACACAAGTGGCTGCCATAAGGTTGTAGGCTGTAAACTGGTCTTTTTTGCTGAGGCTAGGTTGCTGATTCATGTCAGCTAACTTGCTAACTTGTATTCAGACTGATGAAATTTAAATTTTGGATCTGACACTTATTGTGAGTTAAAAAAAACACGTGTATAGTTGTGTAATCTTACAATTATACAAAATACAAATTTCTGTGGGCTTGTTTCATCAACTATAAAATGCCTATAAGAATACCTACCTGGCAGGGTTGATGTAAAAATTAAATGAGATAACATATGAAAAGTGGGGAAGGAAATGGCAACTTAGTACAGTTTTTGACACAATAATAGGTGTGCAGTAAAATAATTTTATCATAATAACTATTAAGAATAGTATAATAGAACATAAAGTTATCTATAATAATTGTCTCAAGTGCCCATTTTAAGAATTAAAACCAGTTTCTTCCTTTATCCCATTTCTGTGTTATTTTTCCTTTGTTTTGTTTTTGGTGTTAGAAGGGAAGTGGTGAAAGGTAGCCAGTTAGTTTTTTTTAATGTTCTTATGGACAGAAAAGCCTGGGCAAGACTTTTAGCTAGCAGATTTAACAAAAATTAATTTTAATATATTGTTGTCTTGCAACCCAACTTTAACAAGGGAACTTTTAAAAATTCCTTTTTTTTTCCCCTTGGAAAAAACTGTTTCAGATGATCCTTGAAGGCTTTGCTTCTCTGTAACCAAGACAAGCTAAAAAGTGCTCCTGCTAGAAACTCCATTTTAAAATGTTATGCTTAGTTTTCAAAATATTGGTGGGAGGTTGGGCTGAAGAGGTTTCAAAATGACATTTAATCTATTTAAATGTGCCTATGAAACAGTGCAGCATTCTTGTTCAAGAAAACAGTTGCAGCCGTCTGTTGCCAAAGAAGGCTTAGCTATAAATCATGAGAATGGTGGCTTTTTCACAGCTGTTTCTGCAGTTTTAGCACTAAATTTTGGTTAGGAATTTTGACAAAACCCTTAAGAAGCATATTATTTAAAGATGAATGTTTTCTTTTCATTTTAAAATACAAAATAATCTCTTTACTTTTTCTTACTTTATGTATTTTTTGCTTTTATTTTTATTTTTTTATTTTTTGCTTTTAATTGTGAAAATTGTCATAACACATAAAGGTAGAAAGGATAGTATAATGACCCCTGAAAATACATCACTCAGTTTTAAGAGCTGTCAACATTCTGCACCTTGTTTTGAGATGGGCTTTCAATGTAAACTTTGTAATAGAAGCAGGTATACACAATGAATTGGATGTTCTGAAAAGATAATATGTTTATGCTAGTATCTGGTTTGGTGTGTGTGTGTGTGTGTGTGTGTGCGTCTGAAGCCACTTTTATTCAATTACAATTTTAAATCCTTTCTGGGGCAAAGCAGATTTTCCTTAAAGAGCAAATAATCAATTGAATTATTTATTGAATATCTAATACATGTGCAGCCTTGTGTGGCCTTCTCTGAGGGAATGACGCCAATAAATGCCAAGACAGAGTTCCTCAAAGAGGTGGAAAAATAGGGCATAAATCAAGTCGTATTCCAGGCTCAGGAACAAACTTGTGAGGCCTTGACCTCGAGTAGAGTTTCCCAACGTATCTTGTCCTGAAACCCTCTTTCACAGTATTAAGCAATCTCTTGAGCCCCTGAGGAATTTAAAGATATCATTTCATCATTTGTGTGTGGTATACAAACAAGTGTTGACCTATATTTTCTTTTATGTAATTCTATTTCATTAAAGATTGTGCTGAAAAGTTTATTTCAAATAAATTTAGAATATTCAGAAAATAAAATATGAATATTTAAAATACTCATACATAAATATTGACATTTTCCCATTTAATAATGAATAGTTTTATGCTAAAATTATTTTAACTACATAGGAAAATGTATTTTATGACACATTTTTAAATGACATACTGTGTTTGGTATTAGGACTGAAAAAGTGAAAAGTGAAAGTGAAGTCACTCACTCGTGACCGACTCTTTCTGACCCTGTGGACTGTAGCCTGCCAGGCTCCTCCATCCATGGGATTTTCCAGGCAAGAATACTGGAGTGGGTTGCCATTCTCTTCTCCAGGGCATCTTCCTGACCCATGGATCAAACTCAGGTCTCCTGCATTACAGGCAGAGTCTTCACCCTCTGAGCCACAAGGGAATCCCACTGAATATGTACTCAAATACAGAATAAAATTTACATATTCATTATGGTTTTCCAAGGCTGGTACATCTATATCTTTTTGTATGGAATGTGATATTGGGCATAACAAAGATGAACATTTTTTATTTTAAATGTCACATATTTAAGGATATTAGAAAACACTGGTCTTTCATATATAATAGTATATAAGATTTCCTTTCAAAATAAACTGTTTTTTCTTTTTTTTTTTTTTCTGGCCAATCATCTTATGGGATTTCAGTTACCCAACCAAGGACTGAACCCCAGGCCATGGAAGTGAAAACAACAAATCCTAACCATTAGATCCCCAGGAGACTCCCCTCAAAATAAACATTTTTAAAGAAAAAATAATTAATAATGCATGTGGTACTTGGGTATACAAATGAGCCATCAAAAAGCCACCATGAAGGAATGCTTTGTGAAACACANTTGGGTATACAAACGAGCCAGCAAAAAGCCACCGTGAAGTAATGCTTTGTGAAACACAAAGTTATGGCATTAAAAATGGATAAATATTAATACATTTATAATATTGCTTCTATAACATTTTATCTGAATTCTTGAATTTTACTCTTAAAAAAGAACAAGTGTACAAAAAGTAAGTTTATTGTTTTGTTCATAAATAACTATATAAGAGAATTGGGTTGGGGCAACTCTTTCAAGTATTTTACAAATAACACAAAACTAGTAGGAACAGTCTTTATTCCCAAGGTGTGAAAAGCCAAACTAGATACAATCATCAATGTTATTTTCTCATTTAATATTTTTAAAGCATCATTTGTTCTCCAAAAACATCCTGATATGCTATAAATTAGGGTCTTTGTGTGGGACTTAACAAGTCTGGTGAAAATCTCCTTGAGGTGGTTTTGTAAAACTGAGACAATTGTATGTCCCTCATATTGACTGTATTTAAAGTTGCTGTTCTTTAGGCTTCATATCTTTAACCAGTTGACAATTTATAGCTTTAAGTCAACGGTTTTCAAGGGAGGGAAGGGGGAGAAATTTTGCATCCCCCTCACCTCCAGGGGACATTTGGTAATGTCTGGAGCCAGTTTTGGTTGTAACCCTGGGGACAAACATGCCACTGTCATCTAGGGGATAGAGGCCAGGGATGCTTCTAAACATCATACAAAACACAGGACAGATCATGAGGAGGAAGAATTATTTGGCCCAATATGTCAATAGCACCCAGGTTAAGAAATCCTGGTACCATGTAAACAGTGCACATCTATGACAGATAATAACTTAAAGCCATGAAATGATCAGAACTATCATAGAAGCTAGAGTATTAAGTGGTGTAAGAAACTGAAGGAGTTACCATCTTATGAGCAACCTCATATCCCCCACCTCCCTGTGTTTACTCAGAGGCTCTCAAATATTTCATTTTAAAGTGGGGAAGGGGAATAAAATTCATATATTTAAATTATTTTGCATATTTGTTGATTTACAGATAGAATAAAAACAGATACTATTACTGCCTTTATTAACATGAAAACTTGGCGCTTTGCTGCTCTGAGGCATGCGTGCATAGGCCAAACAGGCTAGAATCTTGTCTCTGGGATTTTAAAACCTGATTTTGGGACAGAGAACTATTTCCTCTACAAAGGAGAGTATGAGGCAAACCCACAAGAAGAAATGAACAAGAGAGACTAAGATAAAGAGCTTGTGAGGGTGTCCTAGTTACTGGGTTCATTCATCCCTGTGATTTGGTTACAGGAAATTGCTCATTTTTGCTTGTCAACTTGAGTTAGGTATCTGTCTCTTGCAACCAAGAATCCTAACTTATAAAACACACCACTGAATAAATATAAGCAATATTTCAAGAATTAGCTAGAATGTAATGAAATACGAATTTTGAACCTGTGGTTGGTTCTTTGATTACAGTGTATAAGATAGAAATCCCAAGCCACTTATTCCGCAGTATTAATACCTAGCATGTACCTAATATTCTGTGTTAGGTGCTGGAAACATAAAGCACATCAGGCACAGTCTCTCCTTGTAAAGAACTCTCAGGCTAGTCGAGGGAGACAGAAAAATACCACATGAAAGGAGTGCTATGATAGAAGCAAACATGTCTTCTTATGGGAGCCCTCAGGAGGGGCACTAACTCTGATGAGTTGAGAACTTAGCAGTGGAGACTGCCGAAATTGAGTCTTGAAGGACATTAGATGGATAAAGCAGGGAGTTAGAAGGGCACTCTTGCTGGATAGAGCGCTAGTAGACTTAGCAAGGACGCACAGAGGCTGCGTGGAGAGGAATAAGTGAAGTGAAGTGAAGTCGCTCAGTCGTGTCCGACTCTTTGCGACCCTATGGAGCCCAGCAGGCTCCTCCATCCGTGGAATTTTCCAGGCAAGAGTACTGGAGTGGGTTGCCATTTCCTTCTCGGTGGAGAGGAATAGTAGAGTAAAATTAAGACCCTCTTGGGCTTCTGGGGTGGCTCAGACAGTAAGGGATCGGCCTGTGATAGGAGAGAACTGAGTTCGACCCCTGGGTCAGGAAGAGCCCTTGGAGAAGGGAACGGCTACCCACTCCAATATTCTTGTCTGGAGAATCCCATGGACAAAGGAGCCTGGTGAGCTTCAGTTCATGGGGTCACAAAGAGTCGGACATGACTGAGGGGGTTTCCCTTTCACAAAGCACTCCTAGTAGTGTGTTATTATGGAGTGTGGAGTACTAGGGGTTAGCGTTACTGATGGGGACAGGAGTGTGGCCAGGAGGGAGGAAATGGAGGCTGGGATTGTGTCTTGAAGATCTTGTGAAAACTTGGAACTTCATTCCTAAAACTTTGGAAAGCCACTAATGGATTTTATGCAAAGGAGTGACATGATGCTTGGCAGAAATGTCATTGTATAAACAGAGATGATAATAGATACCTGGGAAGGTTGTTGTAAAAATCATAGAAAATATTTAAAGCTATGATTATAGTGCTTAGAGATGGTCAAGTCCGAAGAAGGCACCCTCTTTCTGTCCAAATGTTGTTAAAAACTCAGAGTGGAGCATCTATTAGTAGGTATCATTGTGGCAGATTTTTACCCGAGACTTGGCTTGCTCTAAGGTAACCCCCACATATTCAAAAAAGTGAAATCTAGATTCCAGGTCAGTCTCAGGACTGGCTAGACCATTCAGGTTTNTCCGAAGAAGGCACCCTCTTTCTGTCCAAATGTTGTTAAAAACTCAGAGTGGAGCATCTATTAGTAGGTATCATTGTGGCAGATTTTTACCCGAGACTTGGCTTGCTCTAAGGTAACCCCCACATATTCAAAAAAGTGAAATCTAGATTCCAGGTCAGTCTCAGGACTGGCTAGACCATTCAGGTTTCCTGCAAACCAGAACATTTAAGACTCAGATGATGTTTTCAACATCATCCTGGAAGTAGAAAGGCTACAACGAGCCACTGTGAAATCTTTTCAGTATCTGAGAACTGGGGAATAAAGTGGTCTATAAATGACTTATTAATTTAGTTTTTTTTTTTTTAACTCAATAAATGTTCTTGGACAAAAAACTAAGCCTAAAGAAATGCTTCTTCTGGGTCACAAGTTGGCATAATAAGGGAGAAATACTTTGTTGCAACATAAAATATCAAATGAATCTTTTCTATGTTAAATAGGAAGAGGAGAGGGGTAAATGAGAAAATCTAGCTCACCCTGGGCTGCCAAACTATTGCAAGATTTCTCTCTGGTGCTATAAGTCACTGGGTTATGCAGTAGATTTCACTTTCTGACTGATTGCAAGGGACCCCTCATGCTCCTTGTGTAGGTCAGTGATTTAGAAACTTAAAGGGATAAAAGTAATTATTTGGAAAATAATTAAAATGTAATCCTTTTATTTTAAACAATAAAACTTATCTTGCTAACTAATTTTATGTTAAAGACAGAGTTTATTTCAAATTAGAGGAAAATGAAAAATATCTGAAAATATAGCTTTGATAGAATAAGTTTGGAAACAGTATCTATTTGTTAATTAAAAATTTTTGTTTCTGTGTGTTTTTATCAGATAGTTTTTAGGGCTTTAACCACTGAAACATATTCTTCATGATAATTCTAATTGTTAACATTTTTCTAAGTAGGTGACCAAAAACTTTTAACAATTTAGAATATTTTTATTTATAAAAAGATTAAATAAGCATATATGTACATATGTATATTTGCATAGAAAGCTTTATAAAGACTATATGAGATACTACTAACAGTAGTTTCCTTGAGTTTGGGATTATCAGGTACAAAGGGAGGGATAAATTTAACTTTTTCACTTTATATCTCAATTTACATGAGCATGTATTGTTTTAATAATTTAAAGAACTAAATAAAAGGAATATTTTTCTAAAATATATATGCATAATCTTCACAGTTAATAGCTGTATGCTTTCTCCCCTTTGAGGTCTATTTGCCAAATCACAGTATACCCATACATTAATATTTGTTCTGTATACAAATACAGTCAAAGATACATAAATGACCTTGAGATTGTAATGCAATATATTAACTGAACTGCAAGGGCACGTGTGACTGAAACATAGTGCAATGCACATGTATAATAATCCAAAAAGTTCAAAAAGGAAAGAAGGGTTAACAGGTATTTTTGTATGTGAAAATTTAGACATGAAGTAATTTTATGTTCCTATATGTTTTTCTGTTTCTACATATTTAACATTTGATTATTAAAACATCAAATTATTCTCCTAGCACATTATGAAACCCTATTAGTAAAGTTTTTTCATTTTCAAAATGTAGCAGGTGTCCAGAGTAATTTATTTTTTCCAAGTAAACTATTTAGATTAAAAAGTGAAGCCTGATTCTAGATATTAGCCTCAATGTAAGACAAAACTCTTGAAAGTTCCTGAAAGATTGCTCTTTTAAAAATATTCTTAATATAGATATTCTGTGTTTAATAATGTTGTAATTTTTAAATTCCGTGGTCACAACAGCTCATTTTACTCTGTAACCTTGGGCAACTTATTTAATCTCACTAAGCTTCAGTTTCCTCATCTTTAAAATGGGGATAATAAAGGACCTAGTTCATAAGGTTATGAGGATTAAATATGATAATACATATAATATGCTTAATGCCATTTGTGGTAAATAATAAGCTCTCAATAAATATTAGCTATTATTTTGCTTACATTTCACTATTCTTTTAATCATTTTAGCATTTCCCAACATAAACTCTAGGTTTTGAAATATACTCCTTTAAAACACTTAGTAGAGCATTTTCTTTCCAGTTGTTATATTACTAGTTTAATTTTAACTCCTAGAACAAATAGTCTCATCTTTTCTGCCATGTAACACAAAATCAACTGTGGAACACATTTATTTCAATTCTTCCATTTAATATGTATTATCAGTTAGCTAACATTTATCTACCTCATTATTGCTAAATATCACTAAGAATAGCAATATCAACAACAAATACATGTTTTAAATGGTCATGCCGTAACATTAAGTTCTGAATTGGTTGCATATGGTCAGAAAAAGGGTTTCAACAATTAAATTTATGAAGGACTGGCTTTCCACAGAATGAAAGTAAACTCATATTCTCACTTTCTGATGTATAGCTGTAGATTTTAAAATAGTTAATCTAAAAAGTGCAATATTTAAGGAAAATAATTGGGTCAATACAGTAATAAAACATATACTACCTTAAGTATGAAATCTGAGGATAGAACTTGTGAATTAGACTAAAATTAGTTGAGCTGATTTCAATAAAAAGTTATTTAAATGAAACATACATTTTCATAGTTTCTTTTAAACTCCTGCTCTTTATATTCTGAAAGTATACTATGAAGTCAGCTGTACAGTACCTTGATCAGGTTGTGTCCCACGGTGTAGACAGCTGCTAAATTTCCCTTCTCTCCAGGAGCATGGATACCAGTCCCATACCCATGCCAAGCGACTAGGTATGGGTTGTGGATTGTAATCCAGTATTTGACACGGTCCCCAAACGTCTGGAAACAGTATGTGGCATAGTCATTGAAGAAATCTATTATGGTTTCATTTTTCCACCCCCCATATTTTTCCTGGAGCGCCAAAGGCAAATCCCAATGATATAAAGTAACTATAGGTTCAATGTTTCTAAGTACCAGAGCATTGAGAAGAGTATCGTAATACTGGAGACCTTTTGCGTTGACAGCTGATACTATTCCACCTGGGAAAAGCCTTGGCCAGGAAATTGAAAACTGATAGAAAGAAACACCTATAAAATCCAGGGCTGATAAGTCCTTTTCCAGAAAAATGTAACTGTCACTGGAATTATTCGTGCTGTTGACATTTTTAAGGTGTGTATGGATGAAGTGATCCCATACAGAAGGTCCTTTTCCGTCTGCCTTCCAATTTCCTTCCACTTGAAATGCTCCAGTCCCAACGCCCCAGGAAAAGTTTTTAGGAAAAGTGTCATAGAGAAACAGCTGACTTTCATTTACCGGACTGAAATTAGGATTTTTAGACCATATAGTTCTTCCGTCTCCAGAGAATCCAGTAACAGCTCGTAGGAGAATAAACGCTGACAGGATGACAGATCTTTGCAGTCCCCCGCTGGACATTGTCTTCCTATAACGTATGTTTCTTTCATCAGTGCTGAAGAAAATCCATTCATTCCCTGGAGATCATGCCGCACAGCCTGGCTTCATTTGCCACTAAACTGCTCGACTGTCTTATCAACGCTTCAGTATAAAAGCTTGTGATTGTAAAGCTCTGTCAATGATTAGCTTGAACTGTGAGACTTAGGATGGGTCAGGGAGAGCAACGTAATTTGAGGGAGGTGGCTCTATTGCACTCACCAGCATGTTGCCTTCTCTCTTATTACTGGAAAAATTATATGGAAATGCATCAGTGACAAATAGTTCAAATGTGTAACTTATGTATAAACAAGGAAGAAAATGCCGTAGTTTCTTTGTCGCCTTTCATAGTGATGCAAATCTTTTCTGGATGTTTTGGACATTATTGAGTAAAGTGTATACCTTTTCTATTTTTTGTAGATTTTGAGTGGTAATTTTATGTTTCACATTTCAGAAAAAGCAATTTAATGGACAAATAAACAGATCTCCTGTATGCCAATAATAAATAATTAGAAAACATAAGATATTATACATCCATGAAAATTATAACACATTTAAGAATAATCTTTTTAACTACTGTTTATTTTAAGAAAATTTTAAAAATGTATTTATAAATTAAAAAATAAAGGAAGAAATATACAGCACTTTCTGGGTAGAAACATTGAATAATTTCCAACTTAATTTATACATTTAATGCACCTTTAACCAAAGTCCTCTGATCCCAAATTTTAGTTCAACAAAATTATTGTGGAAATTCACTTAAAGAATAAATATACAATAATTACAAAAGCAAAACTGAAAAAGAAAATAGTGATGCTGTGTACTACCTTCAGATATGAAAACATAAAGAAAAATTTAAAGAGCATTGTCTGGAATAAGAATAAATAGAAATAAGTATTGTACAGAACCTAGAGCCTCCAAATGACCTTGGTTATTTGGTCATTAGTTAAAATTTTAAAAATTTGAAGCATCACATACTAGTGAGAGGTAGAATGGTTAATGGTTTGGCCTCTACAGTTAGACTGCCTGCGTTTAACGGTTATGTGGCTGAGGACAAGTTTTTCAGCTTTCTGCACCTCAGTTTCTTTTCATGTACAATAAGGCATAATAATAGTATCAACTATCTGAATTATTGAGATAATACGTGTAAAGCACTTTGGATAGACACTGACACATAGTAAGTGCTCAATGAACATCACTCTTATTTCTATGTGAAAAGTGATGATTATTCAGAAAGTGGTGCAAGGATTTAGCATAGAAGACACTAAGTTCTGGCTCCTGCCTACATGTTTAGCTTCATTTCTCATCCATTAACCACATGCAGCCCTCTTCCCTGCAGCTGTAACAGCCTTTAATGAGCTGTGCACACATCCATTGCCCCCACCCCTGGGCCTTGGTCTGTGTGCTCTCTGCATAGACGTGCTCTCTGGTCTACCCGTTCTGCACGTCTTCTGGAAAGCCTTTCTGACTCCCCCACTGGATTTTATTTTTAAAAATTATTTTGTTTATTAATTTATTTTTGGCTGTGCTGGGTCTTTGCTATTGCTTGGGCTTTTCTCTAGTTGTGGCGAGCAGGGACTGCTCTCTAGTTGCAGCGCACAGACTTCTCACTGGAGTAGCTTCTTTTGGTGTGGAGCACAGGCTTTCCAGTGCGCAGGCTTCGGTAGTTGTGGCACACAGGCTTATTTGCTCTGGGACATGTGGGATCTCCCCAGATAGGGATTGAATCTGTACCCACCTGCATCGGCAGGTGGACTCGTCACCTCCTTATTTTATTTATTTTTAAATTTAGATTTTTAAGAAGGTTTTAGTTTATTGGCCCTCTCCTGAAAAAAATCTTTAGTCACTGCAGGTAAAGTCACTCCATCTGCAGAACCTACTCCACCTGTTGCCCAGGCTACAGCTCGCTTTTTGCCAGTGTCACCATTGGCCTTACAGTCCTGACTTACAGTCTGTGCCTGCATTTCTTTGGCTGTTTTCTTGAGGCATGCTTCTTTTCATACAGGCTACATCTTGCAAGTCTGTGTCTGGGTTCATTTTTGGGGATGTAATCTAAGGAATTGTAAATCAATGTCTTGTCACCATAAAATGGGTTCTTAATCCAAATACCAAGATGACATCTGGTGTGGTTTTATACATGTTAGCTAGTTTTTCCTGACTTTCTGTCTTAGGCACTGCTGTGTCCCCAGGGTGAAGGACATTTGTTTCTACTGAGGCAGTACTTCGGTCATGAACTTCCTGGTCCAGATGGTTACAGTGACATTCATGATGGAGGTTGATCCTCAGGCAGGTCAGGAGGAAAAATAGCCACTCTGATTTGATTTAAATGAATATTCTCTGTGTTCCCATGGCAGCCCATGTTTCCACTGTTATGACACTTAACATACACTGCATTTATCTATATCTTTTGTTTGATTGTAATCTCTGTCTTAAAAACAAGAGCCATTACTGTTTGGTTCCCTATTGAACATCTGGGGCCTAAACTTGTGTTGAATGAAGGAATGTAGCAATGATATACTATCCATACCTCTATCACTGCATTATCATATAATCCCAGAACTGTTTGTCTCTCTTATTAGACTATAAGAATAGCTCTTATTTAAATTTTTATCTTATCAGAATAAACGCTTAATCATTGTCTGTTAAATGAATGGAGTTAATGCAATTAGTTCCCTATTTTAAAATTAAAATTTCCTAAGTCTGTTGAGACAAAATTGACATATAGGGCTTCTCATATGGTGCAGTGGTAAAGAATCCACCTGCCAATGCAAGAGATGCAGGCTTGATCCCTGGATGGGGAAGATCCCCTGGAGTAGGAAATGGCAACCCACTCCAGTATTCTTGCCTGGGAACTTCCATGGACAGAGGAACCTGGTGGGATACAGTTCAAAGTGTTGCAAAGAGTCAGATATGAATGAGCAACTGAGCACATATGCACACAATTGATATATAACATTGTTTTAGTTTAAGGTGTACAAATAATGATTTGATATATATATATATATTATGAAAAGATTACTAAAAATTTTTAATGTAATAATTCAGAACCTCATAAGTATATTTATTTCAAAAATATGCAGCCACAGAAATTTAAGATGGTAAATTTTACATTATGTGTATTCTACCACAATAAAAACTATGTATACATAGGGAATTTCCTGGCTGTCCAGTGGTTAGGACTCTGCACTTTCATTGCTGAGGGCTCAGGTTCAATCCTTGGTCATGGAATTAAGATCCCATAAGCCACATGGTGCCAGAGAAATCTAGAAGGAAACAGAAGTAAAAATGAAATTATATAAATATATGGTTTATAGGATGATATATATATTTGAACATACGTAATTTGTAATTAAAATATTTGAAAAAATAAAAAATTGAAAAGTTAATAACTTGAAAAATGAGCAAATCTAGAAAGCTAATGGCCAACTTTTTCTTATATAAGTAATTCATTGCAAATCAATAAGAAAAATAAATAAATGGTTAAATACATGAGTAAAAAATATACAAGAGAGGAAATTGTAACTGTGTAGCTAATGAAAAAATTGTAATGACTGGTAATTAAAAGCACTTATAAAAATTACTATACAACATTTTCTTTTATAAAATTATCAAAAGTATATGTAAGTAATAAAAATCAGCATTAATGAGGTTGTAAGACATTGCTATTAGAATATAAATTTGCACAATACTCATGGAAAACAATTTTTAATATATCATGAATCTTAGATTTTATTCTATCTTTTAATCTAGTGAGCTCTGAAGTATAATAAATTAATTAAAAATATATAAAGTGCTGTGTGTACAAATATTTTTATAGCAGCATTATTTATGACAGAGGGAAATTAGAAATAATTTCAAGATTCATTCATAGGGGAATAATTACCTAAAGCATGAAATGTCCATTTGATGAAATGTTTATTATTAACATTTTCAAAGAATATGTAGTAACATTAAAATATTGAAGATAAACTGAAAAAAATCTAGACAATAAAATGAATAATCAGTATAATTATAATGATGTAATAAAAACTATAACCAATACTTAGAATTATAAGAAAATACCCACCTTTTTGGCTTCTCTGGTTCATTAGTTATAAATCTGCCTGCAGTGCAGGAGACATGGGTTTGATCTTTGGATCGGAAAGATCTTCTGAAGAAGGAAATGGCAACCCATTCTGGTATTCTTGCCTGGGAAATTCCATGGACAGAGAAGTGTGCTGGGCTGCAGTCCACGGGGTCACAAGAGTCGGACATGACTTAGCAAATAAACAATAATAACAACAACCACCCACATTTTTTACCATATTGCATTCGATAATATATCATATCACACCATTTCTTGGTGTTTCCCCAAATGAATTAAAAATTTATGTCCACATAAAAACATGCACATAATTGTTAATAGAAGCTTTATCCATAATTGCCCAAAATTGAAAGCAATGTCATTCAATAGGTGAATGGGTAAACAAAGCTGTGGTAAATGGAATATTATTCAGTGATAGGAAATGAGCTATCAAGCCAGGAAAAGACATAGAGGAGCCTTAAATGCACATTACTAAGTGAAAGGAATGAATCTGAAATGGCTACATACTGTATGATTCAAACTATATGATAAGCTGTAAAAAGATTATTGGTTGCCAGGTACTGGGGAGAGGAAAGCATGAATAGGTGGATTGCAGGGGATTTTTAGGGCAGTGAAATAAATATTCTGTAGGCTCCTGTAATGTTGAGCCCATTAATCAAAACCTATAGAATGTACAACATAAAGAGTGAATCTTAATATAAACTATAAACTTTAGTTAGTAATAATATATCAATATTAGATTGCCAATTATAATAAATATACCATACTAATGCAAGATGTTAAATATGGGAAAAATGTGGGGGAAGGGAGTGAAGGAATTTATGGAAACTTTATAACTATAGTTGCTCACGAAAAAGTATTAATTAAAAAATAGTTTGTTAACAAAGACTAGGTTTTGAAATGTGTACTGAGCATTTTTAAAGTTAATTTGTTAAGTTAACTATAATTGATTTACAATATTGTGTTAGTTTTAGGTATACAACTTCAGATTATTTTCATTACAGATTATTAGAATATATTGAATATAGTTTCCTGTGCTAAAATGTAAATCTTTGTTGTTTATCATTTTATACATAGTGGTATACAGTGGTATGTATCCCACCCCTGTTCCCTTTGGTAACCATAGGTTTGTTTTCTATGTCTCTGTTTCTGTTTTATAAATAAGCTTGTTGTGTCGTATTTTAGGTTCTACAAATAAGTGATAGCATATGGTATTTGTTTTTCTGACTTACTTCACTTAGCGTGATGATCTCTAGATCCTCCTGCGTTCCTGCAAATGGTAATATTTCATTCTTTTTTATGGCTGAGTAACATTCCGCTATATTACTCATACAATTCAGTTCAGTCGCTCAGTCGTGCCGCTTTGTGGCCCCATTGACTGCAGCACATCAGGCTTCCCTGTCCATCACCAGCTCCCAGAGCTTGCTCAAACTCATGTCCATTGAGTCAGTGATGCCATCCAACCATCTCATCCTCTATCATCCCCTTCTCCTCCTGCCTTCAATCTTTCCCAGCATCAGGGTCTTTTACAATGAGTCAGTTCTTCAGATCAGGTGGCCAAAGTATTGGAGCTTCAGCATCAGTCCTTATGAATATTCAGGACTGATTTTCTTTAGGATGGACTGCTTGGATCTCCTTGCAGTCCAAGGGACTCTCAAGAGTCTTCTCTAACACCACAGTTCAAAAACATCAGTTCTTCAGTGCTCAACTTTCTTTATGGTCCAACTCTCACATCTATACATGACAACTGGAAAAAAAAACTAGACTAGATGGGCCTTTGTTGGCAAAGTAATGTCTCTGCCTTTTAATATGCTATCTAGTTTGGTCATAGCTTTTCTTCTAAGGAGCAAGCGTCTTTTGATTTCATGGCAGCAGTCACCATCTGCAGTAATTTTGGAGCCCAAGAAAATAAAGTCTTTCACTGTTTCCATTTTTTCCCCATCTATTTGCCATTAAGTGATGGGACTGGATGCCATGATCTTTGTTTTTTGAATGTTGAGTTTTAAGCCAGCTTTTTCATTTTATTCTTTCACTTTCATATTACTCATATATACATATATACATATATATATATATATATATATATATACACCCCACATCTTCTTTATCCATTTTTACATGTATCTGTTGATGGGCACTTAGGTTGCTTCCATGTCTTGGCATGTTTAAAGAATAAAAGAAAAAATAGATGAAGAAATTTTATGATGACAATGACTCAATA
Organism: Neotragus moschatus; assembly: GCA_006410615.1. Taxonomy (NCBI): domain Eukaryota; kingdom Metazoa; phylum Chordata; class Mammalia; order Artiodactyla; family Bovidae; genus Neotragus; species Neotragus moschatus. Next base: position 883,053 of record SJYA01001032.1, on the reverse strand, counting down.
CTGAAACAAAAATTTCCAAATATTTACAAAAATAGATTATGAATTTATGAAGTATTTTTCATGGCTTAGTGAATCAAGACTAGGAGCTTCTTTTTTTGTAAACAACTATCAAATATTTTTTGAAAATTTTACTCATAAAAGGATCCATCTTAGGTCCTAGAAGAGGACTATATACATCCCTGCCCTCAAAGAGTTTACAGTTTAGTCAAGGAAAAAAAGAATAAAAAACATAAAATGTCTGAGAATTTAGGTAGTGTCTGCCAAGTACCAGGTGAGTGGGGCAGATCTGTACACTCTAGGAATTCTACATTCAAAGCACCACTTCATAATGCTTTGTACAAATGACAGAATTTTATAGTTGAATGGGTCTTTAGAGATCATCTGGGTCAACCCTTTATTTTATAGATAAGGGCTTTGAGACCAAGATATTAGAAGCCCGAATTCATTGTTTAATCATTCATCTATTCATTCAATAAATCTTTATTGAGTATCTCCTATGGTCAAGCACTTTGTTGGAGGCTGGAATTTAAAACTGAAAATGTCACAGTTTTCACTGATTCAATTCACAGATTCAAATCTTATAGAAACACATCTGTGCTCACTCAGTTGTGTCTGACTCTTTGCGGTCCCATGGACTATAGCCCGCCAGGCTCCTCTGTCCATGGAATTTTCCAGGCAAGAATACTTGAATGGTGTGCCATTTCCTACTCCAAGGGATCATCCCAACCCAGGGATGGAATCCACATGTCGCAAGTGGCTTCTTCACCACTAGTGCCACCTGGGAAGCATAGAAGCACATAGGAGTCATACATAACCCAGCATTGTAAGTCTGTGTGTGTGTACATGTGTGTGTATGTAAGTGGAAGGCTGAGTGGAGATGCCTGAAAACTCTTACTTTTTTCTTAAAAAATTGAAGAATGAATGACAGGATGTAGCCAGAAGGAGGAGGGGAGGAGGAGAAAAGCTATCCCATGTACATGGAGGAGTGTATTTAAGGTCCCATGAATGGAAACGTTTGGCAAGTCGTTTAGGATACCCGGGTCCTAAGAGTTAGAGGGAAATGGCAAGAAATCATTTGCAGAGACTGGCAGGGACTAGGTAATGAAGACCCATGTTGCTGGAATTTGGGCTTTACCTTGAAAGAAATAGGCAGCCATTGAAAATATTTTAAGCAAATATGTAAGGTAGGGTAATACTGTATAGACAGACCCAGGAATACAAAGTTAAGGCCCACACAGAAGGTCATCTGCCACACATTTGTCTGAAGAAGGAGTTCCAAGTTGTCAGGTGGCTCTTTACAGTGTTTCAGAGATCCAGACTGCTTATGTGTGTGGTCAGTTGCCCCTAAGGCCTCGCGGGGGCCTCACCCACCGCACTCAGTTGGTGAAAGTGGAAACCTTACAAGCTTTGGCCTGGAAGTGATGTATATAGTTTCTAATACATTGCAGTGGAGAAAACTAGTCCTGTTGCCACTTAATAAATGCAGAGTGAACTGGGCAATATTCTCTGGTGCTCTTGCGTGCTCAATCACGTCTGACTCTTTGTGACCCCATGCACTGTAGCCCGCCAGGCTCCTCTGTCCATGGAATTTTCCAGACAAGAATACTGAAGTGGGTTGCCATTTCCTACTTCAGGGTATCTTCCCAACCCAGAACCGAACCTGCGTCCCTTGCATCTCCAGCATTGGCAGGCAGATTCTTTACCTCTCCACCACTTTTGTCCCTACTCTACTCTCTACTCAATGCTGTGGATGGGAGAGCACACGTTTTGGTATTTAGCCAGCATCCTCTGCCACAGGGAGGGATAAAATATGAAAGGATAAAATATACATGGAATTTACCATTTAACTGTTTTTAGGTGTACAATTCAGTGGCATTAAGTACATTCATATTGTTGTGCCACCATCACCATCCATCTCCAGACATCTTTCATCTCCCCAGACTGAAACTCTGTACCCATTAAACAATGACTCCTCATTTCCCCCTTTCCTCAGCCCCTAGCAATCACCAGCCTACTTTCTGCATCTATATGAGTTTGACTTTTCCAGGTACTTCATATAAATAAAATAATACAATACTTATTCTTTCGTGTTTGACTTATTTCACTTAGCATTATGTTTTCATAATGGTTCATCCGTTTGTAGCATGTGTCGGAACTTAATTCCCTTCTGAAAGTGAAAGTGAAAGTCACTTATTCGTGTCCAATTCTTTGTGATCCCTTGGCTGTCCCTGAAATTCTCCAGGCCAGAGTACTGGAGTGGGTAGCCTTTCCCTTCTCCAGGGGATCTTCCCAACCCAGGGATTCAACCCAGGTCTCCGCATTGCAGGCAGATTCTTTACCAACTGAGCTATCAGGGAAACCCTAATTCCCTTCTGAGGTCGAATAATATTCCATTGCATGGCTATATCACATTTTATCCATTCATTCACTGATGAACACTGGGTTGTTTCTACCTTTTGGCTGTTGTGAATAATGCCACTATGAACAGCATTATTCCCCTGGTGGCCCAGTGGCTAAGACTCTGGGCTCCCAATGCTGGGGGCCTGGGTTCAATTCCTGGTTGGGGAACTGAATCCCACATGCCACAGCAAATAATTTGCATGCTGCAAGCAAAAAGATCACGTATGCTGCAACTAAGACCCAGCAAGCTAAATAAATAGATATTTAAAATAAATAATAAATAAATTTATTAGAGTCCCTGCTTTCAATTCTTTCTTCACACGAAAGTAGAACTGTTGGATCACATGGCCCTTCTATGTTAAATTTTTTGAGGGATTTCCATACTGTTTGCCACAGTCTCAATTTTTGCTGCACATCAAACTCACCTCTTGAATTTTAAAAAATACATGTGCTCAGTCTCCATGCCCTGGAGACTGATTCAGTATATCTGATAGACACCTGACTTCTGTTTCTTTTTAGAATTCATAGTCTTTAAGATACTAGAAACAAATTAATAAGGTTGGTTTTAAAAGAGTAAGAATAAAAGAATATGGAGCAAAAAGTTGAAGTCCTCACTGTTAATATTTGGAGTGTATCCTTACACACACACACACACACACACACACGCACACACACGAGCCTGGCAAGCTACAGTCCATAGAGTCACAAAGAGTCGGACACAACTGAAGTGGCTTAGCATGCATGCATGCTAATTACATATAAAGCATTAAATCCCTTGCCTGATATATATGTTGCAAATACTTTCTCCCAACAATTTCTCTCTTAACTCTTAAAAAACAGCTTTACTGAGATATAATCCCCATACCATGCAATCATCCACTAAAGATATATAGTTCAATAGTTTTTAGTATATTCAGAGTTGGGCAACCATCTCCACAATCAATTTCAGAATATTACTGAACTCTGCTTTAATATATTTACATGTGAAAATGGTTTTTACTTTCTATAATCAAATTATTAATTTCCTTTTGGGTTTCTGGGCTAGGGAAGCAGTCCCCAGTCCAAAATTATAAAGGTATTCTCATATATTTTTAGTACTTTTGTAGTTTTGCTTTTCATGTATGATTTTCTTAAAATTAATTATTATCTTTATAAACTGACTCATTTGAAAAAACTGTGATGCTGGGAAAGATTAAAGGTGGGAGGAGAAGGGGATGACAGAAGATGAGATGGTTGGATGGCATCATCGACTCAATGGACATAAGTTTGAATAAACTCCGGGAGTTGGTGAAAGGGAGGCCTGGCATGCTGCAGTCCATGGGGTCACAAAGAGTCAGATATGACTGAGCGACTGAACTGAACTGAACTACTCCCCTGTCCCCTCCCCTACTTTCAACCCTGTAGCTGTTCTTCTAGAATTTGTATATTTCCATATTTGAACTTTGCATAATAGTCAGGTACGGTTGTTATCCATCAGTTCATTAATTTTAGACTACTGATACTCTTCCACAGTAGATAAAGATTTTGGTTTCTTATGTCACCATTTTTTGTTGGTTAAAAAAATTTACTTTTTTGGTTAAATTGATACATTACATTATTTTTTACACAGATATTATTCATTGCCGAGTATGTAGTATACTATGATTATATTCTCTCTCTTCCTTTTTGTTTTTCTTACAGTTTAATAATTGCTTTGTTTTTCACTTGCTTAGTTGTCTGTAACTATTGTCAAATTCCCACACCTACCAAGAGCTCTTAGTACAAGGTTGATCTCCATTATTAGTTTCAATCTTTTTTCTCATATTACTCCTCCTGAAGACCTTTGTTCCCCTCCATCTGCTGATGCTCTGGCCTGTTCCTTTCTGCCTATTTGTCATTTTGGGACTTCCCTTTGCTGACAACTTAGGAATTCCTTTACCTTTTCATGGTTTCAATTCCATTGTATGAATCCCGTTTTTCATTTTTCCTGGTTTATTCCCTCCTGACATGGAGTGAATGCCCCAGTAGCTTTGTTCAGAGGGCACAGTGATGACAGCCCTTGATCTGCCTGTCTCCTGGGTGGCAACTTCCACAGTCCAGGCTGCATGCCCTCTCACTACACCTGGGGCACAGCTGCCACCTGGGGGCTCCTCTCTCTTTTTTTTTTTCAGTGCAAATGGTAGGATGCCATCAGTTGAGATACAGGTTTATGAGGGAAGATCAGGAGTTTAGTGTTGGACAGATTAACTTTGATATATCTATTAGTGGAGGTGTGAAGTTGGAAAATGGATATAGAAGTCTGAAGTTTATAGGAAAATTCAGCAGCTGATAGAAAATTGGAAATGTCAGTATTCATGTGGTACGTTAGGCTATGAGATTGGATAAAATTACCAGGCAGTGAGTACAGAAGCAAGCTTTAGAGCAATCAAATATTAAAAGGACAGGAAAATTAGGAGCAATTAACACAAAAAGCTGAGGAGTGGCTGTTGACGAAGAAAGAAAACCAGGAGACCAGGAGACCAGATGTCCTTGAAACCAAGTGAAGGAAGTGTTTCATCAAGAAATTATTCTCATGAAGAAATGCTTTGCTGAAATCATAGAGATTTAAGATATAAGGTTATCAATAATTTATTAATTATACTCTCAAGTTTTTTTAAAACAGAGGATGCTTCTTAAAATTTTTATTAAGCTTCATAGCCATGTTACCTGGACATGTATACAAATACTTGGACATAAATACAAATTTTCTGATTTATTTGCTGTGACTATTTCTTTCATCCCAAGTCTAAAGACATCTTAGACTTAGCATGTTCAAAAAACAAATTCTTGCTTCCTATCTTCGACAGTCCTGTGTGTTTAATGGTACAACTATCCACTTTAGGGTCTCCTTTTTTTAAGATAAAAAAGTTATAGGAAAGTGGCTAAAAGAGTACAGAGAGTTCACACACATTTTTCACTCAGTTCTGCTTCATGTTAACTTACATAATCACTTGCAATGATCAAACCAGGGATACTATGCTATGCTACTATTTACTAAAGTACATATCTTTTATTTACTGTGTAATTTTAGTCCTCTCCAATCTGTGACAGTTTCTCCATCTTTCCTTGTCTTTCATGACCTTGAAAGACTGTTGCTGAATCTTGGTTAGTTAATTTATAGAAGGTCTTTCAGTTTTGGTCTGTTTTTTATTTTCTCATGATCAGGTTTAGATTATGCACACAAGTAGAAGAAGGTTAAAGAGGTGAAAATCAACTTTAGTAATGGGTTTCAACATATGGTAATGTTCAGTCCAGTTCAGTTCAGTCACTCAGTCGTGTCCGATTCTTTGCGACCCCATGAATCGCAGCATCCCAGGCCTCCCTGTCCATCACCAACTCCCAGAGTTCACTCAGACTCATGTCCGTCGAGTCAGTGATGCCATCCAGCCATCTCATCCTCTGTCGTCCCCTTCTCCTCCTGCCCCCAATGCCTCCCAGCATCAGAGTCTTTTCCAATGAGTCAACTCTTTGCAAGAGGTGGCCAAAGTACTGGAGTTTCAGCTTTAGCATGATTGCTTCCAAACAAATCCCAGGGCTGATCTCCTTCAAAATGGATTGGTTGGATCTCCTTGCAGTCCAAAGGACTCTCAAGAGTCTTCTCCAGCACCACAGTTCAAAAGCATCAATTCTTTGGCACTCAGCCTTCTTCACTGTCCAACTCTCACATCCATACATGACCACAGGAAAAACCATAGCCTTGACTAGATGGACCTTAGTTGGCAAAGTAATGTCTCTGCTTTAGGTTTTGAAAATCATATTTTTAGATCAAGCTGAACATCTGAAGAATGTCTAGAAAATCCCAGGTGTTAGAGATATGCTATATAGTGCTAATTCCAGAGCTAATGATAATATTTATATAAAGATCAAACCAGGTATAATATTTAGAAACATAGAGTACAAACCACTTGACTTTCTCTTAAAGCAAAGTTAACTCTATAGGAACTAGCAGTTTAAATAGCTATCTTAAAATTATTGTTTATATCCTTTCTGTGGCAATGAATCAGACTTCATCTGACTAAGATTTTGCTGTATATTTTATGAAAGGTGAATTTATTGGAATTCCTTTTTCATGTGTGTTTTCTATTTGGCTTGTGTTTATCTATAAGATATTTTTCACCCTCTAATATATACTACTCTGTATAAACAGTGAGTACATTCAATCCTACTTAAACTGCACATTGAGAAAGATGACCTGTGAGACTTCCATGGAAGTTCAAAAATATTTTCATTGCAAACTTTGTTGAAATATGCACAACAATTCTGGGTGTATCTTATCATAGAAACTCAGATTCTCAAGAGTCTTAAACTTCTATAATATCCAAGTATGTGGTCATTCTTTAGTGTGCGTGTGGGCATGCTAAGTCACTTCAGTCGTGTCTGACTCTTTGCAACACTAGGATCGTAGCCCGCCAGGCTCCTCTGTCCATAGAGATTCTCCAGGCAAGAATACTGGAGTGGGTTCCATGCCCTCCTCCAGGGGATCTTCCCAACCCAGGGACTGAACCTGCGTCTCTTAAGTTTCCTGCATTGGTAGGCAGGTTCTTTACCAGTAGCACCACCTGGGAAGCCCTATACCTGGTAATTTCCTTTATTTGTTGTATGATTATTATATATCCTCACACTATTCCCATGAAACAACAAAAGTTCTAGAACTACTTTGATTTGTAGGACTTGGAGAATGAAAGACTGTCTTAACTGTGAAATTTATTCACTACAAAATACGGTTCACATTCCTGTTGTTCTGTCTATAGTCAACTTTAACATTGCCAATGCATATTTTATTTATTTATTGTTTGCCCCACGTGGCATGCAGGATCTTAGTTCCCCCACTAGGGATCAAACCGGTGCCTGCTACAGTGAAAGCATGGAGTCTTAACAACTGGACCTCCAGGGAAGTCCTGCAGATGAATATTTTAGGAATTTAATTCATTATTTGAGATACATTTTATTTATATAATCNAGGGGACGACCGAGGATGAAATATCTGGATGGCATCACTGACTCGATGGGCGTGAGTCTGAGTGAACTCCGGGAGTTGGTGATGGACAGGGAGGCCTGGCATGCTGCGATTCACGGGGTTGCAAAGAGTCGGACACGACTGACCGACTAAACTGACTGACTTTCAAATTAGAGAAGTAAAGCCAACCCCACAGAGCACTGCAGTGCTTATTTTGCATAAAATCCTGTACTCTTCAAAGTGAGTGAACACAGTGGCATGATATGGTTTCTCTTTGCATTTTTGGTAGGCAGATATAGCTTGTTTGCTCGTTGAGCCCATGTGCAGTGGAAAAGTTACTGTTTGGTTATACTTCAGAGTGAATAGGTATCAGCTTTTGTACTTTGATCTTTTACAGTTAAAAGGTCATTATGATAGCTTCCTTTGTGCAGGTTTAGGAGTATTTATTGCAAAGAATTTTTTTTTTCACCTCTAACTCTACTAATAGATTTGTAATTAGCAGATTTGGAAGCTTCTAAAAAATTAATAATTTTTTTTTGGGTACTGGTGAGGTCTGGTACTTTGTCTTGACTTATGTCAGTTCAATTCAGTTGCTCAGTCGTGTCCGATTNATTGCAAAGAATTTTTTTTTTCACCTCTAACTCTACTAATAGATTTGTAATTAGCAGATTTGGAAGCTTCTAAAAAATTAATAATTTTTTTTTGGGTACTGGTGAGGTCTGGTACTTTGTCTTGACTTATGTCAGTTCAATTCAGTTGCTCAGTCGTGTCCGATTCTTTGCAACCCCATGAACCACAGCACGCCAGGCCTTCCTGTCCATCACCAACTCCTGGAGTCCACCCAAACCCATGTCCATTGAGTCAGTGATGCCATCCAACCATCTCATCCTCTGTTGTCCCCTTTTCCTCCTGCCCTCAATCTTTCCTAGCATCAGGGTCTTTTCTAATGAGTCAGATCTTTGCATCAGGTGGCCAAAGTATTGGAGTTTCAGCTTCAACATCAGTCCTTCCAATGAACACCCAGGACTGAATTCCTTTAGGATGGACTGGTTGGATCTCCTTGCAGTCCAAGGGACTCTCAAGAGTCTTCTCCAACACCACAGTTCAAAAGCATCCATTCTTGGGCACTCAGCTTTCTTTATTGTCCAACTCTCACATCCATACATGACCACTGGAAAAAAAACCATAGCCTTGACTATACGGACCTTTGTTGACAAAGTAATGTCTTTGCTTTTAATATGCTATTTAGGTTGATCATAACTTTCCTTCCAGTGTATATGTATATTAAAATTGCATTTGGGCTGCCTGATAGGCGATGCTTTTCTTTAATAGTGTTGTAGAATTGTTAGTTATACCTTTGGGTAGGAGAGTGCAACAGATCTTTCCCTTTTGCTTACATTTATGTGACTCAGCTGGTAAAAAATCTGCCTTCAATGTGGGCGACCTGGGTTCCATCCCTGAATTGGGAAGATCCCCTGGATAAGGGAAAGGCTACCCACTCCAGTATTCTGGCCTGGAGAATTCCTTGGACTGTATAGTCCATGGGGTCACAAAGAGTCAGACACGACTGAACAACTTTTACTTCACTTCAAGAATGTCTTATATTTCAAAATTTTTACTAGAAAGTGTCTTGTCGGCATTTTCAGTTTTTTCATCTATGAATTAAAGAATGTCATAGATTTTGTTATGTAGATTAAATTAGTTTTTTAAAGTGTTTAAATCATTGTCTGGCACAGAGTAAGTCCTATTTAAAGGTTTGTTAATAAACGTAAATAGGGACTTCCTTGGTGGTCCAATGGTTTAGAAGCTGCCTTCCAATGCATGGAACGCAGGTTCAGGTTCGACTGCTGGTCCTCGAACTAGGATCCTGCATGTTGCAGCTAAGCCTTGGTGCTGCAGCTGCTGAGCCCACAAGCCACAACTTGAGGGCCTGCATGCTGCAAAGAGGAGCCCATGATGGAAGATCCCCCATGCAGCAACAGAGATCCTATGTGCCCCAATTAAGACCCAGCACAGCCAAGCAGATAAATAAGTATTTTTTTATAAAGTAAATGAAGCCCTAAATCAGGGCATTGGCAATAGAAATAGAAGAAAGAGGACAGCAGTATTCAGGAGATTCTTAGATAGGATGGTGAGGTGGAGAGTCAGAATGAGGAGGGAAAATCAGCGCCCATTTTTCTGTTTTGAGTGAATGCTTGTGCTGTGCATTGAGGTGGGAGAGAGAGAGAAACAAGTACCCCCAAATATGAGCTTGGTTTTGGATGTTATGAGTTGGAGGCATCTTTGGGGCATTTGGATAGAGGTGAGAGAAAACCAGTCCTTTCTGAAGGAGATCAGCCCTGGATTTCTTTGGAAGGAATGATGCTGGAGCTGAAGCTCCAGTATTTTGGCCACCTCATGCGAAGAGTTGACTCATTGGAAAAGACTCTGATGCTGGGAGGGATTGGGGGCAGGAGGAGAAGGGGACGACCGAGGATGAGATGGCTGGATGGCAGCACTGACTTGATGGATGTGAGTCTGGTAAACTCCGGGAGTTGGTGATGGACAAGGGAGGCCTGGCATGCTGCGATTCATGGGGTCACAAAGAGTCGGACATGACTGAGCGACTGAACTGAAGGTGACAGACTGTTTGGCTACATGGATATGGAGCTCAGAGGTCTGGAGTAGAGACAAGATTTAGGAGGCTCAGCTGGCTCAGTGGTAAAGAATCCACCTGCTAAGCAGGAGATGTGGGTTCAATCCCTGAGTCAGGAAGGTCTCCTGGAGAAGAAAATGATGACCCACTCCAGTATTCTTGCCTGGAAAGTTCCTTGGACAGAGGAGCCTGGCGGGCTTTAGTCCATGAGGCCTCCAAGAGTTGGTCACGATTGAGCGACTAGACAGCAGCAATAGCAGCAGCAGTGTGCTTTTAAGGGGTACCTGATTTTGAGATGGATGTAAGTTAGCTTATGCAGTGTGAGTATGTGAATCAGAAGTTTTTAACTTAAGGTTCATGGAGAGCCATTAATAGGCTTTAAAGAAAAGCTGTGAAGAAGAGTACTATACTAAAAGTGAAAGTATTTTGTTTTTTGTAGCCACAATACTGTAATATAACAAGAGTACCATATGATAGAAGAGTCAGCTTGAATAATTTTCCTGGGAAATAATACACAATATTGTTAATTTAATACCTGCTTAAAATTCCTTAAAACAAAGAGCAGTAGATAAAGTCATGCCCACAAATTAATCTGAAAGTTTATTTTAATAAGTAATCTTTAAAAACAAATCTGCCATCAGTTTCATTTTACACAGTTAAGAACCGCTCTTTCTGAGCCCAGGTGTGAAGGTCAGTGACTTTTGAAATAACCGCTCATATGTTTAACTATTATTAATTAAGCATCTGCTTATCTGAGGTGCTGGCCCTATACTTGAGATACAGAGGTGAGTAAGATAGACAAGCGTCCTGTATGGAATTTATAGCAATGTGTTCGAACTCAGATTTCTGTGACTGTCAAAAGTATCTCCTACTAGTCATTTTGGGACCCATTTCAGGTCTTACTCCTGTCCTTGAGGCTGTCTGTATTAGGTGCTCCTGGTGCTTTTACAGTTTTGTGATTAGCTCTGTCTTAGCACTGTTTTGTATTTAATTCTTCATATACTAATTTGTCTCCCAAGTAACTTTATGAGGTCTTTTTCCTGTTTGTGTCCTAAGTCCCTGGCATGGTACCTATCTGTAATCACATAAGGATCAAATGTGTCAGGAATAATAAGGGAAAAGCCATATTGCTAGTGGTGGAGTGTGGCTACTTTTGCTTAGATCCTGAGAGTTATCAGGATCTATCAGGGCTTTCTTGATAGCTCAGTTGGTAAAGAATCTGCCTGCAATGTAGGAGACTCCAGTTCGATTCCTGGGATGGGAAGATCTGCTGGAGAAGGGATGGGCTACCATTCCAGTATTCTTGGGCTTCCCTTGTGGCTCAGCTGGTAAAGAATCGCCTGCAGTACGGGAGATCTGGGTTCGATCCCTGGGTTGGGAAGATCCCCTGGAGAAGGGAAAGGGTACCCACTCCAGTATTCTGGCCTGGAGAATTCCATGGTCTGTATAGTCCATGGGGTTGCAAAGAGTTGGACATGACAGAGTGACTTTCACTTAGAATTATGGTAAAACTATGAGGGGACAGTCATGGTCAAGTAGAGAACTATGAAAGGAATTTGGAGTCAGAGGACCAGGTTGCAATCTGGTGTGCCATCTGTAATCCCCACAAGAATCTCATCAGGCAAGTGGCATTATGAGGAAACAGAGAGCCAGAGAAGTTAAGTAATTCATCCCAAGTGCCTGGTGCATGTGTGCTAAGTTTCTTCAGTTGTGTCTGACTCTGTGACCTCATAAATGGTAGCCCAACAGACTCCTCTGTCCATGGGACTTTCCAGGCAAGAACATCGGAGTGGGTTGCCATGCCTTCCTCCAGGGGATCTTCCTGACCCAGGATCGAACCCATGTCTCTTACATCTCCTGCATTGGCAGGCAGGTTCTTTACCACTGGTGCCATCTGGGAAGCCCTCAAGTGTCTAGTGAAAGTGAAAGTTGCTCAGTCGTGCGACCCCATGGACTATATAGTCCATGGAATTCTCCAGGCCAGAATACTGGAGTGGGTAGCCTTTCCCTTCTCCAGGGGATCTTCCCAACCCAGGAATCAAACCCAGGTCTTCTGCATTGTGGGCAGATTCTTTACCAGCTGAACCACAAGGGACACTCAAGAATACTGGAGTGGGTAGCCTGTCCATTCTCCAGTGGATCTTCCCCACCCAGGAATCGAACTGGGGTCTCCTCCGTTACAGGCGAATTCTTTACCAACTGAGCTATCCGGGAAGCCCAAGTGTCTAATAATAAGTGGCAAAACTGACTAAAAGCTTATGTTTGTCAGACTTAATTCTACTTACTTACCTATAAAATGAAGGTAAATCATTCTATTTGCCTTTATACCTCAGAATCGTCAAAAGAGATAAATCTGTCCAGTAGCTGTAAGTAGAAGTGTGAAAAACTTGTTGCTATTAGCTGTCTGTGCTAAAATCTGTTTTAATGTTTATGTGATTTTTGCCTAAATCTTTTGCTTTATTTGAACTGTCATGTTCAATTAATAACTATTTAAAAAGAAAGTAAGAGTTAATTACTACTCTTTTGGTTTCCCCAAATAAAGCCGTTTCTTTTACCATTTCTTTTAGAAGTGAAATCCTGGGACAAAGGGTATGAACATTTAAAATTTTGATAAGTGTTGTTGGATTGTCTTGGAAAGGTTATACCAATTTTTACTTTTATTAGCAGTGTAGTGTGTGAGAATCTGTTTCCCCACACCTTTGATATACCTGGGCATTATGAATCTTTTAACACTTAGAAAAATAATCAAGTTCTAATTTATCTATTATTTGTCAGGTTGAGCATCTTTTATTATTTGGTTATTTGCATTTCTTTTATAATTTATCTACTGGTAACTTTTATCCATTTTTTCTACTGGATTATCTTTTATTGATTTGTAGGAGCCCTCTTATATATAATGTGTGGTAGGTATTTTCATGTTATTTTTTAACTTTGTTTATTATGTCTTTTATTTTTATGTAGTCAAATTTTTCTTTCTTAATGGGTAGTTTCTAGTCTTGATGTTCTGCTTGAAAGGACTTCCCTTTGCTAAGATTATAAAAATAAATTTAAAAACGTGTTCCTTTTTCTACTCATCTACTGAGCAAGAATTGTTCTGTGCAGGTAAGAGTGATGTTTAGATCCACTATTTGGGAGTTTGATTAGTCACTAGTGTTGTTCTTTATTTCATGAACTCTTTCAAGACCTGGAATACCAGGTAGGGACTGTTAATAAAGAGTAAGATAAAGTCATGGTATAAATTAAAGTCAAATTGGTGACTTTTTCTCTTAGATGTTTATACACCAGATGGCTGCTCACTTTGGAGGTAACTACTAAAAAAGTGTGAATAGAATGACTTTCACTCCAGTGAAAATTCTTTTTCAAAAGTTTAGATTTTTAGTAGATATTGAGTTAGGATCAGGATGCTGTAATTTAATTGTTCTGCTGCCGCTGGAGTGTAAGGGCATGGGGAGTGGCAAAGTAGGGGAGAATACAGGGAAAGGAAGGGGGTTGTGAATAGGAAGAATTACTTAGGAAGAAAAGGTTGCAAAAATGCTTAGGATTGGCAGGGTGGTAAAGTCAGGGAGCTCAACCTTACCAATAGTTCCATTTCCTGAATTATGTTTTGTTTCCTTCTCTTTGTGGTTTTAAGTATTTGTGGTTCCATCACAGATGGAAAACCACCACTGACTTTAAGCTGATTATTAATGTTCAGTATTGAACTGTGGTGCCATGTGTGCTGTGTGTGTGTATTTGAAAAATCACACTATTTGAAGACTCACTTGGTAATTTCAAAAGTGAAACTCCAATGTGAAACTCTCATTTCCTCCAGAGGCAATAAAGTAAGTAGTTGTCAGCCTCAAATTCAATTCTTTGCAAATTATACGGAAGACTGTGGCTTTCTGGCTTTCTTTATTATCTAGTTTTTCTTTAGCAACTGACACAGATGTCTCAGTTTCATAGCTAAGGTACCATTTTGCAAACAATATATCTTGGATTTTCTTAGAATGGATTTGTGACTTTTTTATATTAGGAAATTGACAGAAAAGGGTATAAAACCAGGGACGTCTGTAACCTTCCAAAAAAATTCAACATGTCTGTGTACCTCATTTATCTGTTTTCTTTATTGGCTTAACCACAAAGCTATGTGTTTCTGTGTTTGCAGAACACACTTATTTGGGATTTTTGACATTTTAAGAGTGTGACAATCACCGCCAGGACCGAGGAAAAACATTGTTACCTTTCTTACACTTGACAAAGTACTTTTAACAGGTATTTTCCTCACTACAGTAAAGAGAGAGAGCTTGGAACAGGCAAAAAAAAAATTGAAGACTCAGGATTATAAGCATTGAGGATAGGAATAGGGAAAATAGTTCAACCGCCTCTTTGAAGATCTTTCAGATCCTAAATTCTCATATTCTGTGTTCCGTATATCCCTTCCTTTCCTGTGAGTAGAGAACTGTAGGTGGAGATGCTTCAGTGATATGGAGGGTTAATAGTGCATAAATGAGGGAGAAGGGAAGCTCTTTACTGAGTCAGAATTGTGGTAGATGCATAATTAATCCTCATAAAGTGTAGGGAGTATTCGTCTTACTGATGAGAAAACAGATTAAAAGTCAAGGTCATAACTTGGTCCACTGTAAAGTGCTAGAGCAGAGATTCATACCAGGGATTTCTTACTCTGAGGTCTATTACCTTTTCTCTACACCACAGTTTATTCAGAGCTTAAATCTAAAAGACCATCCTAAAGAACATCAATCCTGAATATTCATTGAAAGGACTGATGTTGAAGCTGAAGCTCCAGTACTTTGGCCACTTGATGCGAAGAACTGACTTATTTGAAAAGACTCTGATTCTGGGAAAGATTAAAGGCAGGAGGAGAAGGGGACGACAGAGGATGAGATGGTTGGATGGCATCACCAACTCAATGGACATGAGTTTAAGTAGTCTTGGAGTTGGTGATGGACAGGGATGCCTGGTGTGCTGTAGTCCATGGGGTTGCAGAGAGTCGGACACGACTGAGAGACTGAATTGAACTGAAAATCTAAAAGCGTAGGAAGAATATATATCATAAGAAAAATGAGTGATCTTAATTATAAGTTATATTGTAAATGTTTTAGTATGATTAATTTGACAGAGTAATTGAAGCAAGTATAATCAAAATTTTTCCTTTGGAATTTGGAAAAATCATGTAAAGGGAAATGATGTAAAAGTTCTTAGTTATTAAGGTCTTAAATGAACAGGATTGTAAGAGCTATTCTTCTCTCAAACTGGAGTATAAATTCCATAGGCAAGGATTATGTTATTCAACTCTTTGTCTTTTCCCCTATTGTGTCTACGATGATGGGGTATGTGCAGGCATAATCAATAAATGCTTGTTACTTGCCTCTTTTTAAACTGTGCTGTTTTTAGCAGAAATTCCCTTTATTTTTCCCCTGTTTTTGGCCAGATTCTGAGAATTAAAATTACTTTTCATTAGGCACATTATTATTATTTTTGAATCTTTTTGCCTGTGCTGCTCAGCTTGTAGGATCTTAGTTCTCTAACCAGGGATTGAACCCGGGGCCTTAGCAGTAAAAGCTCAGAGTCCTTACCACTGGACCACCAAGGAATTCCCTAGACTCATTATTTTTAACTCAGGTAATTTTATCAGTTAATTTTTGCATAAAAAAGGATGCTGCTGCACACTTGGAGCCATATCTTTATGAAGACATGATTGAGAGTACACCAGTGTGTATGTAGAGTTCGTTTTCACAATTGAAATTAGAATTTTGTGCAGTTAATGTTTGTTTATGAATCTCCTTTTTTGCTTCTAGGATATTCGAAAATTCTTTGGGGTTATACCAAGTGGAAAGAAACTTGTAAGTGAAACAGTAAAGAAGAATGAGAAAACAAAGTCTGCTGAAGAAAGTTTAAAAGCAAAGAAAGGAATAAAGGAAATCAAGGTCAGTTTTCCAGATGCAATGTTGAATTGTATAAAATAAACTCAGTTCTCAGATTTGATATATTGAAAGCCTTATGTAAATATAAATTTCGACTTACTTAGCAGATGATAAGGTCTTACTTATTTCTAGTTAATATATCTTACTGTGTCTGTAGTTTGGCATTTTTGTTAACTGTTTTAACAAAAACTTAACCAAAGTTTGCTCATAAAGATATAAGCTCCAGTATTGGGTTTCTCATGAAACAAGCCTTTGGAGGAAAGCTTTATTCTTTTTCCTATCCTCCTTGGGCTTCAGAGAATTTAAGATATAATATCACTATGATAAGCAGGCAGTGGCGCCAATAATGTATTTGAGTTAATATTGTTCCTCTTTGTGTAAAATGTGAGAATTTTGCAACTCTACAGGTCAGTTTACTACTACCCCATCCTTCATGCCATAATTGGCATATGAATTATATCTATATATGTTAATACTCCACATTCAATACAATAATTATTGCTCTAAACCAACGTTATTTTAAAGGAATTAACAGAGGAAAATTGCTTTGTGACCACATATGGTGATGGATGTTAACTAGACTTATGGTCATTTTACAATATATATTAATGTTGAATCATCGTGTTGTACACCTGAAGTTAATATAATGTTACATGTCAATTATATCTCAGTAAAAACTTACTTTGTAAATAAGATAAAAATAATTAAACAATATTTTAAAAACATGTAAGAGTAAAATTCCAAGTGCATGTAATTAAACTGTTATTAACATACCAATAAATTATAATTTAAACACATAAATTAACTTTTTTTATTTCCTAGGTGAGACTAAAATAAAATTTCAGTCTTCTGCTGTCAAAAAAAAGAGAGGAAGATTGATCTTTTGTACTTAACCATATATTGGCTGCTTCTGGTGTTTCCATTTCTTATCAAAGATCTGAATTTCCATCTATTATAATTTTCTTTAATTAATATATTTATTTAATTATATAAATGCACCCAGTCTTAGTTGCAGCACACAGGATCCTTTCTATGCAGAATCTTTAGTTGCAGCATGCAAATTCGTAGTTACTGCATGTAAAATCTAGTTCTCTGAGCAAGGATTGAACCCAGACCCCTTGCATTGGGAGCATGGAGTCTTAGCCACTGGACCACCAGGGAAGTCCCTTATATCATTTTCTGTAAACCTGAAGAATTTTCTTAAGCATTTCTTGTAGAATAGGCCTATTGGCAGTGAATTCTATAAGCCTTTGTTTATCTAAAAATGTCTTTATTTTGCTCCATTCTTGATGTTTTTGCTGGATATAGAGTTTTGGATTGATAGTTTGTTTCAGCAGTGTAAAAGTGTTCCGTTCCTTTTTTGTGGTCTCCATTTTTTTCTGGTGAGACGTTAGCAGTCATTTATATTGTTTTCTCTTGTATATGTTGTATTATTTTCTCATGCTGCTTTAAAAGACTTTATCTTTGAGTTTCAGCCTTCCCCATGGTGTACTTGGGTGTAGTTTTCTTTTTTTACTACTGTTTAGGGTTTCTGAGCTTCTGAGTCTATAAATTTCTATATTTTTTTGAATTTGATAATTTTTTCCCATTATTTTTTCAAATATATTTCTGCTTTACTCTCTCCTCCTCTTATAGGGGAAGAGTCCTTATATATATACACACATACCCGCATATGCCCACACACACATATATGTATATATATTAGAATTTTGGAATTGCACTACAGATAATTGAGGCTTGTTCTTTAGTCCCTCAGTCGTGTCTGACTCTGTGATCCCATGGACTGTAGCATGCCAGGCTTCCCTGTCCTTCACTCCCAGAGTTTGCTTAAATTCATGTCCTTTGAGTCAGTGATGCCATCTAACCATCTCATCCTCTGTCATCCCATTCTCCTCCCACGTTCAGTCTTTCCCAGCATCAGGGTCTTTTCAGATGAGTTAGTTCTTCATATTAGGTGGGCAAAGTATTGGAATTTCAGCTTCAACATCAGTCCTTCCAGTGAACACCCCGGATTGATCTCCTTTAGGATAGACTGGTTGGATCTTGAAGTCCCAAGGGACTCAAGAGTCTTCAACGCCACAGTTCAAAAGCATCAATTCTTTAGCGCTCAGCTTTCCTTATAGTTCTCACATCCATACATGACCACTGGGAAAACCATAGTCTTGACAAGACGGATCTTGTTGACAAAGTAATGTCTCTGCTTTTTAATATGCTGTCTAGGTTGGTCATAACTTTCCTTCCAAGGNTTGTTGGAAGAGGGTGTTTGGTATGACCAGTGTGTTCTCTTGGTAGAACTCTATTAGCCTTTGCCCTACTTCATTTTGCATTCCAAGGCCAAATTTGCCTGTTACTCCAGGTGTTTCTTGACTTCCTAGTTTTGCATTCCAGTCCCCTATAATGAAAAGGACATCTTTTAATTGACATACATCACCTATTTGTTTGAGGTATACAGCATGATAGTTTGATTTACACATATTATGAAATGATTATCACTCTGGGTTCAGTTAGCATCCACCATCTCATATATGTACAATGAAAGGAAGAAAAGTTTTTTTCCTTGTGTTAAGAACTCTTGGGATCTGGTCTCCTAAATTTTCCTGTGTAGCATACAGCAGTGTTAACTACAGTCATCATGTTGTACATCACATTCCTAGCACTTCTTTATCTTATAACTGGAAGTTTTTACCTTTTGACCGCCTTCCTCCAGGTCCCCCTTCCCCCCACCCTCTGCCTCTGGTAACCATAGATCTGATCTCTTTTTTTTTGAGTTCATGTTTTTTTTTATTTTTTGCTTTTGATTCTATGTACAGTGAGATATACAGTATGTGTCTTTCTCTGATTTATTTCACATGGTAAAATGCCTTCGAGGTCCCTCCATGTTGTTAGAAACGGTAGGATACCCTTATTTTTTATGGCTGAGTAATATTCATATATTCACAACTTTTTTATCCATTCGTCCATTGACTGACACTTTGGTTGTTTCTGTGTCTTGGCTTTTGTAAGTAATGCTGCTATGAACATGTGGGTGCAGAAAACTTTTCAAATTAGTGTTTTTTCTTCCTTTGGATATATTCTCAGAAGTGGAATTGCTAGTCATGTGGTAGTTAGTTCTGTTTTAGTTTTTTGAAAAACCTCCATACTGTTTTTCATAGTGGCTGCTCCAATTTACAGTTCCACCAGCAGGGCACAAGGGTTCCCTTTTATCCCCATCCACACCAGCATTTGTGATCTCTCTATCTTTTTGATGATGGGTCTGGCCTAGTCTTTAGGGTTTCTCAGGTGGTACTCCAGTGGTAAAGAACCCGTGTGCCAATGCAGGAGACCTGAGAGATGTGAGTTCGATCTCTGGGTTGGAAAAATCCCCAGAGAATGGAATGGCAACCCACTCCAGTATTCTTGCTTGGAAAATCCACATGGACAGAAGAATCTGGCAGGCTACAGTCCATAAGGTCTCAAAGAGTCAGACACGACTGAAATGACTTAGCAGCAGCAGTAGCAGTAGGCTAAAGAATAGGCCAGTGTGTGCTACGTCACTTCAGTCGTGTCCGACTCTGTGTGACCCCACAGATGGCAGTGTACCAGGCTTCCCCGTCCCTGGGATTCTCCAGGCAAGAACACTGGAGTGAGTTGCCATTTCCTTCCGCAATGTGTGAAAGTGAATTCGCTCACTTGTGTCCGGCTCTGCACAGCCCCACAGATGGCAGCCTGCCAGGCTTCTCTTTCCATGGGATTTTGCAGGCAAGACTACTGGAGTGGGGTGCATTGCCTTCTCCATTCTTTAGCCTAATTAGGGCATTATTGACATTTGGGATGAAATAATTCATTGTTGTGGAGGATTGTCTGTGCATTGTAGAATGTTTAATATCATCCCTTATCTACCCATTGTATACCTGTAACACCCCCACCCTAGTATGACAAGTGAAAATGTTTCCTGTAGGGGCAGGGTTTCTCTGGTTGTGAACTATTGAGCTCAAGTCTAACGAGGAAAAAATAGGTAAGTTATATACGCTTCCTTGTATTCTAAGTATATTATGATGTTTATAGGTAAATAGTTCTTGTACAGAAGATGAAATCAAGCCGAAGCAGTCCAACAAGAAAAAGAGGATCATCTATGATTCGGGTAATGTTTCTTTTCAGGAGTTTTCAAGTTTAAAAATTTTCATTTTGTATCTGTTAGAGCTGATCTGTATAATGTTAATAGGTGCTGTGAGAAGAGAGCTCTGTGTTCAAGAAAAGTTGAAAACAACTTTTATTATACTTTCGGGTTTATCAGAGCTGAAATATGTTAATAAAGTTTTGTTCTGTGGAGATGTGGTATATATAGTTGTCTGAAACTTACTTTGAATATGCTAAAGTATTTGTATTAACTTCTCTTTCAGCTGAGGTTCTTGGAAACTGAATTTGAAAAAGAGTGCCATAAAATGTTGCTTTACAAACAAAGATCTAAAACTTCATTTTTGTCCTTTTGATTCGGTCCTTTTTTATTGCAGTAAAAAGGAACAAACACACTTTAAAAATTTGACTATAAGATTGACTTGAAAAATATGAGGGTTGCGGTTCTGACACCCCTTGCAATTGAAAATCTACATACAACTTTTGATTCCCCCAAAACTTAAACACTAATAGTCTACTGTTGATTAGAAACCTTGCCAATACCATAAACTGTCTGTTAACACATATTTTGTATGTTATATGTATTTTATACTGTATTCTTGCAATACAGTAAGCTAGAGAAAAGAAAATGTTATTAAGGGAATCTTAAGAAAAATACATTTACAGTACTGTACTGTATTTATTGATATTATAAGTTTATGTCATCTGTTTACAAGGTGAATCTCAGTACCTACGTCAATATTGTCTAGTATAATACAAAATGCTCTAGATGTTATACATACTACTAATCTCTTATAATACAGATATAGATGTTATACGTATTACTAACTCTTGACATCAGAAACGAAAAGATAATGTGAAAAGGAAATTCATATTTGCAGGTATAACAATTCATGCATCGATAATGAAGAAGCAGCAATATGATAGTTTTATGGTAGCCTGGTATAATTGATAGCATTGCTTCATGATAGCCTAGCCTATGCACTAATGAATCTGTTAACAAAATTTTGGCATACAATATGACTGTAACACTGTCATATTCATAATACAGTATGGGAAACATTGTTACATAAAAAGAAAATCCACTTAGCTGTTAATTGATAAACAGGCTGTTACACAGTTTACCCAGTTACAGAGAAGCATACTTTATAGTAGTGTAATTCTTTGAAAGCAATGTTATAAAACAGAAAACTAACACAGATTAATTTTATATTAAAGATCACCTTATACCTATTTAGATATATAGTGTCTATATATATTTCATGCATTCATGACATACCTTTTTCTTAATTTTTTTTTAGTATTTCTAAGCCATGTGGTTTGTCTTTTTTTTTTCATATTGTTGCAAATCTCCAAAATTTTTTCAACATATTTATTTGAAAAACTGTGTAGAAGTGGACATGTGCAATTCAAACCCATATTCAAGGGTCAGTTGTATTTTTAAGATAGGGAGCATACATTTTTATGCATGCCTTTTATGGTGTGCTAAAATAATGGTAAAAGTTTTAGATTTTGATTTTTTTGGAGAAGATCTATCCAGTATGAATTCTTAAAATTAAGAATGTAACCTAAGGAAGCATTTATACATTATCAGGATTTTGACAGTGATAGCAAAGGTTCTAGAAGTACTTGAGTGTTTATTGTGAGTCTTTTACTGCCGTATATAATAAAGAATTTGAAATAAGTACATATCCCTATTCCCCAGAAGTTTCCATCTTTTGGGACAGTAGAAATATAATTGATACATTTTAGGACAGTATGAGACAGGATTTATAAAAGCATGGTGAGAGGAAGAGGAAGGACACTGAAATTTCTGAAACTCCTGTTTTATACCAGACATATACTAGTTATTTATACTTTGTCTTGATTTGTATTTAAGTGCTCTGGTGATTAGACTGTGATAGACAGAATAATGGCCCCTAAAGATGCCCACACCCTAGTTACTAGAACCTGTGACTGTGTTCAGTTGTATGGCAAAAGAGGTGACATTAAAATTATAGGTGACATTAGGGTTGATAATCAGATGACCTTAATGTAGGGAGATTATCTGGATGGGCCCAGTGTAGTCACAAAGAAGAGGAAGACAGGAGAAGAGGTTTACACATTGACTGTGGAAGGAGGTCAGAAAACTGGAGAGATGGCAATGTGAGAAGGACTTGGCCTAATGCTTCAGTCTTTGAAGATGGAGGGAGGGAGGGGGCCTTGAGCTAAGGAATGCCCAGTCACTAGGAACTGGAAAAGGCAAGGAAATGGATTCTTCTGTATCGTATCCAGAAAAGATCACAGCAGTCCTGATGCTTGATTTTAGTCCAGAGACCGAAGTTGGATTTCTAACCTCCAGAACTGGAAATAATACATTTGTGTTGTTTTAAGCGAGTTAAGTTTGTGTTGACTTGTTACCACAGCAGTAGAAAGGCTTAACCACTGGGTAGTGATAATCTATCAGAATTTAAAAAAGAGATTTGTTTGGAAAAGAATCTTGAGGAATTGATTAATAAGAATCACTTTAAGGAAATTCCCTGGTAGTCTAGTGGTTAGGACTTGGTGCTTTCACTGCTGTGGNCTTGTTACCACAGCAGTAGAAAGGCTTAACCACTGGGTAGTGATAATCTATCAGAATTTAAAAAAGAGATTTGTTTGGAAAAGAATCTTGAGGAATTGATTAATAAGAATCACTTTAAGGAAATTCCCTGGTAGTCTAGTGGTTAGGACTTGGTGCTTTCACTGCTGTGGGCTTGGGTTCGATCCTTGGTTGAGCTAAGATCCCACAGGCTATGTTTCATGGCAAAAAAAAAAAAAAAAGCAAACTATATGGGGCTAGGGTAGGAGGGAGGTCCAAGAGGATGTCTGAATATGGCTGATTCACTTGTGTTAACGGAAACTAACACAATGTTATAAAGCAATTATATATTCTAATAAAAAAATAAAAGCACACTATATTAATACTATTTCTTTTCAAAGTTTTTATTTTCCTCTTGTATTCAGATTCAGAATCAGAGGAAACAGTACAGGTAAAAAATGCTAAAAAGCGACCAGAAAAATTGCCACTGTCTTCTAAACCTGCTAAAATCCAGCAGCAGGATCCTGTTACGTACATTTCAGAAACAGGTAAGGGCTCTAAATATGTTTGTTTTCGAGAGAAGTGCACTGTGTATTGTGTTCTTGAGCTTCTCTCGGTAGCTAAATGTATCTCCTTCACTTTGAACTGAGCTTCAGTTGCCTTTTTCTCTGTGTAGAACTGTCCTTACCAGGGAAAGGCTGTAATTATCTTTGGCATTTCCTGTGAGTTGAGGGCCAATAACAGGATAGTTGTTTCTTGGAATTTTTTTTAAGTGCTCCATATCAAACCATATATGTTGATACTGTGTCTTGAATCATATATTAAACTATTATTGGATTGTTTAAAAACTTTGGTGTTTTTTTTTTACCTTTTTAAGTCGTAACAATCTTAAGTATATAATTACCATGCAAATTTGTGCCTTCTAATCTATAATCTTGTGACCTGAATTCCTTATATTCTCTGGTGACCCTAATGATTTAATAGTGGCTTTAAAAATGTGCTTGTTTTTGTGTTTATATTTGTTTGATCTATTTTGAGTGGTCCGAAAACAAGACATTTATAAATGTACACTAATCTTAAGATGTCATAGTATAAATAATGTCATAGTATATAAATAATTGCAATATTCTTTTAAAGTGAGAGGCCCTGAATTACATTGTCATCTTAGGGAAAAAAAACTTAGGATGGATTTGTTATAAAGTCATTTTGATCTGAGCATTGTTAACTCCTAGAGGAGACTGTCTTCAAATTCATAGAGCCTGTTGAATCAGTTTCTAATAAAAATGCTTGGGGGCCATGAGAGCATCATACCTCATTGGTTTGTTCCTCTTGAAGAAAACCTCTGACAGCATTATTTTTAGCACTCAGCTACTTGTGTTGCCAGTGAAGTGAATACACCTGGTTTGAAGAGAGAGGGTAAAAACCACATAATTATTTTGGGACAGCATGTTGCAACTTACATTCAACAGGCTTTTATTGATTGTCTTTTCCATCCTGGTTACTAGGTGCTGGCGATATAAAGGTAGGACTAAAGACTCCTGAGTTCTGTAGGAATTGCCAGAGGCTGCAGTATGCACTAGTTAGGGAGAGAGCTTAATGGAGAGGGTAGGATTTGGTCTAATCGTTGAAGGATGAGCAGGTTATGGAGGGAAAGAATATATCTGGTTGTTGTTTAATCTCCAGTTGTATCTGACTTTTGCTACCCAATGGACTGTAGCCTGCCATGCTCCTCTGTCCAAGAGATTTCCCAGATAAGAATACCAGAGTGGATTTCCATTCTCTTCTCCAGGGGAATCTTCCTGACCCAGGGGTCAAACCCATGTCTCCTGTACTGGCAGACAGATTCTTTACCACTGAGCTACCAGGGAAGCCTGTCTGGTTAATAGGATGGGATTATTTAAGACACAGCATCCAGCACAAAGCTTGATATGTTCATAGGACCCCAAAGAGATTGCTTGCCCACATGATGAGAAATAATGAGTGGTATATGAGGCCAATTTAGGGAAGACCTTGAAAACTAGATGGAAGAATTTAGTTTAACGTACAGAGAAAATGGAAAAATAATAATTGAGGAGGCTGAGACTCTTACAGTAATCTATGAGTGAAGTAATAAGTATTTTAAAAAAGTAGCAATAGTAAGGGACTGATCTGTAAACATTTGAGAGATGAGTTATAGATTAGGTTTTTGGGTTACCTGTGGTTCAGCCATGCTGTCTATGATTTACTATTACAGTAATTGGAAAGTTGATGTTATTATCCTGCTTATGTTTAATTTTTTTTTCTAGCAGCTTTATTGAGATACAATTCACATACCCTACAATTCACCTTTCATGTTTTAATGTTACTGGAATTATATTATTTATTACATGTTTGAGTTGGTACTTGAGAGCATGAAGGTACCCATGGTAGATAAATTGGTCAGTAAGTAGGGAATGAAACAGGAAAGAAGTTCTTGTGTTATAGAAAGAAGCTGAAAGAAGCCCTGCCTGGGGGGATACATCCTTGGTTCCTGTCTAACCCTAAAAGGCTAAAGGTCTGACTCTGCCTCCCTTTCCGTAAAGCAGAAACTCTTAATTGAATAGGACAGTTGGGACAACTTAACAGGGTGATGCCCATGAGAGGGCCAGACCCAGTGCCTGAAACATAAATAGCCTGCGGTCAAAAGGGAAAATAAAGACAAAAGCAGCCCACAGATGAGCTTTGCAGGCTCTCTGAAACATTTGCATATTTGATAAAGTTGTTCAAATACCAAAGGGAAAATCTAAGTGGCATGAGCATATTTCTGTAACTTTTTTGTAAGCTGAGATGTTTCTTGATTATGGCTTGTGGCAGGTTGACTTTTGAACCTGTTTCCTTGCTAAATATCTGCTCAGGCATGTTGTGCAAATGCAGTCTTCCATTAAAGGGCCCCCTCTTAACATCTGGCCACCTTTGTCAAGTTTTAAATATATGAGAGGGATACTAAAACCAGTAAGGTGATAGGTTTATTATGTAACTGAAGGTGGTGTGATCACGCTTTCCAGTGACACTCTGGAAACGTCAAAGTTGGCAGACAGCAGTGGCCTTCAACCAGGGATCAAGGCTATCCTTATCTTGTGATTTTTAGAGGTCAGACAATTTAAGATCTGGTCACAGATTTTCTTTAACATGGGACTGTTTATTTCAGACCAGGTATTTTTGAATGTTATTTTCTAAGGAGATAACTGACATCTTATCTGAAAATTTTATGACCGTTAGACAGTATTTATGTCATTCTGCCAAGGATATGTGCGTGTGAAAGTGAACATTGTCTCCTGGTTTTATCAAAGAATCTTGGGGTACAACGTATCCATTTAAAATGATGCTATTATGTAGTTTTCTGCTTTTTCTTAGAATTGAGATATAGGAAAGAAGCTAACTTTTTTTTTGCCTATTTTATCTTCTCATATTTTTTTATACCTTCGAATGGTAGGTGAATAGGAGAAAGATAAGCCCTTTTCCTTCCCTTCATAAAAGAGAATGAGACTCTTAAAAAGAAGTCTGCAATAAAATTAGCATAATGAGATCAGAAATAAAATGAGTTTGTAAAACAGAAAAGTGCAGCTTAAAATAAATTTGAAATTTTTTGACCACAAAATAATCTTTTTATTCATTTTTAAAGCTAAATCTATAATATTTCAATGATGATTATGAATAAATATAAATATAAACATTTATCATAAATTTAAATAAAATATGTGTGGTAATAATAGTTTACAAATAAAAATTCTAACCTAAAATTGTTTTTATTTTATTCTTTTTGGAGTTTGGAGCTTCTTGTGGAGAATTATATATTCAGTTTTAATAACCTATTCCTAAAGAAATTATTTTGCTTTACTATTCCATATTTTATCTTTTATAAGTCAAATTTTTTTTTTTTTCTTACAGTATAGCATGTATAGTGATTAAGAGCAATGAGCTCTTGAGTTAAACCTCCTACTGCCTGGGTTAAACCTTCATTTACCTTCCCTGTGTCCTAGTTTCCTTGTTTGTAAAATGAGGGTATTACTGTTGCAAGCATCAGAGGCTTTTGTGCTTGATCAAATGAGAAATGCTTGACAAGCACTTGAAGTAGGGCCTGGTACCTATGAAATAGTAAGTATTAACTGTTATTGTTACATTTTAACTTGATTGTTTACCTACATCTGCCTTTAAAGGTTATGCTAAAGACATTTGCTTTTGCTTAGGTATTTAGGGCTCTTTTGATTATATAACTGTGCTTTAGAAATTTAGAAATTATATTTGACCCACTTATGTTATAGATGCTCTCTGACCAATGTAGAAACTACTACGTGTGTCTGTGGAGCACTTGAAATGTGATTAGTCCAAGTGGAAAAGGTGGTATGTGTGAAGTATAGATTTCAAAGACTTTAATTATCTTATTAATAATTTTTTAGCATCTGTTACATGTTGAAATCATCTGAATATTTTTGGATAGATGAAATATATTGTTAAAGTTAATTTCATCTGTTCCTTTCTACTTTTTATTTATTCTTTCTACTTTTTAAAATGTGGATCACATTTTATTTCTGTTGCATAGTGCTTTATAAACAATGAGAAATATGTTTAGGAAATAACATTACTTTAGAAAATAACCTACTTAACCTACTTCAGCTGCTTTTGTTTGTACTATCATATGAGTCTTTAGGCTATATTATTATACAGATCTTTAGGCTTATCATTTAGGTCCATGACATACTTTTCATCATCACTTTGTTTGACTAAACTTATCTTCTATTCCTTACTGATTTCTAAAGTACTTTAACTACATTAGTTTCCCAGATTACAGGAAAGGGAAAAATTTTTTATATTATACATATCTTCATAGCAACTGTTGACTGTAGTGGGATGTTTTTGAAGGTTGGTAAAAATCCAGAGTACTGGGCAAATATATTTACTTTTAGCTGTTTAATGAAGTGAGAGACCTTGAGTTTTGTTTGGCAAAAGATGACCTTTTATTATGCAATTTCATCAGGAGCTATGGGTGTTTGCTTGAAAATAGTGAGGGTTTTTCGTGTCTTGAGAATTGTTTATGACTGGTAATTAAAAAAAATAAATTTTTTTATTGAAGTATAGTTGATTTGCAGTGTTGTATTAGTTATAGGTGTACTGCAAAGTGACTCAGTTATGCATATGCACATATCTACTCTTTTCTAGATTCCTCTCCCATATAGTTATTACAGAGTATTGCGTGGAGTTCCTTGTGCTATACGATAGGTCCGTATTTGTTCTCTGTTTTACATGTAGTTGTATGTATGTGTCAGTGCCAGTCTTCCAGTTATCCCCCCTTCCTCCTCTAGTAACTGTAAGTTTGTTTTCTCTGTGACTCTTTCTGTTTTGTAAATAAGTTCATTTCTTTTTTTTTTTTAGGTTCCACATATATGCAATATCGTGATACTTCTTTTTCTCTGTCTGACATACTTTGTTCAGTATGACAGTTTCTAGGTCTACCCTTGTTGCTGCAAGTGGCATTATTTCATTCTTTTTCATGACCGAGTAATACTCCATTGTATATATGCACCACACATTCTTTATCTACTCCTCTGTTGGTGGCCCTTTAGGTTGCTTCCATGTCTTGGCTTTGGTACAGTACTACAGTGAATATTGGGGTGCATGTCCCTTTTGGAATTAAGATTTTCTCTGGGTATATGCCCAGGAGTGGGATTGCTGAATCATATAGTAGTTCTATACTTAGTTTTTTTTTGTATCAGTTTACATTCCTAGCAACATTGTACAAGACATCCCTTTTCTTTACACTCTCTGCAACATTTATTATTTGTAGACCTCTGTTAATGGTCATTCTGACCTGTGTGAGGTGATATCTTGCTGAATTGTAGGTTTGATTTGTAATAATTAGTGATGTTGAACATGTTTTCGTATAATTTTTAGCCATTTGTATGTCTTTTTTGGAAAAATGTCTATTTAGATCTGCCCATTTTTTGATTGGGTTTGGGTTTTTTTTTTTTAATTGAGCTGCACGAACTGTTTGTATATTTTGGAGATTTAATCCTTTGTTGGTTTGTTTGCAAATATTTTCTCCCATTTTATGACTGGTCATTTTTAGTGAGCTCATAATTCCAGAAGCAAGTGTTCTTACAGTTATAATTATTTGGGGAGCATTAAGTGGGAAAAAATTGGGAATGTGGTGTTCTCCAGGTTTACCAGGCAGTATCTATGACTTGGGGAAATAGCAGTAGAAAATATTACTGGAGATATATGTGCTAATTTTTAATGACCTATAGCTTTGTGTACCAGATAAATGGAAATGGATTTTATATAGGATAGGGACCTTCTCTTAGACTTTTCAGGGAAACCCAGCATGACTGAGACAGAATTTCTTTGAAGTGAGAGGAAACTTAAGAACTATATTTCTTTCATTGTACTTGTTCAAAAACTAATATTGATTTGTGCCCTAAGACTATAGGTTTTGGAGGATGCGTATTTACATTAATATTATTTAAAATTATCTAAGTAACACGACTGAGCGACTGAACTGAACTGAACACATTCTCACTGAAAAAGAATTAATTCAAATATAAAATATTCCATTCCTTCATCCATCCTTTTTGCCTTACATAGCTATATAAATTTAAACTATATAATATGAAAGAAAGAAAGTGAAGTCACTCAGTTGTGTCTGACTCTTGCGACCTTATGGAGACTATAGCCCCTCATGTACCTCAGTCTGTGGGATTTTCCAGGCAAGAATATGGGAGTGGGTTGCCATTTCCTTCTTGAGGGGATCTTTCCCACTCAGGGACTGAACTCAGGTCTCCTGCATTGCAGGCAGACTCTTCACCATCTGAACACCAGGGTACAGATAAAAAAATACATATATAAAATATATATGTACATATATACACACATGTATATGTATTTGAGAGCGGCATCTTGTAACATTTCTGTAGCTTGGTTTTTCATAATTTAATGTCTCCCTCCCTTCCTCCTTTCTTACCGCCTTTTCTCTCCTCTTTCCCTCCCCACCTGCCCCAGCCTCTCTTTCAATACAGAAAGATCTGTATCTCATTCTTTTAAACTTCTGCATTTAATTTAATAGTATGCATTTACTTTTTCTCATACTCTTATTTTGGATATTGGATTATTATATGAATATCTTTGTTTATGCTTCATTGTAAGAGAACATATCTAACTATCAATAAGTGGACAGTTCACAATGAAAAATATGATCACTTAAAAGAGAGTAGTAGGACTTCCTTGGTGGTCCAGGGGCTAAAACTCTGTGCTCCTAATGCAGGAGGCCTGGGTTCGATCCCTGGTCTGGAACTAGATCCACATGCTCAGACCTGCTGCTGCTGCTGCTGAGTTGCTTCAGTCGTGTCTGACTCTGTGCGACCCCATAGACGGCAGCCCACCAGGCTCCCCCATCCCTGGGATTCTCCAGGCAACAATACTGGAGTGGGTTGCATGTCCTTCTCCAGGTCAGACCTAGTGCAGCCAAATAAATAAAATTTAAAAAAAAAATAGTATTTCTTGAGATTCAGTGGTATTCATTTTTAAGAATGTAGTTCATCCATCTGTATTATGATGAATAGAATGGGGCTTCTACTCTTTGATTCTCAGGTCCAGAAAAGGAACTTTACATTTATTCTCATTAAATTTTTTTCTGAAGCTCTGACATTTTTTATCTTGATTCCAGGCTTTTGTGTTCTGGTTCTGTCATCTATTTTTAAAATTTTAAATTTGAGTACTTTTATTGAACAATATTAAATTCTTTGGACTCCTCTGGTGGTCCACTGGCTAGGCACACTCACAGTGCAGGGGGCCGGGGTCTGATTCCTAATCTGTGAACTAGATCCTACATGCTGCAACTAAGAGTTCTCATGCTGCACCTAAAGAGCCCATATATCCTAAGACTTGGTGCAGCCAAATAAATATTTTTAAAATGTTAAATTCTCACTAATTTATTTATTTAACAAATGTGATAGTTCACCATATATGCCCAACTGTGCACTGGACAGTCTATAAGACAGATAAGAGAATAAAGTTCTGTCCTATTTTCAAGGGCTTATAAACTATCACGTTATCTCTTTTAAATACTAAAAATTGTAATATAAGGAAACAACAGTGATAGAAATATCTTCCAAGGATATTTGGGCATGAGAGAAATCGCTTTTATTTTGGAGGTTCAGGAAGCATTTCCTGGGAGAGAGATTCAATTTGTAAACTTTCATAGATTTACTTAGATTATTACTACCTAGTATTGTGTTATACCTTGCATTTTCTTAATTATAGTATCATCTGTGTAGGAATCTCTTACTCTACTTGAAACCCCTGTGTCCACAGTGAAAGGCAGGGGGAGTTTGACCATAATAATGTTAACATATGTTTTGTCTTGTATGGTATTGTAAATTTTTTTCAAAGCAGTGTTTTACAGACTTCATGAACAGAATAACATTATTATATGGCTTGTATTTTCTATCTGTCTCATTGATCTTTAAAACTACCTTATATTCAGGGCTGACTTACCTTAGGAAAACTTACTTTTGAAAGAATCAACTTTCAAACCATTACACAAACCTTCACTGTGGATGAATTCTGTAGTTCTTTGGATGTCCCCATCCACTTTTTTTTTTTTTTTAATATCTTCCAATTTGATGAACCTGTCTATGTACATTTTCTGGATCATTAGTAAAATGCAGGAGATTCAGGTTTGATCCCTGGCTCAAGAAGATCCCCTGGAGTAGGAAATGGCAACCCTCTCTAGTAATCTTACCTGGAGAATTCCATGGATAGAGGAGCCTGGTAGGCTGTAGTCCATGGACCAAAAAGAGTTGGACATTACTGAGTGACTGAGCGCACGTGTATACACACACAAAGAAACCTTTTTCAAAATGGACATGATCCATTATCAGCACCCTGGATACAGCTTTTCAGTTTCTTTTGAATAGCTGTTCAATTACTTATGAATTTCAGAAACCACTGTTACTTATCTTGTATTTCTCCATTTTGCCATAAATCAGTACTTCTTAATCAAGGGTGATTTTGCCTCCCAGAGGAACTTTGGCACATCTCGAGTGCTATTTTTGGTCATCACAACTGGTGGATCCTGTAGCGTCCAGTTGGTAGAGGCCAGAGACATTATTAAGCATCCTACAATGCAAAATGTCAATAATGCAAAGGTTAAAAACCCTCCCATGGCCTATCAGAAGACAGTTTTGGTAGATTCTTTGTTGAAATCCAGACATCCTTGTTTTAGTATTCTTCTCATCTACTAGTCCTATAACTCAAGGAATAAATGATGGCTTAGGCCAGTGTAGTTTAATGTCAGTGAATCCTCTGCTGCTATTAAATACTTTTTTTTTAGTTTTTTAATTGAAGTATGGTTGATCTGCAATGTTGTGTTAATTTCTGCTGTACAGCAAAGTAATACATATATATACATTCTTTTTCACATTTTTTTCCATCACGATATATTGATTATAGTTCCCTGTGCTATACAGTAGGACCTTGTTGCTTATCCATTCTGGATATCATAGTTTGCATCTGCTAACCCCAGACTCCCACTGAAGCCCTCTCTACCTCTGTCCCCTTTGGCAACCACAAGTTTATTCTCTGTAAGTTTGTTTCTGTTGTGTGGATAAGTTCATTTGTGTCTATATTTTAGATTCCACATGTAGGTTGTATTGTACAGTATTTGTCTTTTCTTTCTGACTTCACTTAGTACAATAATCTGTAGTTGGGACCATATGGCTGCAGATGGCATTATTTTATTCTTTTTTATGGCTGAGTAGTATTCCATTGTTTATATGTGGAACAATATAAACAATCTCCTTTATCCATTCATCTGTCAGTGGGTGTTTAGGTTGTTTCCATATGTTGGCTATTGTGCATAGTGCTGCTTTGAGCATTGGGTAGGGATGGGGGTGTGAACATATCTTTTTGAATTATAATTTTGTCTGGATATATGCCCAGGAGTGAGATTGCTGGGTCATGTGGTAGTTCTGGCTTTTTAGTTTTTTTAGTAACCTCAGTACTGTTTTCCATATTGGGTGTACCAGCTCACATTCCTACCACAGTGTACAAGTGTCCCCTTTTCTCCACCCCCCTCTCCAGTATTTGTTATTTGTAGACTTTTTAATGATGGCCATTCTGACTCGTGTGAGGTGGTACCTCATTGTAGTTTTGATTTGCATTTTTGTAATAGTTCCCAGTGTTGAGCACCTTTTCATGTGCCTGTTGTTTTAGTTGCCAAGTTGTGTCCAACTCTTTTGTGACCCCATGGACTATAGAGCCTGCCAGGCTCCTCTGTCCATGAGATTTCCCAGGCAAGAATACTAGAGTCAGCTGCCATTTGCTTCTCCAGGGGATCTTCCCAATTCAGGAATCGAACTGGCATCTCCTGCATTCACAGGCGGATTCTTTACCACTGAGCCACCAGGAAAGCCTGCGTGTGCCTCTTTGCCATCTGTAAATACTCTCGTTTTGAACTGTTTTTTATAGATGCATAGAATTGTCACGAAACCTTTCTGGTTCTATTGTAGTTGGGGATTTGCCTTTCTCGTTTTGAAATTAGGACTCTACTTCTGTTTAATCTTTAGAGACTTCTTCCATTTTATGTCATGATTCACAGGTCACTGATACCCTTTAGCAATTTTTATTCACAGATTTATTTTGACTAAAGCATCATTATAAGAGCTAGATGCTTTTTTAAAAATATAAATTTATTTATTTTAATCGGAGGCTAATTACTTTACAGTATTGTATAGATGCTTTCTTAAAATATTTTTTGCCTACTTTGCCCTTCATTCCTCTTTCAGTATTTGACCTAAAAGAATTTAGTGGCATGTGGAGAGGGAGAATTTAAAAGGACATACTGAATAGTGAAGCTGAATAGTGAAGCACTAGGGTATCTGGAATGATTATTTGTGTGAAGCATCTCTGAAAACGAACAGAGTGTTGTTTGTTATTGTGACATGTATTTTGTTGTCAGGCACTTGTGAAACTGAGAGACACAGGATTGTATTCCAAAATGCTAGGTAGGATTATGTTATGAAAATGTCAGTAAGTACTAATAAAACAATATACAGGTGATTTGTGCTTAGTTGTTAAACCGAAACCACAGTCGTTCCGTTTTCTCATGTGCAGGGACTTGGAATGTGAATGGAAGTGGGGAATTGCATTGCTGAACCACTCCCTTAACGCTTCTGGTCAGTCAGGTTTCCTTCTATAACTGGTTTCATGCCTTAGAAGCTCTGGAAAATGTACCTGTGGCCAGTTGTCCAAGCCTTGCCTTCCCTAACTGCAAACCTCCTTTTTCTTTTCCTGAGAGATGCAGTGGAGATGGAGGAAGGAGGCGAGTGAGTAGTAAAGTATTCCACTTTCTTCTCCTGTGTTGTGCTTTCTTAGAAATTGAAACCAGCTGTGATTTTCCATGGACTGTTATTCCTGCTGTGGTGGGGACTCTGCGGTAGATAACATCAGAGCATAAGTCAGTGCTTTTATCTCTTGATGATAAATATCATTGCTTACCTACCTCACTATATACCTCATGGATTATTAAATATTTTTATTCTTAAAGTATAACTGACTCCATTTGATTGTAAGAGGATTTATTAGTAAAGAATCATGATATCTTTAATTTCTTGATTAAAGATGGTCAGTCTCAGTTTTATTTCATTATACTGAGAGCTATCTGTTTCAGCACAGAATATCTGATTTCTCACACTCCATAAGTTTTGCAGAGGTGGTATGTGTAATTTCTCTTCTATCCACTTAATTGACAGATATTTATTGAAGATTTGAAATATGCATGAACCTTTCTCTTTGTCTATAACCAGAGTTACAGTTGGGATTTTTGACTCATGGAGGTATTAAAAAAGAACTTAGTAGAAAAAAGTTCTAAAGACTCAGATTCCCTTTTTAGTTTTCGACTTGTTGCAAAATAAATTATTTTAAATCTCTGTAACCAGATTCTCTAGAATGGTATCCATTAATTTGGTTTCTGTGTGTTTCACACTGAAGAAAAAAAATCAGAATCCCAAACTCTGAGCACTAGGAACATCAGAATTAGATTTTTTTAGAGAGCTGCACATTATTTTCTTGCTCTTTCATTTGTTACCCTTTTAAATAAATGAATGTATCTAACTCAGAGTGGCAAACCAATCTTCTTTTCTAGGCAGTTTCTCTGCTGTGTGTTGGATAATGCTAGTTTACGTGGTGACTGTTATCATGTTTTAGGTTATGTTGTATATAAATAAAAATAAATGGTGTTTTTAAAAGGAGTCAAATATCCTGGGGGGAGATTCTGAGTGTTCAATTGCCAGATTTTCAAGTAGGTCACAGAAATTTGACTTAGATTTATTTATTACTACTTTAAGTTTCTGGGAAGAAGAGAACACAATTTTGCCTTTGGCTTCTGACAAGGCAGAACAAATTTAGGTTCATTAGAAAACAAGAATAAATGTTAAAAAAGGAAAACAAGCATAACTTTATTTGGCATGTTTCATCCCTATACACTGTGTAGAATTGTAAAATAATTTTACGTGAGGTTGGTCATAACACCACCTGTTAAATGATGGTCTTTGTCAAGCAGCTAGTTGCATTGTTCTAATCCCTGGCCTTTTTTGCCTTCTAGAACTTCATAATATTTTGGTACAGCTTTTGAAATATCTAGGAGGAGCCTGGTGGGCCGCTGTCCTTAGGGTCGCAGAGAGTTGGACATGTCTGAAGCCACTTATGNATTCTTTACCACTGAGCCACCAGGAAAGCCTGCGTGTGCCTCTTTGCCATCTGTAAATACTCTCGTTTTGAACTGTTTTTTATAGATGCATAGAATTGTCACGAAACCTTTCTGGTTCTATTGTAGTTGGGGATTTGCCTTTCTCGTTTTGAAATTAGGACTCTACTTCTGTTTAATCTTTAGAGACTTCTTCCATTTTATGTCATGATTCACAGGTCACTGATACCCTTTAGCAATTTTTATTCACAGATTTATTTTGACTAAAGCATCATTATAAGAGCTAGATGCTTTTTTAAAAATATAAATTTATTTATTTTAATCGGAGGCTAATTACTTTACAGTATTGTATAGATGCTTTCTTAAAATATTTTTTGCCTACTTTGCCCTTCATTCCTCTTTCAGTATTTGACCTAAAAGAATTTAGTGGCATGTGGAGAGGGAGAATTTAAAAGGACATACTGAATAGTGAAGCTGAATAGTGAAGCACTAGGGTATCTGGAATGATTATTTGTGTGAAGCATCTCTGAAAACGAACAGAGTGTTGTTTGTTATTGTGACATGTATTTTGTTGTCAGGCACTTGTGAAACTGAGAGACACAGGATTGTATTCCAAAATGCTAGGTAGGATTATGTTATGAAAATGTCAGTAAGTACTAATAAAACAATATACAGGTGATTTGTGCTTAGTTGTTAAACCGAAACCACAGTCGTTCCGTTTTCTCATGTGCAGGGACTTGGAATGTGAATGGAAGTGGGGAATTGCATTGCTGAACCACTCCCTTAACGCTTCTGGTCAGTCAGGTTTCCTTCTATAACTGGTTTCATGCCTTAGAAGCTCTGGAAAATGTACCTGTGGCCAGTTGTCCAAGCCTTGCCTTCCCTAACTGCAAACCTCCTTTTTCTTTTCCTGAGAGATGCAGTGGAGATGGAGGAAGGAGGCGAGTGAGTAGTAAAGTATTCCACTTTCTTCTCCTGTGTTGTGCTTTCTTAGAAATTGAAACCAGCTGTGATTTTCCATGGACTGTTATTCCTGCTGTGGTGGGGACTCTGCGGTAGATAACATCAGAGCATAAGTCAGTGCTTTTATCTCTTGATGATAAATATCATTGCTTACCTACCTCACTATATACCTCATGGATTATTAAATATTTTTATTCTTAAAGTATAACTGACTCCATTTGATTGTAAGAGGATTTATTAGTAAAGAATCATGATATCTTTAATTTCTTGATTAAAGATGGTCAGTCTCAGTTTTATTTCATTATACTGAGAGCTATCTGTTTCAGCACAGAATATCTGATTTCTCACACTCCATAAGTTTTGCAGAGGTGGTATGTGTAATTTCTCTTCTATCCACTTAATTGACAGATATTTATTGAAGATTTGAAATATGCATGAACCTTTCTCTTTGTCTATAACCAGAGTTACAGTTGGGATTTTTGACTCATGGAGGTATTAAAAAAGAACTTAGTAGAAAAAAGTTCTAAAGACTCAGATTCCCTTTTTAGTTTTCGACTTGTTGCAAAATAAATTATTTTAAATCTCTGTAACCAGATTCTCTAGAATGGTATCCATTAATTTGGTTTCTGTGTGTTTCACACTGAAGAAAAAAAATCAGAATCCCAAACTCTGAGCACTAGGAACATCAGAATTAGATTTTTTTAGAGAGCTGCACATTATTTTCTTGCTCTTTCATTTGTTACCCTTTTAAATAAATGAATGTATCTAACTCAGAGTGGCAAACCAATCTTCTTTTCTAGGCAGTTTCTCTGCTGTGTGTTGGATAATGCTAGTTTACGTGGTGACTGTTATCATGTTTTAGGTTATGTTGTATATAAATAAAAATAAATGGTGTTTTTAAAAGGAGTCAAATATCCTGGGGGGAGATTCTGAGTGTTCAATTGCCAGATTTTCAAGTAGGTCACAGAAATTTGACTTAGATTTATTTATTACTACTTTAAGTTTCTGGGAAGAAGAGAACACAATTTTGCCTTTGGCTTCTGACAAGGCAGAACAAATTTAGGTTCATTAGAAAACAAGAATAAATGTTAAAAAAGGAAAACAAGCATAACTTTATTTGGCATGTTTCATCCCTATACACTGTGTAGAATTGTAAAATAATTTTACGTGAGGTTGGTCATAACACCACCTGTTAAATGATGGTCTTTGTCAAGCAGCTAGTTGCATTGTTCTAATCCCTGGCCTTTTTTGCCTTCTAGAACTTCATAATATTTTGGTACAGCTTTTGAAATATCTAGGAGGAGCCTGGTGGGCCGCTGTCCTTAGGGTCGCAGAGAGTTGGACATGTCTGAAGCCACTTATGCATGCATGCATGCATTGGAGAAGGAAATGGCAACCCACTGCAGTGTTCTTGCCTGGAGAATCCCAGGGATGGGGGAGCCTGGTGGGCTGCCGTCTATGGGGTCACACAGATTCGGACATGACTGAAGCGACTTAGCAGCAGCAGCAGCAGGGCCAGAAGAATTTTAGGGGGTTTCCCAGGTGGCATGAGTGGTAAAGAGTCCACCTGCCAGTGCAGGAGACAGGAGAGGTGCAGATTCGATCTCTGGATCAGGAAGATCCCCTGGAATAGGAAATGGCGCTCACTTCAGTATTCCTGTCTGGAAAATCCCATGGGCGGAGGAGCCTGGTGGGCTACAATCCATGGGGTCGCAAAGAGTTGGACAAGACTGAGCACGTGAGCACAAAGGGATCTTAAGCTGGCTAGTTCAGAAGTCATCAGGTAGAGAGAGCAGGACTGCTGCTTTGTTCAGGTTTCCTGGTGTTACCAAGGCAAGGTAACAGCATGCTCTCAGATACGCCTGTGACTTTTTCACTGTTTACCTTGATGAAATCCTAAGAAACACAGGATCATGAATTTGCGTTTTGGTATTAGTTTTCCCCACATAACTATAAAGACTATGGAGAAGTGCACAAATCGCAAGGCACTAAATAAGTATTAAATAAAATATTAATTTTTTTTTCTTCTTGCATAACTGTATTTCACTAGAATTGCTCCAGCTTTCCAGGCACCTGAAAAACCGTTTTTGTTGGTGTGGTTAGTAGAGAAAAAGGAACTTTGATATATTTTCTTCTTAGTACACTGAAAACATACTTGATATTTAATGCAGAATATTTCTTTATTTTTTTCTTGAGAATTATATTTTACTTAGTATTTATGAAAATGCTTATAAAATTATGTTTGTGTTTAGGTATAGTATATTTTTGGAATCTATAGCTTGAAGATATTTAAAATTTTAAGTCCATGTATTTTAAGCCAAAATTTCAGAGAAGGACTCTATTACCCTCCACCATTGTAAAGAGATCTCTAGTAGAGAAGGCTGTGAAAAGAAACTCGATTTTAGGAATGAAGTTTAAGGCTAACTTAAAAGAACAAAGTGATACATTTTTGGTTTTCCATGAACCTATTATATGATTGGGCTTCCCTGGTGGATCAGACAGTAAAAAAAATTTGCCTGCAGTGCAGGAGACCCGAGTTTGATCCCTGGGTTGGGAAGATCCCCTGGAGAAGGGAATGGTATTTTTACCTGGAGATTTCCGTGGACAGAGGAGCCTGGCAAGCAAGCATGGGGTCGCAGAGATTTGGACATGACTGAGCAACTAACACTTGTGCTTTCATTATATGATTGGATCACAATTTATATAGCCCTTCCAGTTTTAAATACTTCTGTTGCTTACATTTTTATGTTCTCAATAGTGTGATGAATATATTTGTATATAAATATTTGTCAGCACCTCTGTCCCTAAGAATTACTGTGCTAAATGTTATGAACTTCTTTGCCAAATTGCTTTCTAGAAAAGTTGTGCTTGTTTACACTTTCATAGTTAGTGTTTATATTAGTACATACTTATCACGTTCTCACCAGTACTGAGTACGGAAGCTACAAAATCTATGTGACCATCCACAGATTCTCAGAATTATAGATGGAAAATCTGAAGAGTTTGTCTGGTCCAACATTTTGCGGAGGAGGATAGTGCATCTCAGATAATTAATTAAAATAAGTTGAAGTCAGATTAGAATTTTAGTTTTCTGGATTTCTGATTCAGTATTGTTTTTACCAGAGAATACTGCTTGATTATTTATTGGATGTTTATTATAGCATGATGAGTTGCTATACTGAGCAGTTTGAGTTTCAAAAATCTAATCTTCCCAGTAACTCAAATGGTGAGTTGTTTGAAACTGTTTTACCATTTGTAGGGAAGAGGAGCTAAAGAGAATGAGAGCAGTCTTCAAATGCTGAATGTGAAAAAAGGAAAATAGGTAGAATTCACAGGGAAATATTTTGGCTTAATATAAGGAAGAACTTTCCTAAAGACTATAGTAGTGCTAATCACTGAAGAAAGAGGAGGCTGCGTTGAGTTTCACTGCTCTATTTTGAAAGTATTTAAGCCCAGTCTGTGTTTGCCAGGAATGTGGAAAACACATTCAATACATGTGGAGTCCATGTATTGAATAAGAAAACTAGTTGACTAAAGGTAATGGATTCTAAAGAATGTGGTAGAGAAACTGGCATGAAGTTAAATGCCCAATAATGATAGCTATTAGAAATTTTTATTATATGTTAGATAGAAAGATACTGTGTAGTCCCTGAAGCTAGTGACAGGATAAGCAGAGATGCTAGTAAGTAATGGAAGAAGTAGCAAAGAAAAATGGAAGGAGATGCTAAAGCCAAACCTTTCTGTCTCAGAAAGCCAAAGGGACAGAGAGTTTCTAGGAGATAGTTGATTTGTTGCAAATATTAGATGTAGGTTAAAAAAAAAAAGACAAATGTAATATAAAGAAAGACAAATGTAATATAAAGATTAAAAACATACGATGAAAGAAGTTGAAACCACCCATAATCCCCTATCTAGACATAAAAGTTGCTAACATTTTATTCTTTTCAGATCTTTGAACATGAACTTAAAAGCATGAATAAGTAGATTTAGGTATATCACTAAACATCTTGTTATGTCTCTTTTATCGCTTAAACACAAGCATATCTTGATGTCAGTACATATGTATATGCAGTGTAATTTTCTCTTGGCGCATAGAATCCATTACAGGGTTGAACATAATAGTAGATATTCTGGTAATTTGTTTTCCCACTTTATAAACAGTGTTCACTTACCTCTGTCTTTGGCGCCACTTCATAGTTGAGGCTGTCTTTTTTGCCTCAACTGTATTCATCTTTTATTTAGTTATTATTTTTGGCTGCCCTGCGTCTTTGTTGCTGCACGAGCTTTCTCTCTTTGTGGTGAGCATGGGCTCCTCTCCAGTCGCTATGCGTGGGCCGCTTGTGGTGGTGGCTTTTCTTGTGGCAGAGCACGGCCTCTAGAGCATGGGCTCAGAAGTTGTAGCACATAGACTTAATTGCTCTTTGCATGGGGAATCTTCCCCGGCCAGTGATCAAACCCATCTCCCTTGCATTGGCAGGTGGATTCTTAACCACTGGACCAGGGAAGTTCTAGTCCCTTAATTTTTTTCATCTTTTCCTACCCTCTTGCAGTCTGTTCTTTATACTTTTGAATGGACAAATGCCACAAGCATTTTTGTACATATATCTTTATGTGTACATTTTTTTTGTTTGCTCGTTTTTTGGCTGCAGCACTTCCCTAACCGGAAGTGACCCCACGGCCCGTGCAGTGAAAGCATGGCATCGAAACCACTGGGTCCCCAGGGAAGTCTGTTTTGTTTTTAGACTGACTAGTTAGAGGTGGAATTGCTGGGTCTAACTAATGGGTATGCATAGTTGAGATTTTGATATATATTGCAGGTTTGCCCCCCATAAAAGTTTTTTAAAGTTTGCTATTTTTAAATATCAGAAGATCCTTTTGCATATATGAAGGTCCCATTTCCCTGTACCCTTGCCAACAATCTTTTTAATCTGATAGTCTTAGAAATTCTTGATCTCACTAAATTTCATACTAGTCTGTTAACCTGTGAAATATTTATGAGATTGCTAGAGAAAGGGTTAAGCTAGGGATTGCAAATATCGCTAATACCGTTGTTTCCTTTTTTGAGGTAGTAGTGGTTGATCTTGTCTGAATTAATTCCTTAAGGACAGTTATAATATTTTGTATACAAATGAAGTTCTTGAGTGAAGGGGGAAGAACTATAACAGAAAAACATAGTGGTTGACTTCATCCATTCAGTTCTCAGATTTTCTGTCATACTGCTTGCACACATGGGTGGATGTAGTGGAAATTAAATGTTATTGCCTTTGACATTTTTAAAGTGAGAGAAAAACTAGTAGAGGACTGTCATTTCATAAATACACTTTAATTTATTTTTCTCCATTAAAGGAGTCCTTCCTCCCCAAAAGTACAGTTGTTGAACTTAAACCAAGTAAAAATTATAAAATTTAGTAAGCTCTACAGATATGATTGGAAGTCTTATGTATACTAGCTATGCTCTTAATTTTGCACTTACGGCCTAAGGAGATGTATTGGATGTCCACACCGAGGAGCTTCCAGGTTTGTTGTTTTCTTATTTTTATTAAAGCCAGGTGTCAGTAGTTTTGATTTGAATCTTCTTTTAGGGGCATTTTGTGCAGTTTGTTTTGGCCACTAAGGTAGAGTAGTTGCTCAACACCGATAGTTTGCCTGTGCTGCACCGTAACTGAGTGTAGGGATTTAACATTGACAATAAATTATAAACAAAATTGGATTTCTATAACAATTCATTTTGTTGTTATCTTAGAAGGAGAGAAGTTTCAGATTATATTCTTTGTGGTTACTAGGACTGCTGTGGGTGATTTGCATGGCTGTTGTACCTACGTGGAATGGGAATAATGTCACCTAGACTTTGCAGAACCGTCTGAATATGATGACAGGGAAAGTGAAGAACTGATTGTCATGTAGGGAGAACAGATATATGAGAGACTGAATTTAGTCTGTTGACTCTTGTCAACACATGGTTAAACTGAAATCTGGTCAGTGTATCAAACCTTGCATGTGCTTAGAAGGATTGATACGAATTTTTAATTTAATCTTGAAGGTAGATTGGCTATAGTTGAAGTTAAGTAAAACAAGTATGTTTTAATTAAAATCTTTGGTTACAGGTTAAGAAGAAAACCTAGCTTGTTGTGAGCAAAATGGATTAAGAGACTCAACAATGACTAAGGTTTATTCTTACCTTTAGCACCTTAAACATGTGAGTTCAGCAAACGATTAAGATTGGGCCCACCTTGTTCAAGTGCCCATTCTTTGTCCAGTTTGTGATGGTACAGAATATGTGTGTACTAAGCTGCTTTAGTTGTGTCTGACTCTTTGTGACCCTATGGATTGTAGCCCACCAGGCTCCTCTGTCCATGGGATTCTCCAGGCAGGAATACTGGAGTGGGTTGCCATGCCTTCCTCCAGGGCATCTTCCCGAACCAAAGATTTAATCCGAGTCTGATATTCTCCTGCATTGGCAGGCAGGTTCTTTACCACTAGCGCCACCTGGGAAGCCCTATGGAATATGGAACCATCTAATAAATATACCTGTGGTTATAGGAGGCCATTGGGATGTCAAGTGGGGTGCAAGTCCTTAGGGAAAGTGGACTTGTAGCGAGCTGAATGGGCAGTTCTCTGAGATGTCTGTTATATTTTTGCTTTATATAGTAGATTACTTTTTATGTTTAGTACTCAGAAACCTTTAAGAGTTATTTATGCATTGTTTATAGTTTCATTTTAGTATAAATAAATAGAGAATAAGACTAAATCCTTTTGATTTTTATATATCTTAGACACTTTTTATGTTTGAGATGGCAGCACCTCGGAATAGCATGGTTCCTGCCAGGTAACACCCTTAGCAAATACTAGTGGTAGAATGAGTACTAGAGAGGAAGCAAGGCTCATTCGTAGGTGGCCTTGAATAAAAAACTTAGAGAGTGAGCACGCGCTTCTCCAGAGTGACCTGGAGACTGCCATTTAGATTTTTCTTTTCATTAGATTTCTTTTTTTTTTAATTAGGCCAAAGTGAAAAGCCTTTTATCTTGTGAACTGAACCAAACAAAAGAGTTTACTGAGGTCCTTTGGAGGTGGATTTTTGGGGTCTCTAGTTATGTATTGTCATGCAGGCTTATAAAGACATTTAAAGCCAGATGTTTGATGTAAACATTTTAGAAACATAAAATGTAACAGAGCAAAGTGTTTAAAGTCTTCAGTTCAGTTCAGTTCAGTCGCTCAGTCGTGTCCGACTCTTTACGACCCCATGAATCGCAGGCCTCCCTGTCCATCACCATCTCCCGGAGTTCACTCAGACTCAGTGTCCATCGAGTCCGTGATGCTATCCAGCCATCTCATCCTCGGTCGTTCCCTTCTCCTCCTGCCCCCAATCCNATTTGGCAATAGGGAGTTCATGATCTGAGCCACAGTCAGCTCCTGGTCTTGTTTTTGTTGACTGTTATAGAGCTTCTCCATCTTTGGCTGCAAAGAATATAATCAATCTGATTTCAGTGTTGCCCATCTGGTGATGTCCATGTGTAGAGTCTTCTCTTGTGTTGTTGGGGAAGCGTGTTTGCTATGACCAGTGCATTTTCTTGGCAGAACTCTATTAGTGTAAGTCCATTCCTAAAAATGGATAGGAATGGGCAAATTTAATTCAGATGACCATTACATCTACTACTGTGGGCAAGAATCCCTTAGAAGAAATAGAGTCGTCCTCAAGTCATCAGAGGAGTCTAAAATACAGTACGTGGGTGCAATCTCAAAAGACAGAATGATCTCAGTTCCAAGTCAGACCATTCATCACAATAATCCAACTGTATGTCCTAGCCACTAATGCTGAAGAAATTAAAGTCGAACGGTTCTGTAAAGACCTACAACACCTTGTAGAACTAACACCAGAAAAAGTTGTCCTTTTCAACATAAGGGGTTGGAATGCAAAAGTAGGAAGTCAGGAGTTACCTGGGTAACAGTCAAGTTTGGCCTTGGAGTGCAGAATGAACCAGGGCAAAGGTTAGCAGAATTTTGCCAGGAGAATGCACTGTTCATAGCAAACACCCTCTTCCAACAACATGAGAGTTGACTTTACACATGGACATCACCAGATGGTCAGTACTGAAATTGGATTGTTTATACTACCCTGTCTAAGAGAGAGCCCTTCATCCACTCTCAGTCTTTTGTTCTGTTTTACTTTTCTTCATAGCACTTATAACTTGATGGCATATGTTTGTATCTATTTCCTCTTCTAGGCGCCAAGCTCTATAGGGGCAGAAATTTTGTCTTTTTTAAAAAATTTATTTTTAACTGAAGGATAATTGCGTGGAATTTTGTCTGTCTTGTTCACTGCTGTATCCTCAGTGCCTTGCACATAGTGGACACTCAGCAGATATTTGTTGACTATGTGAATAAATGTACACGTTTATGTACTCTGGGTAGTCAGTGGGGGATATGGTGTATTACGGACATAGCACTGGTAAATGTGAGGGTAACTGTTGAATTTAGGAGAGAGGAAGAGAAAAAAGTCATTAGCATCCCATA
Source organism: Neotragus moschatus (assembly GCA_006410615.1). Lineage (NCBI taxonomy): Eukaryota > Metazoa > Chordata > Mammalia > Artiodactyla > Bovidae > Neotragus > Neotragus moschatus. The sequence continues at coordinate 838,260 of SJYA01001032.1, read as the reverse complement.
GCATGTATATGTATTTTTAGAAAGTTGGTGGAAATGGTTGTTTTTGTAGTTAGAATTGATGTTTTTATCAAACCACATTTGGTTATGTTTCATTTAAGATGAAGATGATGACTTTGTGTGTAAGAAGACAGNAGGGTAACTGTTGAATTTAGGAGAGAGGAAGAGAAAAAAGTCATTAGCATCCCATAGCATGTATATGTATTTTTAGAAAGTTGGTGGAAATGGTTGTTTTTGTAGTTAGAATTGATGTTTTTATCAAACCACATTTGGTTATGTTTCATTTAAGATGAAGATGATGACTTTGTGTGTAAGAAGACAGTCTCTAAATCAAAAGAAAATGGAGGATCTACAAATAGTTATCTTGGAGCATCAAACATGAAAAAGAATGAGGAAAACACTAAGACCAAGAATAAGCCTTTGTCACCAATAAAACTTACGCCCACATCAGTGCTTGATTATTTTGGAACTGGAAGTATCCAAAGATCAGATAAGAAGATGGTGGCAAGCAGAAGAAAAGAGGTGAGTGTTCTCCATGCAGGCAAGAATGTTCAGGATTTATCCCTGTTCACTGTGGTTAATAAGAGGTGAAATGGGAATTTTATAAATCAATCAACATTTTATTGATGAAAATAATTTTCCTATGGGTAAAATGTGTGGATGCTGTTTTGGAGCATGAAGAAATTGGCATATCACACATTGAAGCTTCTAATATTTGAAAGTGGGAAACGATCATTTAAATCATGAGAATAAATTGTAATTCTTTGTGTTTAAACCCTCACAATGTAAACTAATTTTACCGTTAACCTCAGCTGGACAAAACTGGATAATATAATTGTTCCCAAGTGAGGTCATGAATACATAGCTTAGAATAGAGCCCACCCATTCTGTACATTTGACCTTTCAGGCTGATGGTTGGATTTATTTATTTTTGGACACTTAGGAAACAGAAATACAGATAAATAAAATAGTTCCCTGCATGGAAACCTGGCACATGGTGTGTGTGTGTGTGTGTGTGTGTGTTGATTTCATTAGTGCCTCCATAAGATAGTATAATTTCTCTCACTCTTGGTTTGCCATTGTTCTGGGCTATTTCTGAAGTCAAGACAGATAAGATTTTGGGGATATTTCTTTTGAATATTTCAATAGAATACATGAGAATCATCTGTCTGTAGGATATTTGCTCATTAGGAAATCGAATGTGATCATGAAGTAGATGTGAACATAATTTTTTGGCTGCTGCTGCTTTGAGACTATATTCATCTCTCATTGGTGTATTGGGTTAGCCAGAAAGTTCGTTTGGGTTTTTCCATACGGTTTTACAGAAAACCCAAATGAACTTGTTGGCCAACCCAATATTTATTCATCTACATTTAAGAAAAAGCACCTTACTTTGAACTTATGGTTTATGCTTGCTTGATTTTCTCTGAAATGTAGCCTTCACAAAATGCAGATGATTCCAGATTAAATGATGAAGCCATCGCCAAGCAATTACAGCTTGATGAAGATGCAGAGGTATTGGCATTTTCATTGGGTTATCGTAATCATGGGAGTTGTCACTTATTATTTAGTCTACTCAGGCAGACAGTTAGAGTAGTCTTATTTTGAATTGAGCCTCATTCTAAGAGTTATATGTAAAATAAGTTAAGATCTAAAGCTATATGAAAACCTAAGTTTATATAAAAGATAAATGATGAGAGCAGAGGATAATTGTGTAAAGATTTATTATTAGATTTCTTTGAATAGAAGCTTCCTTTAGTATAATTAAAATAATTTAACTTAGTCATATCTCTTTTCACTATGGACAATCTCATCTACTTCTCTGGCCTGAAGTAGTATGCATATGTTAGTGATCCCTAAATCTACCTTCATTCAGAGTACTGTTTGTAGTAAACCTGTTCTACTCATTTAATAAGTGTTTACTGAGCACTTACTGTGGCACACTTCTACGTGTTAAGGCTACTGCAGTTAAAAAAAATAATGTCAGGTCATTATAAATGCTATGAGGACAAGTAAAGGGGCTAGCCTGCTTTTGGGGGCAATCAATGGGGTTATTTAAATAAGAGGTTAGGAAACTCCTCTGAGGGAGTGACATTGGAGCATAAAATTAAGTGGTAAGCTTCCCTCCACTTGGAGGAAGATTTCCTCTAAACAGAGAGAAAAGCAGGTGCAAGCCTCCTAAGGTAGAAATATTTGAACTTGATGACTTTGAAAGAAATAGCAGCAAATATTGTTAAGTCATGACTGGTCTTTGGTACCTACCAGAGGACTTGGGATGGAAACGAGTCTGGATTTTAGTCTCTGAGATGAGAAGCCATTGGAGTACTGAATAGAGAAATGAGATGACTTGATGGATCTTAAAAGAAAATTATTCTGGTTGTTATGAAGGTAATAAACCATGGTGGGGCAAAATCAGATCAGTTTGGAGACTGTGAGAGTGGGGTGGGGGGGCAAGAGACAATGTTGGCTTGTACCAGGGTTGTGGTAATGGAAGAGGTGGTGAGAAGTGGTCACAATCTGTATGTGCTTTTTGAAGATACAGCCTTCAAGTTGTTGCTGATAGATTGAATGTAAGGTATGAGAGAGAGAGAAGATTCAAAGATAACTCCATTTTTTTTTTTGGCTTGAGCAACTAGGTGAATGTGTTATCATTTATTAAAACTGAACATTGGTACAGAGAAGTCAAGAAATCTGTTTTGCTCAGAAATGCCTAATAGGCTTCCAGATGGAGATGCAGAGTGGGTAGTTGGTGGAGGAATCTGGAGCTCAGGGGAGAGGTCTAAGCTGAAGATACTTATTTGGGATCAGTAGCATTTGAATGGTATTAAAACCAGTGTAACTAGATGAGATCATGGAGAGAATGTAAACAGGAAAGAAGTGTCAGAATTGAGCTCTGGGGCGCTGTTAACAATGAGAGGTCAGGAAGAGGAGGAGGACAGAGCAGAGGAGATTTACGAAAGTGGCTAGCGAAGTGGAGCAATCAGGAAAGCTTGGTATTCTATGGAAGCCAAGTGAAGAAGGTTATTTCAAGGACAAGTGTTCATCTCTGTCAGAGGCTCCAGACCTTGGTGCCTGTTGTTTGAACCCTCTTCCTATTTATTAGCTTAAATGTAGCTTTCTCATACTCTCTAAACTGTTAGAAATCCCTTCTGTGTACTTTGCTGAACCCCCTGTATCTACTGTTAACATTTAAGTGTCTTTTTAAATTGCTATTTAAATGTCTTCCTGTATGTCGACTTTAAACTCTACCTACCAGGGGTGTTTGTGTCACAGCTATCGTATATCAGTGCCCATTTTAGTGCTTGGCAAAGAAGAGGCTCTTGATAACAGTTGTTATGAGAGAACAGTATTCCAGTCTTCTGCAGTGTATGTTGCTGTTCACGTTTTATTGATTTGGCAGTCTATAGTTTGTGTTTTCAAAATCTTTTTCCATCTTACTGCCTGTACTGAATTTTATAAACTACATACAGGTATCCATATGACTCAGGGTAGCACACATGGCCTAGGTAAAACTGTGGAGTGAGTTTTAGGGACCTGACTTCTTATCTGTCCCAAATACTGAAGGCTTACACTGTCCTTTTCAAACCAGGTGTGGCGCTTTGTATCACAATCCTCTATTTCCCCATTTCTGTCACATTCTTTCAGAATCTTGTTTGGGTAATTATCAGTCTATGAAGGACTTTCAGAGTGTTAATGACTGACTGTTGCTGTCCTTCTTAATTATCCTCTAAGAGCTTTTATTTTCCTCCCCTCCCCTTCACTTTCACCTTTTTGTTTATTCATTTAGTGAATGTGTGCCCAGAATCTAACTTGCAAGTCAGTATGTTAAACACTATCTGCTATGATGAATATTATATTAAAATATAAGATTTTGATCACATAATACCATAATTACCAATAATGAATTTCTAATGGAAGTATTTAAATTTCTTCTAAAACAACTAGAATCCTGTTTACTAGAAGTGTACTACTACATAGTATGAAATTTTAGAAAAATGATGTTCAATCAGAAGTCCTTGCAGGACCACTGGAAGTTTAGAGTTTGGAGGAACTTTATATGATGAAGTTTGTTTTTTTTTTTTTTTTTTTAGAAATTAGATGTGTAGTTCAGTTATGGTAAAGAAATGCTAGGCAACAGAGGGCATACTGATGTGTGCCTGTCTGGCTTGCTTATAGTTGTGTTTAGCTTGTGTTAATTCATTTTATAAACAAGAGGAGGCTTGGTTACCGAGTTCTTAACAGGCTTATACCAGTTTGCAAATCTTTTCTTTTGGATTGGTTTTGAGGTCCTTTTCTTTGTTTGAATAAGGTATTGTATTAGGCCATTTTATCACAGAGCATAAATTTATAATGAGAAATATAATCTGTTTCTACATTCTCTTCTAGAAGAGTTCCATTTAACTGAAAGTAAAAATAGTAATATTTGGAAATAATAGGTAACTAGAATGACTGTGTTATATTAGCATGTTAGGAAAACTTCTGGTATAATGACTTAAATTTTCAGAAGTTAAAACAGAGAAATTACTACTGTGTTGTATACCTATAAGGTTGTTAAGTCTGCTATACTTCAGTTAAAAAAAAAGAACAGATACATTTCAGTTAGCAATTGAAAATAGAAGTTTGATGATATTAGTGATAGTTTCATTGTATATATCTTACTGTCATGTGCAAAGAAACTATATAATTTTCTTGATTTATTCAGTTTTTTGTGCCCCCACCCAGGTTATTGTTTTTTTGTGTTAGGATAATGATTCTTTTCTGAGCCCTTCTTAAAGTTTAGAATAAATAGAAATGAGAGATCTGTAAGTATTGCATTGGGACCCTTAAGAAAAAGCTAAAGACTTGGATCTTTATGCTCAGATCCATCTATCTTGCCTGCAAAATTAGCAGTATGTGTTCTGCAACCTAATTTGACTTAGCAAAGCAAATCTGTGACACTTAACTTCTAAGTGAAAAAATGTTATAGTTACTTTATAGAAAATGTTTTTCCAGTTTTTTTTAAGTATCACGAACTGAACATTTTAAAGGTTTTTATTTAGAAAAAAAAGGAACTCACTGTGTTGACACTTATTACAGCTGGAGAGACAACTGCATGAAGACGAGGAGTTTGCTAGAACATTAGCCATGTTGGATGAAGAGCCCAAGACCAAAAAGGTAGTGTTGCGCGCCGGGCTGTTTGCACTCTGAATGTGCAGTACGGATCAGTGTTTGAGATATAACCATGAATATCTCTTCTAAAGAGATGCTTAAAATTATTTCAGTTAACGAAAATGTTTTTGGGGAAGCTCATTGAGAAACTTATTCTTCCTAAAGGAAGATTAATAGGACCAAAGCTAATCAGAACCCTTCTTCACAAAAAAAACAAATTGTAACTTTGACTTACTGTCTGTCCCGAAGAAGTTCTTAGGTACTTCTTCAGAGACTAACCCTGATAAATAAAGATTCCAATGGAATCTAAAGTTTGATAACTATAATATTAATTACTATCTTTTTAAAAGCATAATTTGTTGTTTGTAGCTAGTTAACTTTAAGATCTGTATAGGACAGTCTCAAATAGTATTTTGGGGAATCTCTGAAAGCATCAAGATTTTTTTCTTTAAGCACTTGATCTCCAAAAAATTAGCCTTATTTCTATTGAATCACACTCTGTTAATATTGTCAGTATCAATCTGACTGTTTTAAGAGCTTTTTACAGCAGGCAGATGTAAGGCAGGGGAATGGTGGAGACTTTGTCATTAGAAAAGCCTTATTATTTCATCTAAAGACATTCAGGTTGAAAATATTGCATCATATACCCCGATTGTGACCTTTCTGCAAAATGGAGTTTTGAAGAGCAGTGGAGAGAATGGACATTTTTTTCTCTTTTGAGAAAGTACTCTGTTTTTCTTTTTTTAGATTGTTGTTAGTCTTTTGGGTTAGATTTTAGTTTTTAACTGCATGATGCTAACAGTTTGAGAACTGAGATGAAAGCAGCAGAAACAAGGCTTTTATTTTCAGTCACAAGTGGGGAACAACTGGGATAGTTTTTTTTAGGTCTGTTTTTATACTCTTTCATCTGTTTCCTCATCTGTAAAATTGAAAGTAATTAAACATTTTTCATCTGCCCCAGAAATTTTATGTAAGAATGAATGAAAATTTATTGCATTGTTCTGCTACTTTGGAAGATGACCCTTAATCTTTGGCTGATTTTAACAACATACTTTGTGGTAAAAGTTTTCCTGTTGTCTCATTTGACACTTTTTTACATTTTCTTAGGCTGAAAAGGATGCAGAAGAAAGAGAGACGTTTTCATCTGTACAAGTCAATTTATGTAAAGTGGAGAAACCTAAATATCCTTATAAAGGTAAAACTAGCAGAACAAAGTAAGCTGGAACATTTATCTTGAATAAACTTCATGTAACCTTTTGTTTAAACATTTGTTCAATAATTGCCTGGTATTCTTTTTTTTTAAATTATTTTAATTGGAGGATAATTACTTTACAGTATTGTGATGGTTTTGCTATACATCAGTATAAATCGGCCATAGGTATACATATGTCTCCTCCATCCTGAGCCACCTCCCAACTTCCCTCTCCACCCCATCCCTCTAGGTTGTCACAGAGCAGCTGTCTGGCAGGTGCCTGTCACATCATGACGGGTTTAGGTGCCCTGCTTCAAATATCAAACTTGCACTGGTTATCTGTTTTATATATGGTGATGTATGTTTCAGTGCTATTCTCTCAAATCATCCCACCCTTGTCCTCTGCCACTGAGTCCAAAAGTCCCTTGTTTACATCTGTGTTTCCTTTGCTGCCTTGTACATCGGATCATTGGTATCATCTTCTAGATTGTATGCAGTTAATATACAGTATTTGTCTTTCTCTTCCTGACTTCCTTCACTCTGTATAATAACTGCCTGGTGTTCTTAGGTTGACGTATTTCATAGGAGTACTGGAGCATGTTCTACTTAGATGCTTGGCAAACTGTGGATGTTAGCTGGCACAGAATGCCTGTCTGCTCTGTAATTGTTGTTTGGGTTCATGTTAATTTCCAAGTGTAGTGCAAGTGTGTGGACTTCAACACATGAAGACAAAAGACTCGATGTTTCAAGCTTGTATCATTCAATCGTCATTGCCTGGGTCATCTGAAGCTCTTCTGCTAGTTGTCTGTAGGTTTTAGTGTTTTTTAAGTGGTCCTGATATCTAACCATGTGCTAGTGGTTAGATGCTGATAGATGGGCTTAATCTTACAAGTATTAATGTGTCTGTTCATATAATTTTAGTCTTGAAATCCCAGGATTATTTCAGACTTTATTACAAACAGAAATTTTATGTGAAAAGATATTCTAATTAGTAACTTTTCTCTGTGAATTTCAGATCATTGAAGTTTATCTGTGGAATAAAGTCTCTGTTCTCAGATGTAGTTTACCATCTCATTTCAATTAATGAATAATTTATAGTTAAAAAGGCAGATCTCTTATTTTTAACTGGTTACACAAAGAAGTAATATACAAATATTTAATTTTAAAAAATAAATATTTTGTATAAACTTAACTAAAATTTTAATGTGAATGTTATGAAGTCACCATATGACATTATGTCCTACTAAGATTATTCTGTTGAAAAATGAAAAAATAGTCTTGATATTGGGTATCATTTTGCAAAAACAACCTTTATAATCCTTTCTTTCTTCCTCATAAAAACAGAACAATTTTCAGATGAAAGAAAGAACTTCAGCCCTAAGAAGCAAACTAAGTGTGAAGATTCAAGAGAATCCCAGCAACGTTCCAGGTCATCAGCTCATAAAACAGGAGAAATTTCTCCAAAAGCCAGTTCTAAGCTGGCACTTTTGAAAAAAAAAGAAGAGAGTTCTAATAAAGAAACAGAGTCTGTGGCCTCAAAAAGAAAAGAAAATGTTATTGAGTTAAAAGAGACAAGAACTCCTAAGAAAATCAAAAGTTCTCCAGCTAAAAAAGAGGTAGACATTTTCGAAAAGGGTATCATTGTGGGGGCTGTGTGTTGATCTGGTTTGTTTTCAAGTTTTGTCTCTAACTTTATAAGGCATTATAGTATCTTAAAGATACTCTTATTTAAAGATGCTGTTGCAGAATATAGGTTATATTAATAATATAGCCAAATAAGCCAGTATGTATTGAGGGTTAATGTGTATCAGATACTGTGCTCATGCAGGTGATATGTCACGTAATCTTCACCACAAGAGATACTTACTTTTATTATTCAACTTTTGAAGATGATAAAACAGGCTGAAAGGGTTTAAGTAGCTTTCCCAAGATCATCTGGTGAATATGTGGCAGAGTCATTTTGAACTCAGGGCCTCTAAGGCCAGTAAAAAGTAATGTAATATTGTGGCTCTGAACATGGACTCTGGAGCCAGTTTTGGATCATAGTCCTGCCACTGGGCAGATATGTGACCTCGGTCTGGTTACTTCGCCTCTCTCTGCTTTGGTTTCTTCATTTGTAAAATGGGGATAATAATGGTATGCAATGAGATAATGTGTATAACCGCTTGGAACAGTGCCTGGTACATAATACATGCTATATAAATTTTGGCTATAATTATTATTAAAATAACTTATTTGGATTTGTCCTGAATGTATGCCTTTTTGCTCTTGTTTAACAGTGTTGAAATACTGAAATCATTTTCAGAGGGATAAACAGTGAAGTAATGCAGAATGATTTTTAGAAATTTTTTTTGTTTTCATATATGAGAATTTTTTCTTAGTGTCTCCAGTTTGAAACCACCTTATAGGATCATGAGAGAATCCACTGTTCGTTCAAGCCTCTTTGGCACTTAGAGTTAAAAGCAGAATATTATCTATTTTAAGTGCTCATCACCATTATTTTTTAGTAAAAAACTGAAATGCTGATGATTTCTAGATGCTTTTGTTTTTGGTCAGTGCTAATAAGTATACTTAAGGGCACAATTAACTTTTTGGTCTCAGATTTTTTTTTACAAAGTACTTAGCTGGAGAATGAATATGTTTCTTCAGACACACTAAACATGTTCAGTTTACAGATGCTTGTCTATTTTTATTAAAGCAGAATAATTTTAAAATGATACTGTTGCTATTCACCTTCTTTTTCAAAGTTGGAATAGAAATGACTCAAATAGTTTTGAGAACATGAAAGTCTGTTTTATAAATTCAGTCTATCTCAGTCAAATAATTTTGACTTCACAAATGAATGTGTTTCACATTTCTTTTATAATTTGTTTATAATTCAGTCATTTTTTCACAGAATTATTGTTATAAATGATTTTCCCATTTTGGCATGCATTGTACTTTCCTATGACACTTGTTAAAAATATGATTTGCTAGGGCATGTGTTCTGGGCAGGTATATTTCAACAAGCTTCTCAGATGATATGGTTGCACACCACCATTTGAGAACCACTGATACAAAGTAGGATTAGAGTCTAGGATTAGCCTATAGCCTATGGCACAATTAACTCAAAACCAAAGCAACTTATTTTCTTTTGTTGATTAAATCATTTGTTTGTATAAAAGTAGTATTTTGTCTTCTCTCAGAGGACTTTAAGGTGGCTTACAAGTTAAAAATAATGTAAAATTAGGAAGTAGAAAAAGTGACAGAGATCATTCTTGTAGTGGTTCTTAATTACCTAAGATGTTCTTCCCCCACATATACACATGCTGGTTATACTGCCTATTTCTGGATAAAAACTTGGTGTGCATCCAGGGATTTCAGTTTAAAAGATTTCCCCGGTATTTTCTGAGACACACCCATGGTCAGATCCCTTGAAAGAAACAGAATAGGAGAGATTAGACCCAGAAGGGAGAGTGGTGGCATACAGAATGTGTCCGCTTTTTGGAGTATAGCTTGCCCCTCATTTGAGCCAGGTGTTTATTTAAAGCCATTGATTCTCAGACTATAGTGCTTATTTCCCCAGGAGTACAATTCAATTCAGTTCAGTCACTCAGTCGTGTCCGAATCTTTGTGACCCCATGAACTGCAGCACGCCAGGCCTCCCTGTCCATCACCAACTCCTAGCATTCACCCAAACTCATGTCCATTGAGTTGGTGATGCCATCCAGCCATCTAATCCTCTGTCGTCCCCTTCTCCTCCTGCCCCCGATCCCTCCCAGCGTCAGAGTCTTTTCCAATAAGTCGGTTCTTCGCGTGAGGTGGCCAAAATATTGGAGTTTCAGCTTTAGTATCAGTCCTTCCAAAGAACACCCAGGACTGATCTCCTTTAGAATGGACTGGTTGGATCTCCTTGCAGTCCAAGGGACTCTTTAAGAGTCTTCTCCAACACCACAGTTGAAAAGCATCAATTCTTCGGTGCTCAGCTTTCTTCACAGTCCAACTTTCACATCCATACATGACCACTGGAAAAACTGTAGCTGTACAGGGGATAAGTTATCTTAAGGGCATTCAGAACCATTGGCTAAAAGCAGTATATTTTCTTCTGTGATTGTTTACTTGGGAAAAAATTAATTTTTCCACTGAAATATACATGATATATTATGGAATAGAATTTAAAATTCACATGAATTTTTGAAATAAAGTACATTTTTTTGTCTTATGGCTTGGGGCTAGCAGCTTGGCTTGTACGCTTAATCTACTCTGAGGTTTGTGCCTTTAGAGAGAGTTGAAGGGTTTAAGAAGGACTAATGACAGGGCTGTTTGTAAGCCTGTTGTGTGTAGGTTGGGACGTACCTGTGTGGTTGAAAATGTTAGTATTAGGATCAAGCACTGAAGTGACTTAGTGTTTATTTATTGATAAGTATTTTTATTTATTTTTTGATATGTATTTTTAATTTTGTAAGAATTTTATTCAGTTTTCTTTCTGTCTCCCCGAAGTCTATAAGTCCTGACGATGCTGAAAAGAGACGCACTAATTATCAAGCTTACCGAAGCTACTTAAATCGAGAAGGTCCCAAAGCTCTGGGCTCCAAAGAAATACCAAAGGTAAGGATACTGAGAGTATGTTTCAAGGCTTCTGGCCTATGGATCCATGTATGTATTGACTGTCTACAGTAGCAGAGAATTAATAATTAAAAATGAACAGGGCTTCTTCCCTGGTGGCTCAGTGGTAAAGAATCTGCCTGCCAATGCAGGAGACATGGGTTCAACCCCTGGTCCAGGCAGATCCTGTGTGCCGTGGAATAGCTAAGCCTGTGTGCTGCAGCTCCTGAGCCTGTGCCCTAGAGCCTGCAACTGCAATTACCGAGCCCATGTGCTGCAGCTGCTGAAGCCCGCGTGCCCTAGAGCCAGTACTCTGCAACAGGAGAAGTCGCTGCAGTGAGAAGCCCTCACGCTGCAAGTAGGAAGTAGCCCCTGCTCCCCACAAGAAAAAGCCCACACAGCAGCAGACCCAGCACAGCCACAAGTAAATAAATGAAAAAGAGCAGGAAAACATTAGTCACCATCTTTACAAGTTAGGAAGTAGGATATGGCAGTTACAAGACAAATGGTTTTTGCCTTCATGGTACTTAATTATTATAATTGTGATATGTGCCATAAGGGAAAAAGCAGAGATTCTTTTAGGGAATCTGGTCCTTAAGTGGAGTTATGGGTGAGGGAACAGTATGACCAGATTTGCATTTCAGGCTGAGCACTCTTGGCTGCTAAATATAGCGTACAGTGGAGGGAGGGGGGAATAAATACAGGCAGATGAATTAGGAGAGATGGTGAGAAATGATTGAGACTTGTCTAGGGTAGTAGCAGTGACCAGGCTGAGAAGTGAAGTAGCTTCAATGAAAAAGGAAAATCTATAGGCCGTGGTGGTAATTGGGAGTGGGAACGGAGAAAGAATGAGCATGGGGTGATTTCCTCATTACTGGCGTGAGCGTCTGTGGGTGGATCCTGATGCCGCTGGAGGCAGAGCAGATTTGGGGAGGTGATAATGAGTTCATTGTGACCATGCTGTGCTTTAGATGTATGCAAGGTAGCCACGTGGAAATATTCAGTGGACAGGAGGACTGGAGCTCAGAACAGAAGTCACGATGGGGTGCAAAAGACTGGACATTATTGGCATGTAGAAAATGTTTGAAGGACTTGATGTCACCTGGCAAACAAGGACAGAATGAAAAGAGACCTTGGACCTAGCTTCCTCGTGAAGTGGAGGAGGGTGAACCCCAAAAACAGACTCAGCAGCAGCAGCCACAGACAGAGGAGAGAAACCTCATAAAGGTGGTATCACAGTAGCAAAGGGAGGAGAGAGTTCTAAAAAATCATTGAGGAGACTAAAAATTGTCCACTGCGTTTAGTAATGTGAATGATACTTAGTGATCTTAGCAAAAGTTTTGATAGAATGATGGAGGCAGAGCCTTGTGAAGTAGGTTGAAGAATGCGTGGGAGGAGATGAAACGGAGGCAGCGTAAGTAGATGATGTTGGTTGCGAAGGGGAGAGGAGAGAGAGGACTTCTAGCCACAAACGGGAGGCGGCTTTAGGGGGAAAATGTGAGCGTCTTTAGGATTTGTTGTTGTTTAGTTGCTCAGTCACATCTGATTCTTTTGCGGCCCCGTGGGCTGTAGCCTGCCAGGCTCCTCTGTCCACGGGATTGCCCAGGCAAGAACACTGGAGCACTGTTGCTGTTTCCTACTCCAGGGGATCTTCCCAGACCAGGAATTGAACTGTCATCTCTGTAATTGGCAGGCAGGTTCTTTACCGCTGAGTCAGATATATATATATATATTTTTTTATGATGGAACTGAGCTACCAGAAAGGGAGAGATTGAAGATATCCCAGAAAGAGAAGGATAATCAGAGGTACTATGAGGTTTCTGAGAATGTAGAAGGGCAGAGGATTCAGATCACAGATGGAGGTGTAGTTCCCATAATAAAGAGGGAGAGAGGATGAGCCAGAAGGGACTAGTGGGCTGTGTAGGAGGCTGGAGGAAGATCCCAGGCTTGCCTCCTGTATGAAAGATAAAAAAGCTTCTGCTTGAGAGGACTTGAGCCAAAGCGGTGTTCTTTGGGGGTGGCCAGGTTTCAGTGAAGGCAAGGCCATGGAGGGAATATTGGAGAAAAGGCTGAGAATATTGGGTGGTTTGCTGGTCCTGCAATGAGAGTTCGAGAATGAAAGAGCGTGGTAGGGAGATCCACAAGGTCGTTTCAATCCTAGAGTCGTAGGGACCTTGAGATGTTGTTAATCAAACCTTCTCTCTCCAAACAGACTTACTACACTCCCCCTACCCTCCCAACAACAATTCTTCACCTGGATGGTGAAGGATTGAGCTTGTATTAGGGCAGTCTTTGAATTTTGCTTAGCTGCTTCTTTGCAAGCATGTTTTAAGTCTATGTTGATCTCAATCCTCTTTTCAAACATAATAAGTAACTTGGAATGACTTATATATTTTTCCTTTTGCTTGGGGTTATACCATATTGAACCATTGTGAAAGTAAAAAAAATCTATACCTGTACATAGTTCCAATTAAGATTAAAGTCTTTCCATCTAGCCTTCTTTTGCTGGGTGTCTTTTGTCTTATCAGATTAACTTTTTAATCAAGAGATGGTGTGATAGGGTAAGAGCTCAAACCTGTGTAGTTTTTTTCAGAATTGCAACTTTTTTTTAGCAGAAGCAAGATATTCTGTAGGTACATTACATCTGGTTGCTTACTTAAAGTTATACAAGTTAACTAGTAGTTTAAATATTTTTTAAACAGTGAGGATAGTATGAATGGATAATTTTAATAAGGTTTCCTAGCCATACTGAACATACATTTTTTTGTTGCTGGTTTTATAAGCTTGTTAAATGTTAACCTACATAAGAATTTCTCAGGATTTAATTTCAGTTTCTGCGTATTCACTGTAAATTTCCTGCAGATTTTTTCATGCTGAGATTATTTATGATGTCAAATGAGAAAAATCAACTTCCTGCAGTTTTGATGCCAAATATTTCTTTGGAAAGCTACCATGTAATTTCCTCTCTGCTTGAACATTTTGGTTTTTAGGGAGCTGAAAATTGCTTGGAAGGCCTTACGTTTGTAATCACAGGAGTACTGGAGTCCATTGAACGAGATGAGGCCAAGTCTCTAATTGAGCGTTATGGGGGAAAAGTGACAGGAAATGTCAGCAAGAAAACAAACTACCTGGTCATGGGTCGTGATAGTGGCCAATCCAAGAGTGACAAGGTGGGTAGTGCTGTGTTCTCAGCACAGTGAAATAGCCTGCTTGCCTTGGCAGGCTCATGGTGTGACCATACGTAGTAATGTCCTGTACACAGAGGGAAGTGAAAAGAAAAAATGGAAAAGTAATTTCTTTACGTTATTTCTTCTCCACAGAAGTGCTTTTTGGCTTTGACCCGGGATTTTGGTTTTCCAGTTGAAGGCACAGTTCCTGTTTACTTGGCTTTCTTAGTGTAGTATTCTAGCCAAAATCTTTTTTTGAAGATAGAAGCAAATGCAGTTTTCCTCTAGAAGCAAAAGCAGTTTTCCTCTTCTTCTAGTCCTAATTATTCCTATTTATGCTGCTGTGGACTCCATCTTGAGTTTTTTAATTGGTAACTCTCTTTTATACTTAGTTCCAAATAATAGACTACCTGACTAACTGTGGTTTTGACAAACAGCTGCTTATTTCCTTACCTTATGAAGATTCCAGAGGTAGGCCATTGCTGGGGATGGTTCAGCCCCTCAGTGATGTAGCTAGACTGAGTTCTGTCCTTCACTTCTGTCTTCATGCATGTTGCCTTGTGTTGCAAGCTGGCTGCTGCTCTCAAGTTCACATTCAAGGCAGGAAATAGGGAGCAATGGCAAGATGTTGCACTAGGTGTAACTGACCTCATAAGAGTTTTCCCGGAAATACCTCTTATAGAAGTCCACTTAAGTCTCATTTGCCACAGCTTTCTTGTGGCCATTCAGAGTGATAGAGTTTGGGGAAGATAAAGATTCTTCTGATTCTTAGACGAGTCATAAGTTTTCCCTTGGAGATGAACACACTGGAGTTCTGTTAGCAGGGGAGACAGTGGAGGAGAAAGTCTGCCAGCCAGTCGAGCCTGGGAGAGGGTGGAAAGAGCTGGACTTAGGCCCTAGAGGCTTTGATCTTTTTAGGGTAGAGAGAAAGGGAAAGCAGTCCACAAAAGGGGCAGCGTGATACCCCAGGTGCCAACCCACCATTCTTAGAGGAGGTTCTGTTATTTTCTTTTTAACGATGCTTTTTCATGGATACTGTTGTAAAAAATATTCCAGTGTTACCTAGTTTACAAATGTGGTTTTTCACCTTCTGACAAGCCTGAAAATCATATTTTTTATACAGAAAGTAACAGTTTCAATGATTTGAATTTTAAATTAATAGGCAGCAGCCTTGGGAACAAATATTATTGATGAAGATGGCCTGTTGAATCTGATTCGAACCATGCCAGGCAAGAAGTCCAAGTATGAAATAGCCGCTGAAGCTGAGGTTTGTATAAAATGGACTTGACTTATTTATGTTGGTGTATAGACGTTTCCTGTTTCATAGAGACATTTCTTGGGTGAATACAGGTCTGTGGGCTAAAAGATTAACTTTTCCTCCTACTGCAAATAAGCTTCCCTTATTTCCTTTTGAGTAGGTGGACTCAGCTGTAGGCTGTTGTCCTTGATGTATTTCTTTAACTTTCTCAAAGGAGTATGAGAAGGAAGAGGGGACCATACATTGTATTAACTTTCTCAAAGGAGTATGAGGAGGAAGAAGGGACCATACATTGTATTAATTACTGATTAAACTGTCCATATTTTCCTTATTCTTACAGTAAAACTGGAGAGCTTCTTGATTAAGAATTCTTTGAAGGTTATATCATAGATAGCAGCATGATAAAATCATTTGCATTTAGAACTATATCGGAACTTTTTCAGTTGTGATAGAAACCAAGCCCATGTTACCTTTAGCAAAAAAGGGAACCATTTTGACTCACATAAGTAAACTCTGAGAAGTCTGCTGTCGGGACTGCTGGGTCTACAGACTGCCGTGCTTTTAGTACTCTTTCGGTTTCTGTCTGTACTTCTAGTGTCAGCTGCATTCATTTCCACTGTATACATGTCCGTGTGTGGGACACGGGGGTGCCAGCAGCCCAAGTTTGATGTCCCCAGCCCTGTCACCCAAGTGGTGAGGTGGTCTTCCAGTTTGTTCCAGTTAGAAAAGTCTTGGGGAATGATTTGGATTGTCCCGTCATCCATGTCCCCTAATGTTCACAACTACATAACAGTGCAGTTCTCAAAACCAGGAGATTAACAGTGATGCTAAATGTGTTAACTTCACATTTAGCCCCATCGTCCTTAGGATCTCACACTGCGTTGAGTCGTGTCTTAGTCTCCTCCAGTCTGTGAAAGTTCTGCAAGTCTTTCCTCTGTGTTTTTATGACCTTGACTTGATGAGTGCTAGTCAATTGTTTTGTAGAATGCCTCTCAATTTGGGCTGTTGATCTTTTCTCTTGGTGAGATTGAGGTTATGCATTTTGGGCAAGACGACCGTATAGGTGATACTGTGCCCCCTCGGGGCATCCAATCAGCTGTGCCTGACGTTGATGTCTTCTTATTGGTGGTGGTAGCCTTTATTACTTAGTTGAGAGGATTTCTGCCTGGTTTTTCCACTAGTGAAGTGACAGTTTTTCCTTTTGTAGTTGATAAATATCTTGGGGAGATACTTTAATACAATGCTAGTACCTTGCTTTTCGTCAAGTGTTCCACTAATTTTAGTTTTCATAGATCATAAAATTCACCTTTTTAAAATGTATGTTAGTGGTTTTTAGTATATTCACAGGATTGTGCAACTGTCACTACTGTCTATTTCAGAACACTTGAATCACTTCCCACAAAAACTCTGATCCATTATCAGTCACTCTCATACCCACCCCTTGGCAACCACTACTCTATTCTGAACATTTTGTATAAAGCGAAACATGTAACATGTGGCCCTCTTATCTTTTTTTACCTTGCACCTTGTTTTCAAAATTCAGCTATATTGAAGCATAATTGGTGCTCCTCTCCTTTATATTGGTGATTAGTTATTTCATTGTGTGGATATACCACATTTTATTTGTTCATCATCTGTTGGCCAAAAGTGGTTGTTTCCACTTTTTGGCTATAATATTTGTATATATAAAATATAATGATGATGCTATGAACATTTGTGTAAATGTTTTTGTGGAGGAATAAAATATTAATGTCCCAAAGCAAAAATTCTTAATCCTTGTTTTTCAGCTAATTTTATAATACTTAATTGCTTTCAAAAAGATATTTTCATTTTTTTTTAACTCTCATTTTAAAAATTGGATGTGGATGCTTTTGGTGTGTTTTTCTTTCTTTCTTTTTTTTTTTTTTTTTTAAATAAGTTTGGAACATAGAGATTTCCACAAACAGCAGAGTCCATTGTGAGAAGACAGACCCAGGTTGCTCACCTGGGGACCTCAGCTTGCCCTCTAGAGTACATTTAGCAGGATAGAAATTCTGTATATCTCATCAGGTTTCTTTTTTCCTCCAATTTTTAAGATGAAGAAAGAAAAATCCAAATTGGAAAGAACACCCCAAAAAAATGACCAAGGAAAAAGAAAAAGTAGTCCAACTAAGAAGGAATCAGAATCTAAAAAGTGCAAACTGACTCCCAAAAGGGAAAGCTCTATAAAGTCACTAAAAAAGGAAGCAAGTGTGTCTCAGAGAGGCCTGGACTTCAAGGAGCAGGCGGCTGAGGAGACAAATGGTGACAGCCGGGCTAGGAATTTGGCTGATGACAGCAAAGAAAGCGAAGTGGAAAGTTTGCTCTGGGTGGATAAGTATAAGCCAACCTCGCTCAAGACCATAATTGGACAGCAAGGTGACCAGAGCTGTGCCAACAAACTCCTGCGCTGGCTCCAAAACTGGCACAAGAGTCCATCCGAAGATAAGAAACACGGTGATTTTACAGCTTCATTCATTCTTGTGTGTGTCTGTCACCATGCCATTGCTCAGGAACAATATGTTAGGAAGTGTAATAGTTGGTTATTGATTCTCAGCAGGCATTTATTAAGAGCCTGCTCTGAGCCTCGGTGTCATTAGACCCCAAAAGTGCTGTTGTGAACAAAGCATGGTCCCCTTTAAAGGTCTTCCAGTCAGTGAGGGAGACGTAGATAAACCAGCAATTAAAATGTCTTGTGATAAGTACTGTTACAGGATTAAGTGTAGGGCACTCAGGGGTTGAAAGAGTGTGGACAGGGATTCCCATCCCTAGAGGAAGGGATAGCTAAGCTAAGACTTGGAAACGCAAAAGGAGTTAGCTTGGTGAAGGGGGGGTGCGTCAGGTGGGAGAGCACACGTGTACCAAGGTCCGCGACACGTGAGAGCAAGACCCCTAAGAAGGCCAGAGAGACTCGGGGTGCAAGTAAAAAGCTGAGGCATGCTGCAGAGCAGGCAGCCTAAGAACCCCAGCAGGATGTTTGCTTTTGCTAGGCTTGGAAAACGAGTGGCCATATATATATATATATATATATATGTCCATATATATATTTAATGTCCAAAGTATTTATTATTGGAACTGAAGTTTCCAGTCACAAATGCAAGTAAAGTCTTGAATTCCAGCCACAACCCTGGGGGATATTGTGTGAGAAATAAAAAGGAGAAATTTAGTGAGCATCGTAGTGAATTTCCAAAGTGATGGCTGGGTTATTTGCAGCGAAGTTGTCACTAGACATTGGTCAACAGTGCCAATTTATTTTATTTATAATATTTAATACAATTTTGATGATACAGGGTTAAACTTAAACTCACCCCTTTTCTCTTTCAAAACCAAATAAAATGTGATGTAAGTGCTTTATGTGCCTAAAGAAGAGATTTTAAGGCTTCAGGCGAGCTGTAGTCCCTTTCCCATGCCTGAGGTAGGCTTAACCATCTCTCTCTCTCAGTCCTTGTGTACGTATTGAGCTCCTGTTATGTTCCAGGCCCCCATGATAAGGGGAGGAGTTGAGCTGGGCAGGATAGTTGCGGACGCAACATCTTCAATTCATTCTTTTTGTGTCCATTCTTGTTAATATTTAGTAAGACATGCCAGGCTCTGTGCTCAGCTTCTCCATCCTCACAGCTTCTCCTCCAGGCACATCACTGTTGTTCCCTTCATTTTACAAAGGAAGAAACAGGTTAAGTCACCTGCAGTTCTCCCAAAACCCAGGTACTCTGCTCAATGACCTATGCTTTTGTAGGAAAGGAAGCTCATAAAATTATTGTTTTGAAGTTTTTTTATTTGAGTGAAGATGAGGTAGGGAGTAGAATTTCACTAAATGCTCAGGAAACTTGCTTAAACTTTGCAAAAAAATATTTTGCAGATTTTCAGTGAAACTGGAGGACTGCTCTTGATGCTAACTTAATGCACAGTTATTCCTGTCATTCCTGCATTTCTGTTAGGTTGTAGAGGTTAACATCTTGGAATTTCTTTTTCCCTAGCAGCAAAGTTTGGTAAATTTGCTGGCAAAGATGATGGGTCCAGTTTTAAAGCGGCGTTGCTTTCAGGTCCTCCTGGTGTTGGCAAAACAACCACAGCTTCTCTGGTTTGTCAGGTGGGTATTCTGTCATTACTTTTCTAAAATCTAACCTCTGCAGTTTGCTTTGGTTCTGAGCCTATTTGTCATTTTCACCCTTTTAAAAATATTGGTGATTATAATAATAGGTGATGTTTACGTGTGCCAGGCCATGTGCAAATAATCCCTTGGGTGCATAATCTTACAGATAATGTCTTACAGACTGTTACAGATGTCTTATATGCCCCTGTAGGAAAAATTCTGTGTACCGAATATATGTCCTCTTGCCATTGTCACGTGACAGATGAGACAGATTTGTAGAGGAGGGTGGTAGCAAACTGTGAACCCAGACAGTCTGACTCTTCACCACTGTGGGATCCTGCCTTTGCTCTTGTCTCTACGGTTGCCACATCTCTGGACAGTGAGAGCGTGAGGCACTGGAGCAAACCAGGACTCATGTATCAGAATGTGTGCTAAGTCACTTCAGTCATGTCCGACTCTTTGTGACCCCATGGACTGTAGCCCGTCAGGCTCCTTTCTCCAGGTAAGAATACCGGAGTGGGTTGCCATTTCTTTCTCCAGAAGATCTTCCTGACCCAGGGATTGAACCCAAGTCTCCTATGGCTCCTGTGTTGCAGGCAGATTCTTTACTGCTGAGTCACCAGGGGAGTCCAGATGTATCAGAATGGTGTGAAACAATACATGAAGTAGTATCAGAAAAATTAAATGAGAGATTTTAAATTTACTTTAAATTTATTACTGGATTTCCCAACCCTTTGTCCCATAGGTTGATGTCTTTGTTTAGTACTTTTTGTTATAGACCAGACCATAAATTTTTATAACTATATATTTTCTATTCTATTATTTAATGTTTAAAAACAAAAACAAAAAATGTTTTCCTTAGTCTTTACAATTGTGAAAATGACGCCCTTTTCCCCCTTTATTATTATCATTACTTTTTTGTGGAATTAATGGTTTTGCATAATGCCTTAACATAATGATCACTTTTGGGAAATAAGCCCAAGTTAGTTGATTTTTCACAATTTGAGAGGGAGATTATATATTGGGATAATTTGACAAAGAACAATTTGTAGTTTATCTCGAAGAGTCAGTGATTACTTTTTGTTAATGTACTTTTTGATATCTTAATTCTATATCTGGTATTGAAATTTTGGGGTAGTTATATTTAATTCTTTTGGGGACTTTAAGAAGCAAACTTAGTAAAATTGCTTGTTCAGATATGCTCTTCCAGATTAGTTATATGTAGCAGTTGAGGTCTTAAGACCACACTTGTGTGTGTATCTATGTGTTGTGTTATGTATGTATATGATATTTAAAAAAAAATCTCTTGTGATTCATATTATAGTTAATCTCATTATCTATTAAATGTGTCCACTGTATCATTTTACCCGTGGTTACTTATGTGACTTTTCTAGCCTCTTTCTTAATTGCTTTGTTTCTGTGGGGAGAGTTAATAATTTGCATTGTGATGGTAATGTTTTCCAACGTTTTGATTAGGAATTGGGGTATAGCTATGTGGAACTGAATGCAAGTGACACTCGGAGTAAGAACAGTTTGAAGGAGATTGTTGCTGAGTCACTGAATAATACCAGCATCAAAGGCTTTTATTCAAGTATGTGGGTTTCTTTTTTTCTTGGCAGAGGGGTTGGGGGGAGGTTATGTAAGAAAAATGGGTTCGTTTCAATGTTCAGTAACATTACTGTGATTGAAGATTCCTAAATGCCAAGCACCCTGTTAAATCCCGGGGTTATTGCGAGAATGACATAACCCTGATAGGCAGTAGTTAACTTTTTTTTTTTTAGGTCTTAGTGGTTTCTGAGAATGTGATAAAAATATATACATGGACATAATTATGCAGATTTTAGAGGATTCAAGAGTGAACCCTGTGAAGAAAGTTAATAAATAACTAACAAAGTATGATGAGTAAGGAAACAGAGGCCTGTAGATGAAGGAATAGTTCTATTTGGGACACTGGGGAAAGCTACCATGAAATGGTGACATTTGTTCCAAGGGCCCTGAAGAATGAGAAAGAGAATAGTTTGTGGGTGGAAGAGATTGTTTCAGGCTAAGGCAGTAGAGGAGGAGACAAGACTCAGTTTAAAAGTGCCACTGTTTCAGGTTGTAGCTAGTGGTCTGGTGTGGCCAGAGTTTATGGGGAAATAGGATACTCGAATTACAGACCGTGCTGTGTGTTTAGAATCTGTGGTATTGTGCATGGTCGCTGAATGGCAGAGATGATTGTTAAAAAGAATTTGCTCAGAAATGTCACATACATGCATGATTATTGGGAATGTAAATTGGTGCAAATCTGGAGAGCAATCTGACAGCATTTCTTGAAGTTATTTAATAAATTATACATACCCTTAACCCAGAAATTCTGATTCCTGGAATTTAGCAACTGTTATACTTGTATATATGCAACATGATACATCCATGTAGGGATCTTCATTTCATACAATTCATAATAGCAAAAGATTGAAGGATCTTCATATTATATCAATGAAAAGTGCTTGATTTTTGATATATGTGTAAAATGGAATATTACAGCCTTTAAAAAATGAGGTGTTCTGTATCTATAAATAACAGAATACGAAAACATATTAAGTGGTAAAACCAAGGTGTGTGTGTGTATTTTAAAAGTAGAAATTCCATTTATTTTTTTGGCCATGCCATGTGACATGCGAGATTATAGTTCCCTGACCAGGGATCAGACGCATGCCTTCTGCAGTGGAAGTGCTGAGTCTTAACCACTGGCCCATCAGGGAAGTCCTGAAGGTGTATATTTTTATGTATATGTTTTTAACGTGTAGGATATCTCTTAAGGGGTACGTCCCTGAGTTTGTTTACATCATTTGCCTCTAGAGAAAGAAACTGCATACCCTAGCAGACGGAGGTGGGAGAGAATTTCACTGCTTACTCTTGTGCCTTTTGAATTTCATATCATGTACCTATGTTACTTATATATATGTGTATATAGTATTTTTTTTTTAAGCAGCAGTGTTTGAACAACAATTTTTTTTGTGTCCCATCCCATTGCTTCTCACCATGGGTCAGGTGGAACAGTCCATTCAGTAGGCACGAGGCATGCTCTCATCATGGATGAAGTAGATGGCATGGCTGGCAATGAGGACAGGGGAGGAATTCAGGTAATGAAAGGACTGTATTTCTGTAGTGGTACTGTTAATTTTTAGGTTTTAAAAAAAATTTGAAGAGTTAGTTATAATTACGGCCATTAAGGCATGTTGCTGAGGAGGTTTTAAAACCTAAAATACATACATTTTGTGATTTTTTTTTTTTTTTAACAAATTATATTTATGTTGCAAATTTGCTTTTCAGGAATTAATTGGCCTGATAAAACATACAAAAATTCCCATTATTTGTATGTGCAATGATAGAAATCATCCCAAGATTCGCTCTTTGGTTCATTATTGTTTTGATCTTCGTTTTCAAAGACCTCGGGTTGAACAGATTAAGGTATGATAATTGGAATTTTTTTCTCCATCACACTGTCATGTATATTTCTGGGTCAATTTTTTAAAGTACCTGATAAATATTTTTAAATATTTGATTATGTGTATTAAAAAAAAATCATTGAAGGTTCATTCTCCCTTGTTAATTTCAGGGTGCTATGATGTCTATTGCATTTAAAGAGGGTCTAAAAATCCCCCCTCCAGCTATGAATGAAATAATTTTGGGAGCTAATCAGGATATCAGACAGGTAAATTAAATATATGTTATATAGCAGTTGACAATTGTTTTGAACTGATGCCTTTAGTGTTTTGGGGACGGGGAATGGCAGTGTTTTCCTGTCTTGACAGTATCTTGCTTGTGATTCTTTTAGGTTTTACACAATCTGAATATGTGGTGTGCACGAAATAAGGCACTAACCTATGACCAGGCCAAGGCTGATTCTCATAGAGCCAAAAAGGATATCAAACTGGTAAAATGCATTTCCATTTCCTACTTTCTTAGCCAAAGCATCTCTTCTCCTATCAGTATTAATCTAAGGGAAATAGTTATAGTTCATAGAGACATCTACACAACCTGTGGATGTTTTTAGTAAATAAATATAGCTGCTAATAGCTTTTCCAGAGTCCCTTGTATATGGATTTCAGGTTTTGAACGTTATTGAAACTTCAGAATAATCTTGTTTCAAATGGTTTATAGTTGACCTCTCTGAGACTAGAGGTCTATATAAATTGAGATTTCCTAGGTCCTGTCCCGACTTGTGTATAATGTCCCCTATTATCAACATCTCCTACCAGAGTGTAACCTTTGTTATAACTGATGAACCTACACTGACATATCATTATCACCCAAAGTCCATAGTTTAACATTAGGGTTTGCTGTTGGTTTTATACATCCTGTGAGATTTGACAATGTGTAATGGCTTGTATCCACCATTGTAGTATTGCACAGAATGATTTGACTGCCCTAAAAATCCTCTTTGCTTTGCCTCGTCATCCCTCACTTCTCCCAACTCCTGGCAACCACTAGTCTTTTTACCGTTTCTATAGTTCAGGTTTTTCAGAATGTCAGACGATTGGAACCATATAGTGTCACCTTTTCAGATTGGCTCCTTTCACTTAGGATCCATTTAAGGCTTCTCCATATCCTCTCATGGCTTTATAACTCTTTTTCCTTTAGTGCTGAATGGTAGTACAGTATTTGGATATACCATAGTTTATCTATTCATTCACTTGTTAAAGGACATCTTGGTTACTTCCAGGTTTTGGCAGTTTTGAATAAAACTGCTCTAAGCATTCATGTGCAGGTTATTTTGTGTTTTCAGTTCATTTAGGTAAATATCAAGGAGAACACTTGCTGGATGGGATGATAAAGAGTTTTGTAAGGTCTGTCTTCCAACATGCCTGTAACATCTTGCATTCCTACCAGCAATGAAATGGAGTTTCTGTTGCCCCACATCTTAGCCTGCGTTTGGTGGTGTCAGTGTTTTGGATATTGGCTGTTCTACTAACTATGTCCCTCTCTCTTTTAGGGCCCGTTTGATGTTGCCCGGAAAGTGTTTGTAACTGGAGAGGAGACTGCTCATATGTCACTTATGGACAAATCAGATCTCTTTTTCCATGATTATTCAATAGCACCCCTCTTTGTCCAGGAGAACTACATACATGTGAAGCCCGTAGCTGCAGGGTGAGTGTTCAGAGGTAGTGAGGAATTAGGATCAGCACCCTCGCAGCCCTACGAAGGCCAGGTATCCTGGGAGGGAGGGTGTGGAATGTGGACAGTGGTGTAACCCAGACTGGTGTATTCCTGCAGGGGTGACATGAAAAAGCACTTGATGCTTTTAAGCAGAGCAGCAGACAGCATATGTGATGGTGACCTAGTGGACCGTCAAATCCGGAATAAGCAAAACTGGAGTCTTCTGCCCACACAGGTAAGCACAGGGCTCCCCTTAAAGGGCAGACTCTGCTTTAGTTAGAACAAAAATAGCTTTTAGCCCCTGTAATTATTTGAATACCAGGTAAACATTTAAACTCTTAATGGCAAAAATAGTCTTTTATAAAGTATCCTGTGGTCCCTATTCTGTTTCTTAATCTAGCCTTATTTTTCAGTGTTTTTATATAAATGGACATATGGAATAGGAAAGTTAGATTTTGGTCATAACTAAGATGTGAATCTAGTTTCATTTGCTTTGTTTTATCTTAAGAATCCATTTCTTTTGTCATTCTTGGCTTTCCCATATTCTTACTAAGTAGCTTATTCTTGAAGAAATGCTGCAGGGGCAGGTCTGTAGCCACTTTGCTGATATATGAATTCTGATTTTCTTTAATTTCCTTGCTACAGAGGAAATTATATTGATTACTTTATGTAGGTTGATATCTTTTACTCAAACAGAATTTTGCAAACTTTCATTGTTAAGACTGTTATTTGCTCTTGAGTTTTGCATATATAATTACTGACCTGAGTAACAAGCAAGGGACTTCTGGAAGGTCTACTCTTCTTTTAAAGATATCTTTTTATTTTGTTTTAGAAGTGTTCATTTTTCTCTGTACCTAATAATTCATTATACCTGTGAGGATTTATCCTAAAGAAATAATGCTAAACACAGCGAGAACTTAATGTGCAAAAATACTCCTTAAAACATTAATTCTGATAGCAAGAAATGAGAGAAAATCTCTATGGTCAGCAATAGGAGTCTGATTAATTATGGTAAATCCTCTTGATGGTATGTTTATGCAGCCTTTAAAATTGTAAAGATGATCTAATATAAAGAACACTAATGACAGAAAATTGTTATGGTAGAAAATTTATGTATAACTCCAGCCTTAAAAAAGTTAAAAACTCTGGCTATAGAAGATAACCAAGGATGCCTATAAAAAAAAGAACTTTCCTCAAGTGTCAGTTTACTTATTTCTCTATTAGATATTCCATGCTTTGATTGACCTGGGTCTGTCAATATACTTTTTTAAGACAGTCGTATCCCTCTTAAAATCTTTTCTGTGACATTGACCTGAAGTAACTGGTGTGTTGAGATCAGCTGGCTGAGGAGGCTAGGTCGGTGAGATGACCTCTGAGGGCCATAACATGTTTTGGTCCAAGGCGTTTACAGCAATTAGTTGTTTTCTCAAGTCGAAGCTTCCCATATCAGCAAATCAGAGACAGAGGGAAAGGGCTTAACTGTCTTGGAATTGGGCACAGGGGACCATGTTGCCTCACTTTCCAGAGACTGCTTAGAAGCCAGCAGTTGCTAAAGAAGCAACTTAGTACTGGATTTAACTTGTGGACTGCAATTAATTTATTTTTAGGCCATTTATGCCAGTGTTCTTCCTGGAGAGTTAATGAGGGGGTACATGACCCAGTTTCCCACCTTCCCAAGTTGGTTGGGGAAATACTCATCTATGGGCAAACACGATCGTACTGTTCAGGACCTGGCTCTACACATGAGTCTCAGGTAAGCAGTATTACTCCATGCTTGACGTTTTAAAATCAGGGTAGTATATTTAGCCTTTATCTAATAACGACAGCATGAGTCACAAAGATTTGTGTTTTAGTTTTGATTTTATTACTAATTAGATAAATGATCATGGATAAGTTCATGGCCTTGAGTTTTATTATCTATAATTAGTTTAACACTTGCTTTATTACTTAAAAGGATACTTTGGAAAATAAAGCCAGATGGTAGATGTGCCATAATGTTAAGTTCTAAAACTATATAAATCTGAGGTAGTGCTATTATTTGTTGTTATTGTGAGTATGTCTGTTACCAGGAGGCATACATAATGTCTTGGTTTCCAAAATACTTAATAGGAGAAAGAGAACTATTTAAATAGATGAACTACTTTTTGCCTCCTATGCTAATAGTAAACTGACCTGGTCATTTGGGGTAGGGGTTACAGTTTAGCATATTACAGAAGGTAGATACTCAGATAATTGAAAACCAGTCTCCTTAGAGGAGTTTAAGAAGTTCAAAATTTGTTATTTGGTAAAATTGTTACAATTTAGAAACTTAGAAAATGTATGTACACACAAACACTGAACTTTCAGTTCAGTCGCTCAGTCGTGTCCGATTCTTTGCCACCCCATGAATCGCAGCACGCCAGGCCTCCCTGTCCATCACCAACTCCCGGAGTTCACTCAGACTCATGTCCATCGAGTCGGTGATTCCATCCAGCCGTCTCATCCTCTGTCATCCCCTTCTCCTGCCCCCAGTCCCTCCCAGCATCAGGGTCTTTTCCAATGAGTCAGCTCTTCACATGAGGTGACCAAAGTTTCAGCTTTAGCATCATTCCTTCCAAAGAAATCCCAGGGCTGATCTCCTTCAGAATGGACTGGTTGGATCTCCTTGCAGTCCAAGGGACTCTCAAGNTCCTCTGTCATCCCCTTCTCCTCCTGCCCCCAATCCCTCCCAGCATCAGGGTCTTTTCCAATGAGTCAACTCTTCACATGAGGTGGCCAAAGTACTGGAATTTCAGCTTCAGCATCAGTCCTTCCAGTGAACACCCGGGACTGGTCTCCTTTAGGATGGACTGGTTGGATCTCCTTGCAGTCCAAGGGACTCTCAAGAGTCTTCTCCAACACCACAGTTCAAAAGCATCAATTCCTCGGTGCTCAGCTTTCTTTTCAGTCCGACTCTCACATCCATACATGACCACAGGAAAAACCACACCCTTGACTAGACAGAATCTTGTTGGCAAAGTAATGTCTCTGCTTTTGAATATGCGGTCTAGGTTGGTCATAACTTTTCTTCCAAGGAGTAAGCGTTTTTTAATTTCATGGCTGCAGTCACCATCTTCAGTGATTTTGGAGCCCAGAAAAATAAAGTCTGACAGTGTTTCCACTGTTTCCCTATCTATTTCCCATGAAGTGATGGGACTGGATGCCATGATCTTCATTTTTTGAAAGTTGAGCTTTAAGTCAAATTTTTCACTCTCCTCTTTCACTTTCATCAAGAGGCTTTTGAGTTCCTCTCCACTTTCTGCCATAAGAGTGGTGTCATCTGCATATCTGAGGTTATTGATATTTTTCCTGGCAATCTTGAGTCCAGCTTGTGCTTCTTCCAGCCCAGCATTTATCATGATGTACTCTGCATATAAGCTAAATAAGCAGGGTGACAATATACAGCCTTGATCCACTCCTTTTCCTATTTGGAACCAGTCTGTTGTTCCATGTCCAGTTCTAACTGTTGCTTCCTAGCCTGCATACAGATTTCGCAAGAGGCAGGTCTGATTCCAGCATAAGCACATCTAAATACACAAAGCAGATATTAACAGAATAAAAGGAGAAATTGAAAGTAATGCAATAAAATAGGGGACTTTAACACTCCAGCTATATAAATGGACAGATCATCTAGGCATAAAATCAATAAGGAAAGATCGACTTTAAATGACACATTAGAACAGGTGAATGCAATAGATACCATAAAACATTTCATCCCAAAGCAGCAGAATATACATTATTTTAAAGTGTACATGGAACATTCTCCAGGATACATCACATGTTAGGTCACACTACAAGTCTTGGTAAATTTGAGAAAATTGAAATCATATCAAGCATCTTTTCTGACCACAACATTAAAAGACTAGAAATCTAGACAAGAAGAGAAAAACTAAAAAAAATATAAATAGGTGGAGGCTGAACAATAGATCGCTGAAGAAATCAAAGACAAAAATTAAAAAATAACTGGAGACAAATGAAAAAGAAAACACAACCCCAAATCTATGGGATATGTAAAAGCAGTTCTAAGAGGGAATTTTATAGCAACATAAGTTTAATTCAGGAAATAAAGAAACTCTCAAACAGCCTAGACATATACTTAAAGGAGTAGAAAAAGAACAAACAAATCCAAAGTTAGTAGAAAAAAATAGAACAATCAGAACAGAAATAAATGAAACAGAGAATTAAAGAAAACAACAGAAATGATCAATGAACTGAAAGGCCTGTTATTTGAAAAAAATAAATAAAATTAAAAAGCATTTATCCAGACTCATCAAGCAAAAAAGGAAGAGGCCCAAATCAATAAAATCAGAAATGAAAAAGGAGTTGTTTCAACTGACACCACAGAAAGACAAAGGGTCATAAGATATTATTGGGGGAGGGTGAGCAGTCCCAAGATGGTGGAGGAATAGGGTGGGGAGATCACTTTCTCTTCCACAAATATGTCAGAAAATCATCTGCATACGGAGCAACTTCCACAAAACAGCTTCTGAATGCTAGTGAAAGATCCCAGAAAGGTAAACCAATTTCTTTGAAATGAGGTAAGACAAAATATAAAGATGAAAAGAGAGAAAAAACATTTAGGGACAGAGACCTATCCTGGGGAGGGAGTTGTGAAGGAAGAGAAGTTTCCACCAATTAGGAAACCCTCTAGCAAATGGGGTCAGTGTAGAGCTCTGGAATTTCAGATGGCAGCATAACCAACCAACCAAACAAACAAACAAAAAAAACCCACGAAATTCCTGCTGAATTACCTGCACAAAAGTGGCTCACATGCTCACGTTGGCCTGCAGCAAGTAGGGATGGGGTGTGGAGGTGCCGGCTGCATCATCCGTCCTTATGGTAAGTACAGGGGTTGAATGCCCTGAGGACATTATGAGGGGACTAAAGTGACAAAGCGACTCAAACCATGGGAATGGCAGAGAGACAAAGAAAAACAAAGGCCCTTTCCCTAGGAATGCTCTAATGCTGCACTGTGACCCCTGGTGCACTCACGGACAAAGGATTGTGCCCTAGCAAATACCAAAGGTGAGCAAGCTGGCAGCTGTTTAAAGCTTTCCCCTGGGGGGAAGAGAGGCATGTGTGTAACGACCAGATTTGGAACACGAGGGGTCATTGCAATCTCTATCCCAGAGACCGCATCTCCCATCAAGCTGTGAACAGGCTGCCAGTCCCTAACCACGTCTTTCTGGGATCCTGAATGGTTCGTATCTGCCAGGAGTTTCACAGCCTGAGACTAGCTTCCCAGGAGATTCATGGTCCGCTTGGGACTGTGCACTCATGGCGCACCCGTGACTCTGAGTGGCTTGGAACTGAGTACTGCAGGAAACACATGACTCACCTGGTACTGTGCGCCCGCAGTACACCTGGGAGCCTTAGTGGCTTGGATCTGGGAAGCCCTGGAGACACATGACTCACCTGGGATTATTCTCTCATGAAGTGCCCAGGCATCTGAGCAGCTTGGACCTGGGAAGTGTATATGACCTTGGGCTGTGCCAACCCCCATGTGATCCATACACTGTGAGCACTACCCACACATGCCAGTGGTGTTTGCTTGCAGTGTCCCTCCCCATCCACAGCACAACTGAGAAAAGAAGCCTGAATAAGGGGGCAAGCCCCTTTTGCCCCCTCTTGTTAGGGCAGAGATTAGACACTGAAGAGACTTGCAAGCAGAGGAGGCCAACCTAAACAAAGAAAAGAAGGGGAAACTGACCCAGAAGTGGCAGGTACAACAGATTAAAATCCTGCAGTTAAGCTGAGACTATGTATTTGAGGGGCAACTGTAGACTTTGAGAACAAGTACAAGCCAGAACAAAGAATTATCTAACACTGAACTGACACCAAAATATATATATATTTTTTAATTTTTGTGTTCAATTATTTTTTTATACTGTACCTTTGAGAGTATAATCTCTATTCTATTTTTTTTAGTTTTGCTTCTAGATAATTGTTATTAATTTTGTAACTGTAAGAGTTTAATTTTTAGCATCCATTTTCACTTAGGAATTTGATTACTGGCTTGATTACCCTCTTCCTGTTTGAATTTCCCTTTTCTCCTCCTGGTCACCTCTAACTCCCTCCTCCCTCTTCTCTTCTCTATATAACTCTGTGAATCACTTTAGCTGTTCCTGGCTGTAGAGAGTTGTTTCACCATTAACCTAGGGGTTTTATCTTTAGTGTTGTGTGGACAGAGAAGTATTGACTCTATTGTAAGAGGGAGACTGAAATCCAGAGACAGGAGGCACAAATCCAGAACTTGAGACCATCATTGAACTCCTGACCCAAGGGAACGTTAATAGATGAAAGCCCATCCAAAAGCCTCCATACCTACCCTGAGACCAAGCTCTACCTAAGAGCCCGCAAGCTCCAGTGCAAGATACCCCATGCTAATCCTTCAGCAAAATAGGAACACAACCCTGAAGATTAAAAGACAGGCTGCCCAAAGCCATACCAAACCCATAGACACCACAAAACTCACTATCGACAATGCATTGCCCTCCAGAGAGACAAGATCCAGGTCTGTCTGCCAGAACACAGACACAAGTTCCCCCAAATAGGAAACCATCACAAGCCACTGGTTCAACCCCACCCACAGGGAGCAGACACCACAATTAAGAGGAACTACGATCCTCTATCCTACAGCAAGGAGACCCCAAACATAGCAAACTGAACAAAATGAAAAGGAAGAGAAATGTTCAGCAGGTGAAAGAACATGATAAAACCCCACAAAACCAAACAGAAGAGGAGGAGATAGGGCGTCTACCTGAAAAAGAATTCGGAATAATGATAGTAAAGATGATCCAAGATTTATTTTGAAAACAAAATGGAGTTACAGATAAGTAGACCAGATACATGGATTGAGAAGATGCAAGAAATGTTTAAGAAGGAACTAGAAGAGATAAAAAATAGTCAATCAGTAATGAAGAATGCAATAGTTGAGATTAAAGACACTCTGTGGGGAAATCAACAGTAGAATAACTGAGGCTAAAGAAAGGATAAGTAAGCAGAATACAGAATGGTTGGAATAAATGAAAAATGAAACTGAAAGTCACGTAGTCATGACCAACTCTTTTGCCAATCCATGTACTATAGAGTCCATGGAATTCTCTAGGTCAGAATACCGGAGTGGGTAGACTTTCCCTTCTCCAAGGATCTTCCCAACTGAGGGATTGAACTCAGGTCTCCCACATTGCAGGTGGATTCTTTACCAACTGAGCTACAAGGGAATAAATGAGGCAGAACAGTGAAAAGAAAAAATAATAAAAAGAAATGAAGACAGCCTCAGAGATCTCTGGGACAGAGTTAAACACCCAAACATCAAAACATAGGTGTCCCTAAAGAAGACAAATTTTTCTTAAAATAGGGAAGGAAATAGTCATCCAAACACAAAGAGCAAATGTTAAAAGCAGCAAGGGAAAAGCAACAAGTAACATACAAGTGTATCCCTATAAGGATAATAGCTGATCTTTCAACAGAAACTCTGCAGGCCAGAAAGGAATGGCAGGGTATACTTAAAATGATAAAAGGGATTACCTACAACAAAAATTTCTCTACCTAGCAAGAATCTCATTCAGATTTCGAGAAGAAAAGAAAAGTTTTACAGACAAGCAAAATCTGAGAGAATTCAGGACTACCAAACCACCTCTTCAACAAATGCTGAAAGATATTGTATAGACAGCAAATACGGAAAAAGCTTATTAAAAAGAACCCAAAATAATAAAGTAAATGGTAATGTGACCATACTTATCAATAACCACCTTAAACATAAATGGCTTAACTGTTTCAACCAAAAGACAAAGACAAGCAAATGGATACAAAAATAAGACCCCTATATATGCTGTCTACAAGTTCAGTTCAGTTCAGTCACTCAGTCGTGCCTGACTCTTTGCGACCCCATTAATTGCAGCACGTCAGGCCTCCCTGTCCATTACCAACTCCCGGAGTTCATTCAAACTCATGTCTGCCGAGTCGGTGATGCCATCCAGCCATCTCACCCTCTGTCGTCCCCTTCTCCTCTTGCCTCCAATCCCTCCCAGCATCAGTCTTTTCCAATGAGTCAACTCTTCACATGAGGTGGCCAAAGTACNGGAAAATAAAGCCAGATGGTAGATGTGCCATAATGTTAAGTTCTAAAAC
This sequence comes from Neotragus moschatus, assembly GCA_006410615.1. NCBI lineage: Eukaryota > Metazoa > Chordata > Mammalia > Artiodactyla > Bovidae > Neotragus > Neotragus moschatus. The sequence continues at coordinate 805,510 of SJYA01001032.1, read as the reverse complement.
TATATAAATCTGAGGTAGTGCTATTATTTGTTGTTATTGTGAGTATGTCTGTTACCAGGAGGCATACATAATGTCTTGGTTTCCAAAATACTTAATAGGAGAAAGAGAACTATTTAAATAGATGAACTACTTTTTGCCTCCTATGCTAATAGTAAACTGACCTGGTCATTTGGGGTAGGGGTTACAGTTTAGCATATTACAGAAGGTAGATACTCAGATAATTGAAAACCAGTCTCCTTAGAGGAGTTTAAGAAGTTCAAAATTTGTTATTTGGTAAAATTGTTACAATTTAGAAACTTAGAAAATGTATGTACACACAAACACTGAACTTTCAGTTCAGTCGCTCAGTCGTGTCCGATTCTTTGCCACCCCATGAATCGCAGCACGCCAGGCCTCCCTGTCCATCACCAACTCCCGGAGTTCACTCAGACTCATGTCCATCGAGTCGGTGATTCCATCCAGCCGTCTCATCCTCTGTCATCCCCTTCTCCTGCCCCCAGTCCCTCCCAGCATCAGGGTCTTTTCCAATGAGTCAGCTCTTCACATGAGGTGACCAAAGTTTCAGCTTTAGCATCATTCCTTCCAAAGAAATCCCAGGGCTGATCTCCTTCAGAATGGACTGGTTGGATCTCCTTGCAGTCCAAGGGACTCTCAAGAGTCTTCTCCAACACCACAGTTCAAAAGCATCAATTCTTTGGCGCTCAGCTTTCTTCACAGTCCAACTCTCACATCCATATATGACCACAGGAAAAACCATAGCCTTAACTAGATGGAACTTTAAGGATTCATTTTTAACCATGAAGAACTTGAATAATTGCATTTTCCTTTCTGGTCCCTGAAGAGAATATTAGTCTGCTGTTAACTTTTATCTAAAACTGAACCAAGACGCTCCTTTCTTTAGTTCCTATAGGATTCTACTTCCTACTGTGTTCCCTCTTCATAGCCTGTGGTATGGGGTTTTGTTTTTTTTGTTGTTGTTGTTTTGTTTTGCCACCCTTTATTAGTTTTCTATTGCTGCTATTAACAAGTTACCAAAACTTAATGTCTTAACATGAATTTATTCTCATCTTGAGATGGTAAGATTATCCTGGATTATCGAGATAGGCCCAATGTAATTGTGTTTTTACAAAAAAAAAAAAAAAAAAAAGAGCGGTGAGGGAAGGCAGCAGTTAGGCAGAGATCTGAAGATGCTGCTCTTCCTCTGCTGACTTGAAGATGGAAGAAGGGGCTGTGAGCCAAGAGATGTAGGTGACCTCCAGAAGCGGGAAAGGGCTCTTTCCCCAGCTCTTCTCATTAATAAAGCTGAAGGCTTGCATCTCAGCTCTTTTCCTATTCTCTGCCCGTTGCTTTTTAAAGGTGAAGCATCACTTTGCCCAGGTGTCCCTCTCTGATGCTTCCACTGTATTTGTGTAGATACACTAATATGTATCCATTACTCTAGCGGTATAAGTGCTAAGCTTTCCCTGCTCCAGCTATTAACTAGTAAACATTCCTTTGAGCTTTACTAAAAGTGGATTAAATTCTAGCAAACTGTGAGCTGGTGGTAGTTTGCCAGTGACTATATTTGTATCTCTTTTGTTTTAAGGACTTACTCCAGCAAAAGGACAGTAAACATGGATTATCTGTCACATATAAGGGATGCACTTGTACAGCCCTTGGCCTCACAAGGGATAGAAGGAGTACAGGATGTTGTTGCTCTTATGGATGCATATTATTTGATGAAAGATGACTTCGAGAATATTATGGAAATTAGCAACTGGGGAGGCAGACCTAGTCCATTTTCTAAACTGGATCCTAAGGTAAACTATGTACTCCACTGATTCTCCAACACTTTATAATTACCATATAGAAGGAATATTTCAGAAATGTTTTAGATGCTTTCAAAACTTTTTTTCTTAAATGCTTTTTGCTTATGGTCTGCACTTTCCAAAGATACTATTTGAGTACAATATTTGACTTTGTAATTTATAGTTTTATCTTTGCTTTATGTTAAATGGGAAAGCACGATGTGTAATCTGTGGAGCAAATGTATTAATAAATGTATTCTTTTTAAGGATGGGCAGATGAGCCTGAGGGGGTAATAGACACACAGACTTTTTATAATGAGCATGAAAAAAGTAAAGTGACATGGATTTGTGATATTTAAGACCTCACCTGGTGCCTTTTTATTTGGTGCTGTTCTGGAAGTTATATTTTCTGTGACTTGCCTTCTCTAGAACTTTGACCTGACTATGGGAATGACTATAAGTAAATTCTCACAAGAGACATCCATTGTTAGAATTTTTGCACTAATTCAGCAGTTAGGTTTAGAAGCTTGAAGTTAAAACTTTTCAAGTTATGTAGTATTTTGAAATAATCTGTTTTTGTGGGAAATGTAATTTATTTCTATAGTAATTAAAGGCCACCTTTAGTCTATACTTTATTGTAAATCTTTTTTGATTTGTTGGTTTACTGATCAACTTTGTCACTTTGTAGAACTGCAGAGAGCACTGAGTAGAAAAAAATGATGACTTAAAATGATTATTAGAAATCTGCCTAATGTTCCCAAATACTGATTATTTTAAAACAATTTTATTAAAAATAGTTGATTTACAGTTTTTAAAAAAATACATTTATTTATTTGGCTGTGCCAAGTCTTCATTGTGGCATGTGGGATCTGGTTCCCTGACCAAGGGTTGACTCTGGGCCCCGTGCACTGGGAATACAGAATCTTAGTCACTGGACCACCAAGGAAGTCCCTGATTTACAATGTTTGATTCTTACTTTTTGTCATGGGCTCTGTTAAGAATGTCATGAAAAATATGGAACTTCTCCACAGAAAAATTCATAGAGATAGACTTACATGTACATGCATGCATATTTTACAAACAATTTCAAGGGGTTCCTAGGGTCTCTCAAGGCCTCTAGCCCTACAGAATTTAAAGGGGTTGTTTGACACTTGAAGTTTTAAAAACCTTCCTCTATTCCTTTTGTGTAGGTGAAAGCAGCCTTCACAAGAGCTTATAATAAAGAAGTCCACCTTACTCCGTATTCACTCCAGGCAATAAAGACACACAGACATAGCACAGGCCCATCACTGGATTCTGAATACAATGAAGAGTTAAATGAAGATGACTCTCAATCTGATGAGAAAGACCAGGACACTTTGGAAACTGATGCTATGATCAAGGTACTGTTTTAATATACTAATAGGAGAAGCCACGATACTCCCTCAAAATAGCTTACCTTGTATGTAACTTGCCTTTTGAAATTATTCAGGGCCTGTTTAGCAAGTAGCAGAGGAAGCTGAGAAAAAGTTTTTTTGTTCATCACAGTTCCAAGGGTAAAGAAAGTATAGATTTTAAAAACAGCTGCTAATAAGGGTGTAGGAGCCTGAAAGCAAGAAAATAGGCCATCATATTGATGGTCATATTCTCTGTTAGAGAAAGGACTGTTTTGGTATTTTTTTCCCGCTCTTGGTGTGTGCTTTACCCACAGACACATTTTCACAGCATAATTAAGAAAAGCATTTTTAATGAAACTATTCCTCCCTTCTGTTGTTTTTTTTTTGCTATAGCTATTGAACTACCTATAGATATTTCCCAGAGCAAAACATCCTCATCTTTTCCTAGGAAAGATGAAACCCATTTATGGTGTCAGTCCACTGTTCACCATGGGCCGAGGCAAAAGAAATCTCGTTTGTATCCTCTTCTGCCCTTGGTGTGGGTGCGTTTATCATTCGTGTCCCTCAATTCTGTTCTGTATGTGTAGGGGTGGGGATAGTGGCCTCTCCAGTGTGGCTCTCACTAGTCTTGTCTAGACATACCACTCCTTCCCCTGCTCAGACTGTGTGTTTGGATCTCTAATCTGAAACTGAAAGAAAAGACAATTCTTCACGAAAGCATTACTGTGTGTGTCAATTATCTCTTGCTTGTTTTGTCTTTCCTAAGTATATCTATACCTGAAGTCTAAGAAACTGCTTATTGGGGAACATATTCTAGTTCTAGAGGCTAAATAGCTTTTCAGTAGTTTAAAGGCCACACACCTAGCCAGTTGTTAGTAAGCTCATCAAGGGTAGCCACAGCTCAGGATATAGGTGTTTGCAGCCTTGCTTCTTTATTAAGTTGTGGATAAAGATTTGATTTATTGTAGATAACTTACCCATAAACACAAATGCTAACTATTTTGTGCATCTTTCCCTCCCAACAGAAAAAGACAAAATCTTCAAAGCCTTCAAAATCAGAAAAAGATAAGGAGTCCAGAAAAGGAAAAGGAAAAAGTTCAAAGAAATGAAACTCTTTCACTGTTGACAGCTACTTTTTGCTTACCCTGCTGACCAGTCTCAGCTGGTCTTAGAGAATGTCTTGTTTTCCCAAAGGAACCATGTTTTAGTATAATGGGACAACCTCATGGTCTCATTGCAAATAAACGGTGGTACAGCTAGAAGGACGTAACTGGTAGGCTGATGTACACCTCTTATAGAGGTTATTAGGACTGCGTAGGTCCTCCACTGTCCCCTGTCAGTCTAACAAGATTGTACTTCAAAATGACTGTATAATCAGCATTAGAAACTGCATGTGGGCTTTGGAGTCAGATTTTTAGTTAACAGTAATATGTCTGGGAACAGAGGTAGTAAGGCGGCTTTCTTAGGCTTACGAGTTTATCCTAATGGCCATTATGGGACCAATCCCGATTTTTTAAAAAGCATAGTTACTATAATGTGGTGAACTTTTGTAAATAAATCATAATACAAAATAATCACCACCTAGAACTGGGTTTTCTTTGTACACTGTCAAATATCTTGCCAAATATAAACTAGGAATAAAAACGTTTCACAGGCTACATGTACAGATTCTTAAGATTGTTATCTTGTACAGTAAAATATTATGTTGGTATATTTTTCCTTACTAATTTGCAAATGATTGGATACAAAAGCTAACTATATTCCTACTAACCTTTTGTGTAAAACGTAACTTTCACAGTTGAAGAGTCAAACTCTCATTCCAAACATTGTTCCCCTGTGAGTCAACCACACACACCTCTGCTGTGAACAGAATTTCATGGAGAGGTCTCTTTGTTATTACTAGAGGGTATTGTGGCTGCAAAAGGATTGTCAGACATTCCTCACCTTCCAGAGTTTCAGCTCATCAGGTTCAAGCCAGAAAGGCCTAGGCTGGCTCAGACTCTTATCTTCCTCTGGTTTGGGACAAAATGAACACAGGCTTTTGTTGACTTTGTCCTTGGGAGAGCCAGTTCTGTCCTCACAGGCTCCATAAGCCCTGCTGGGATTTTAGATTGTACCTGCAGCTGCACTTGTTGAGGAGCCTTGAGGCTGTGGAACCAGCCTGGAGTTTGGGTGTCTAGCGATTATTTAATCTTGTCAGTAAATGCTCAGAGGTATGTGCTACTTCTGTGAGGTATGTGTTAAAAGGAATGTAAAATCTGGAATCTGTTCCCAGCCTTTAGGGAACTGATTGTCTCTCTCACCTCTATAACAAGATTAAGTCTTGAGACATTTAAAATGTATTTACCAGTGTGAAAAACGTCTTCCATGTAGATTAAGTTCATTATGGGAATAAAATGTTTCCTTAAGCCTTTGCCTACTGAGCCATGTCCCTCTTTTTGTTAAAGCCCTGTTTGAAACTTCTGCTTCAGTGAAGATTTCCTTGACTGATGACTGCCTCACCTCACCAATGGGGTGAGCATAAATTTCTTAAGCATATTCTTCTATCACTTTTGGATATGCAAGTTGTGTCTGTTAACTTGCTCTGTGCTCCCCGGGAAAAGGACTGTACCCAGGCCAGCAGGTTGTGTCCTTTACTTGTTCAATATGATTTGGAGCAACCAGCAAATCCTTATTGGCGCCACTGGAAGCCACACATCATCACTGCAGCACACTTTCTTTTTTTTGAGATCCATTGAATCTTGGCTGTTTGGTAGTCTGTAAGAAACTACTAGTTTATTACTACTACTACTACTTTATCCTTCATCTTTTAAGTTTTGGCAGTCTTTTATTTGCAGCAACATTATTGGGCCTCTTGAAGTTATTAACAAGGAGTATACTGGTATATGTATTGGGAAGAGTATCTTCCTAAATAAGTTTTGGTACAGTTATGTTCATTAGTGAATGTCTAAGCCCCTTATGGGTAGGTTTAATGATAATGACTTGTATCACTTAGTAAGTAAGGCCAAGGCCTCTAGCCAGCCTTTGGGAGGAGAAAAAGAGATTATAAAGCTGGAGGTATTCATATGGATACCTGCTGCCGTAAAACGTCATTGGCACTTTGGTTTCTACCCTTGGCTTGTAGGTACCTTCTGTAATGCTCAGGATGCTGGTGGCTACCCTGTAAAATCATATCGATACATTCAGAGTTAGGCCACATGACCTTGTCTCTGCTCAGACTTTGGTACTTCGGTTTTGGATGGCAAGGAAGTATATACTCACCTGTATAGTATGGGGGGTACTATACTATGGGGAAGGCCACCTTGGGGAAGATACTGAATAATGTACATCTCCAGCTGATGTCAAATGATTTAACTTTTGACAAGAATTCTATACTACATAGTATAGTGACTCAGGAAACATAAGCTTATAGTTTCACTCATTCTTTCAAATATTGATTTTACTGATTTTTGATGTTTTTACTCTAGGACTGATTCTGCTAAATAGCCTTGATTTGTGTAAGCCTCTCACTTTAAACTTTTTAACACTGTTAATATCTGTGCTGTCTAAACTTCAGTGTTTCAAAACTACTTTATTTCTTTTTCTATCTTTAAATACAGGAAAACATTACAGATATTTAATAAGTTTATTTTAAAGGGGATATTTCAAAATATAAAAGATATTAAAAAGCTGAATATTTACAATTTTGTCATAGGTTACTCTTAACAGTACAGAGCATTGAATATGTAAGACTCAGAAAAGGAAATATACAAAGTATAAAAAATAGCATGTTATATATCACTGTCACTCTACAGAAGTTGAAAGTGGTGACCTGGAGACGTGACCTTATTTTTTCTGTATCCAGAAAGAACCATCCTTAATCTGCTAGGGGCAGAAACACAGCCTCTTGTGGAAAAGCGTTGTCTTCTTAGGATCATTATACCTAAAAAGGCCAAAAAAACCCCAAAAACTTCATATGCTTTTATAAGAGTTTCAAATAAACCGGCATTTAGTAATAAAAAAGCTAAGCATGATAAAGATATTTCGCTCATTTCTGGAATGTGAAGCAGGATCACTTCATGTAGGTGAGAAATTTTCAGTCTGTAATTAGTACTGAGTTTCAGTCTTGGCCTTTCAGTTGACTAAAATTGTATGGGCAGGTTGTTAAACCTCGTTATAAAGTGAGGATGATGTTGACAACAGCCACCTTACTGAGAAGAATTAGGAAATGCAAAGTTAGTGCTCAGCAACTCAACCCAAAGAGACCCATGCCAAGACACATTACAGTTAAACTGCCAGAAGTTAAAGATAAGGAAAGAATCTTAAAAGGAGCAAAAGATAACTTGTTATGTACAAGGGAACCTCCTCCTCCTCCCCATAAGAATGTCGGCAGATTTTTCAGGAGAAGCTTTGACAGCATCAGGCCATTCTCTTCTAGCTTGTAAAGTGCTGAACAAATAAAACGGCCTGGCAAGAATAGTTTTTCTGGCAAAGCCATCCCTCAGAACTAAAGGAGAGAGAAAGAATTTTCCAGACAAGGAAAAGCTAGAGGTTCATCACCACTAGACTGGCCTTACAGAAGTGTTAAAGGGACTTCTTTAAGCTGAAATGCAAGGGCACTACTTAATAATAGGGAGATATATGAAATTGTAAATCTCAATGGTAAAAGTAAATATAAATTCAGATTAATGAAAGGTACTTATAACTAGTGTGAAAGTTAAGAGTAAAAATAACTAATAATGTTTTATTATATCCATAAAGTAAATATATAAACTGTTCTATAGATATCCTTCTCATAATGCAAAGGGTTTATAACTACAGTAATTTGTTAATGATACATAAGGTTCAGTTGCTTGGTCGTGTCTGACTCTTTGCAACCTCATGAACCGCAGCATGCCAGGCCTCCCTGTCCATCACCAACTCCTGGAGTTTACTCAAACCCATGTCCTTTGAGTCAGTGATGCCATCCAACCATCTCATCCTCTGTCATCTCCTTCTCCTGCCCTCAATCTTTCCCAGTATCAGGTGGCCAAAGTATTGGAGTTTCAGCTTCACCATCAGTCCTTCCAGTGAACACCCAGGACTGATCTCCTTTAGGATGGACTGGTTGGATCTCCTTGCAGGCCAAGGGACTCTCAAGAGTCAAAGATGTAAACTGTGATGTCAGAAACAGAATGTGGATAAGGAGGAGAGTAAAACTGCATTTGAACTTAGTTATCATCAGCTTCAAATAGACTGTTGCATTTTATATAAGTATGGTATCCACTCCAGTGTTCTTGCCTGGAGGATCCCAGGGACGGGGGAGCCTGGTGGGCTGCCATCTATGGGGTTGCACAGAGTCGGACCCGACTGAAGTGACTTAGCAGCAGCAGCATGATACCCACAAAGCAAAACCTATAGTAAACAAAAGAATCTAAGCATACAACTACAGAAAACTGTCAAATCACAAAAGGAGAGAAAGGAGCAAGAACAAAGGAATAACAGCCAGAAAACAAAATGGTAGTAAGTCCGTATCAGTAACTATTTAACTATAAATGCTCTGATCAAAAGAGAATAGATTAAAACCAAGATCCATCTGTAGGCAGCCTACTAGACTCTGCTCTAAGGACCCCCCGACTGGAATGGAAAAAGGGAAAGCAAAAGAAACCTGGAATAGCTATACTTAGACACAATAGACTTGAAAACAAAGACTGTAATAAAGGACAGAGAAGGCCATTATATACTGATAAAGGGATCAGTCCACAAGAGGATATAACATTTGTAAATATAAAGCAAATATTAACATATCTCAAGGGAGAATGAGCAATACCATAATGGTAGGGGACTTTACTACCTCACTTTCATCAGTGAATAAATCCTCCCTTTGGCAGAAAATCAGTAAGTAAACATTGGTCTTAAATGATTTGTTTGACCAGATGGACTAAACAAGCATAAGTGGACAGATCACATGTCAGGCCACAGAACAAGTCTTAATAAATTTAGAAGACTGAAATGATATCAAACATCTTTTCTGACCACAGAAATATGAAACTAGAAATCAATTTCAAGAAAACTAGAAAATTTACAAATATGTAGAAATCAAAACATACTACTCAGCAACCATTGAGGTCACAGAAGAAATCAAGAAAAAAAAAATCTTGAAATATCATGACGCTTCATATCTATGGGTTCTGTATTCACAGATCCAACCAACCATGTATTAAAAAAATTCAGGAGAAGTACCCAAAAGTTCCAAAAGGCAAAATGTGAATTTGCCACATGCTGGCAGCTTTTTATATAGCATTTACATTGTATTCAGTTATATAAGTATACAACTGAGCGACTTCATGCATTGGAGAAGGAAATGGCAACCCACTCCAGTGGTCTTGCCTGGAGAATCCCAGGGACGGAGGAGCCTGGTGGGCTGCCGCTTATGGGGTCGCACAGAGTCGCACACGACTGAGGTGACTTAGCAGCAGCAGCAGGAGCAGCAGAGGTGATTTAAAGTGTATGGGAAGATGTGCATAGGTTACATGCAAATACTACACAATTGTAAGTAAGGGACTTGAGCATCCGTGGATGTTGGTATCCACTAGGGGTCTTAGAACCAATCCCCCACGAATACTGAGGGACAGCTATACAGCAAACCAAATCTTATGAGATGCAACAAAAACACTTCTGAAAAGAAACTCATAACAATAAATACCTGCATTAAGAAACAAGAATGATCTCAAATAGCCTAACCTTCCACCTAAGGAGCTAGAAAATGAACAAGCTAAGCCCAAAGTTAGTGGAAGGAAATTTCAAAGCAGAAATGAATGAAATGGAGACTAAAAAGACAATAGAAAAGTTCAGTGAAACTAATAGCTGTTTTTTGTTTCTCAAAAGATAATAAATCTTTAGCTAGATTCACCAAGAAAAAAGGGGGACTCAGAAATGAAGGGATATGATATTCAATAACATGGAAATACAAAAGATTGTAAGAGACTTATAAGAAACACTATAAGGCCAGCAAAATGCACAACTTAGAAGAAATGGATAAATTCCTAGAAACACACAACCTTGTAAGACTGAATCATGAGGAAATTAAAAAAAAATAGGTCAATTACTATAAAGGAGATTAAATCAGTAATAAAAAAAATCTAGGACCAGGTGGCTTCACTGGTGAATTCGGCCAAGTATTTAAACTTCTCAAACTTTTCCAAACTCATTTTATGAGGCCAGCATTACTTTTGATACCAAAACCAGACAAGGAAACTACAAAAAAGAAAATTACAGGCCAGTGTCTCTGAACATAGTTGCAAAAGCCCTCAGCAAAATATATGTGGTGTATATCTTGTATATATACATATACAAAAGAAGGCAGTACTGCTATTTGCAACAGCACGGATGGACCTTGAGGGCATCATGCTAAATGAAATAAGAGACAGACAGGTAACTGTACTATCGACTTATGAAAAGTGAAAGTGAGGTTGCTTAGTCGTGTCTGACTCTTTGGGACCCCATGGACTGTAGCCCACCAGGCTTCTCTGTCCAAGGGATTTTCCAGGCAAGAATACTGGAGTGGGTTGCCATTTCTTTCTCCAGGGGATCTTCCCAACTCAGGGCTTGAACCTGGGTCTCCTGCATTGCAGGTACTGTCTGAACTACCAGGGAATTCCCATCTCACATACATGTGTAGTTAAAAAAAAAACCCCACTGGACACACAGATGCAGAACAGTTTGTTGGTTGCCAGGGGCCCAGGGTGGTGGGTAGGCAGAATGAACATGCTGAAAGGTATAAAATTCCAGTTACAAATAAACCCCAGGGATGTAATGTACAGCGTGGTGATTATAAGTTAACAATACTGTATATCTGGAAGTTGCTAAGAGAGTAAATATTAAAAGTTCTCAAACCTGTTAACTGTGTAGTGATGGGTGTTAATTATTGTGGTAATCATTTCATAATATAAACATAAAATCATTATGTTATATGCCTAAAACTAACACAAGATGATTAATTATACCTCAAAAAGTTGAGATATTAACTACATATTTAGATGCTAAATATGTGATAATATGTAGCAACAGAAAAATAAATGGATCCCAATCATAATTTGAGCAAGCTTTTAAAACAGAATCTGACAAGCTGATTCTAACATTTTATAGAGAAATGGGAAGAAAAGTAAGAGTAGTCAAAACAGTCTTGGAAAAGATGACAAAGTTTTAGTATACACAAAACCTGGCTTTAAGATGTATTATAAAGTCACAGTAATCAAGACAGTGTAGTATAAAAATAGGGGACATACATACTGAAAACCCAACTGATTTTCAATAAAGGCATGCAAGCAGTTCAATGAGGCAAGACTTTTCAACAAATGCTGTTGGAAGAGTAGATATCTACTTGAGGCAGAAAGAAATCTCAATCCCTACCTCACACTGTAAACAAAAATAACTTCAGGATGGATCACAGACCTAACATAGGTGAATATACACCTGACTTCCAAGTAGGGAAATATTTTCTTAGACACAGAAAGTCATAACAATAAGATAAATTGCTAAGATATAGTTCATCAAAATCAAAATCTGCTCATCAAAAGACCACTTATATATATATATATATATATATAACTGATTAACTTTGCTGTACACCTGAAACTAATACAGCACTGTAAATCAACTCAGATAATACGTACAGTGGGAGAAAATATCTGCAAAATAAATTTGATGAAGACATATCTAGAACATACAAATAAAGAACTTATACAACAAGAAAATCATCTGGTAATAATAGGAAAGGAACAGCCTTTTCAACAGATGGTGCTGAGACATCTGGTCGTCCACAAGCAGAAGAACGAATCGGGCTCCCTACCTCACATCATACACAAAAGCAGACTGAAGACATAAATAGAGCAATAACTATAAAACTCCTGGAAGGAAATGTAACTGTAAAACCTTTGTGATCCAGGATTAAGCAATGGCTTCTTAGACATGACACCAAGCCACCAAAGGAAAAACAACAGATAAATGGGACTTCATCAAAATAAAAACCTGAGTACATTAAAGGATACTATCTAGAAGGTATCTGCAAATCACGTATCTGATAAAGGACTTGTACCTAGAATATATTAAGGATTCTTATAACTCAATGAAAAGATGAAATACCCAGTTAAAAAATGGGCAAATGATTTGAACAGTTCTCTAAAGAAGATATACAAGTGGCCAACAAGCCCATGAAAAGATGCTCAACATTATTATTAGGGAAATGCAAATCAAACCACAGTGAGATACCACTTCACATCTACTAGGATGCCTGTAATCAAGAAGGCAGACAATAACAAGTGTTGGTGAGGATGAGGGGAAACTAGAACTCTTCATGCTGCTGGCAGGAATATGAGAGACTGCAGGTGCTGTAGAGAAAGCAGTTTGGGGTCCAAGGAACAGTGAAAGGCCAGTGGGGCTGCAATAAGTAGAGGAAGAGGCTGGAGCCACTCTGTCTTTTCACTTGCAGTCAAAAGCTCCACCTGTGGAAGGGAGCCAGCTACACTGGAGGTGGACAAAAGGGCCTGACGTGGACTGGGTGACTGGGGGTATCCAGATTTCCATCCTGATCCGCTGGCTGGATGGAGCTGCAGTTTACTGAGGGAGTAAAGGAATGCAAGAACAGGTTTTGTGAAAACCGAGAAGAGCCTCTGGCAGGGGCTTTTGGCTTCCTAGCTAGAGACTGCATTTCCCTGCCTCCCCTGCAGTGTGTGTGGCCACATGAATAGGTTCTTCCCAACAGAGAGTGGAAGGGTTATGTGCTGCTTCTATGCAACAAAAATGAAACCTGGAAGGAAAAATGGGAATTTTTCAGGTCTCTGGAAACAAAAAGTTTTACAATTACTCTCCTGAGTTACGAACTAAAACAATCTCCATTTTAACAGCTAGCTATAGTTTTAATGAACTGGTTAAAAAGAAACCCATGTGACTTGATAAAATACACTCTGGTTGGAATCCATGATGCTGTTTGGTCAAATAACCTTTGTCACCATTGAGACTGTACAACCTGTATTTTAGTTTGTTGTTTAAATTTGACAGGTTCCATGACACACAAAAAGGATCCAACGGCAGAACACACTGTAAAGCTGTGTCTGCCTTGTGGATCCCGTGCCCTGAGAAGGTGAATGGGTGACCTGGTACTTACTTGCACATGCCGCTCATTGCTCCACTTCTGTCCGCAGGTACTGGGTACAGTCAGAGGTTTTTTTCAGTTGGTCCAAGTTTAATCTTTCTGAACACATAGGACATGTGCTTTCAGTGCTTAACATGCTGTTTGGGCAGGGAAAGGCAGAGTAGATTAAATATATAATATTCCTTTACCTTTGGGTTATTGTGATATGAAAAACAGCTGTTCCTGTCTATGTCTTAGTACACGTTCATCACGCAACTTAAGAATTAGGAACATTCAGTCTTATGCAGTAGTCCCTTTAAGGAAAATGTTCTCAAAAATCATAGAAGATTCTCCCAAGAAGACAATTTGAGTCTTTAGAGATTTTTAGGAACATGAACAAATAGAGAGACCTCAGTAGAAACTGGCTGAATAAAAGGTAAGTGAAGTGATACAACTTACACCTTGAATTCTGAGTATAGAGCAGGGAAGTCACAATGTGGACACACCGTCCAGTCATCCTTCAACATATGTCGACCCTGGAAACAGTACATTGAAGAGTAAAACTCATCTTTGTTCAAAGTTCCCGTTACTCAACTACAATACATGGTTACAGTTAAAAGCCAAACCTCTAAATCATGATATAATAATAGGTGGGTAATTGATTAAGAAGAGATGACATCAAAAGGACTGAAGCCAGATTTTTCAAATTTGTGTATAAAAGAATAATCTTCAGTATTGTGATATTACCTAAATTTATTTTCCTTTAAAATAAAGCTTATATTAGTCTAGATGAACAAACATTTTAATATTTTCTAATAATAGGTCTTAGTTTTAAATAGATGGGGAAACAGTGGCCGACTTTATTTTTCTGGGCTCCAAAATCACTGCAGATGGTGATTGTAGCCATGAAATTAAAAGACGCTTCCTCCTTGGAAAGTTATGACCAACCTAAACAGCATATTAAAAAGCAGAGACATTACTTTGTCAACAAAGGCCCATCTAGTCAAGGCTATGGTTTTTCCGGTGGTTGTGTATGGATGTGAGAGTTGGACTATATACAAAGCTGAGCACAGAAGAATTGATGCCTTTGAACTGTGGTGTTAGAGAAGACTCTTGAGAGTCCCTTGGACTGCCAGGAGATCAGTCCTGGGTGTTCATTGGTAGGACTAATTTTGAAGCTGCAACTCCAATACTTTGGCCACCTGATGCAAAGAGCTGACTCATTTGAAAAGATCCTGGTGCTGGGAGGGATTGAGGGCAGGAGGAGAAGGCGACGACAGGATAAGATGGCTGGATGGCATCACTGACTCAATGGACATGAGTCTGGGTGAACTCCGGGAGTTAGTGATGGACAGGGAGGCCTGGTGTGCTGCAGTTCATGGGGCTGCCAAGAGTTGGACACGACTGAGTGACTGAACTGAACTGAATAGTAGGTCTTAATATTAAAGTTTATAATAAAAACCACCATGTAAGTGCTACAGCATGCCAGGTATTGAATTAAGGCTTCATATTCATTCTCTGGTCAACCTGCAGTTCATCTCAATAGACAAGAGATTATGATGGGAGGGACCTAGTGAGGTAAAAAGCGATTGCACCAGGTTACACAGCCAGTACGTGGCAGAAAGAGGATCTAAGCCCCGGACCATCTAATCTCCAACTCTGGGCTCTCCTGCTCTGCAGGGCCTCACACTTACTTAGGTTATTATATGCCTTGAATACATCTTTCAGCTTTGTTGATCATGCAATTACATGCTAAATGTTGCAGGAAATTTGAGAAGATTATTTCAGAAGCAAAGAATGTGTTAACACATCAAGTATTCAAGCGGGCTATAAATTATGCAAAGAAAGGGAAATGATAAAGAAACTTACTGTTGCAATGCAATATGGGATGTTATTTTTACACCCAGGACAGAGGAGTTCACACTCTGGGAGAAGAAATTCGCAGAAGGGACATGGGGTTGTGGCCTCTTCTGTCTCGGATGTATCAGGTCTCCTGTGAGGAAGCATCACATGAAATGCGCCTGTTTCTTCATAATCAGGTCCTGAGACTAGAGATACAAGCTGGAGACAATGGGCCAATGCTCCAGCCCAGGGAGGAGCAAGAGGAATGAGCACAGCTCAGACCACAGCATTACACGGGCCACCTCTGGGGGCCGGGGCGGGGTGGGTAGAAGCCACAGCACAGTATGAGCAGAAAGCATGGCTGGGTCTGGCTGTATCCTGTCTCCCAGATCACTGGAGCAGTGAGCCTGCTCCTTCGCTTGTGTTCTGAAGTGGTAAAGGCTGTCCAGGGCTGCATAACACAACTTTCCATGCCGGCGGCAATGTTCTAATTGCGTGCTCACCAATATGGTAGCTAGGAGCCACACAGCTCTGAGCGCTTGGAATGTGGGTAGTGTGAGAAACTTAAATGTTATTCACTTTTCAGTGTAAATAGCCATATGTGCCAGTGGCTACCACAGCAGACCTCACAGCTAGAGAGCACTCATGCGTGGGGCGAGATCCAGTGCCTCCCCAAACTGGCACTCAGGCTGGTGTGGCACAAATCTGGGGGTCAGTGTGCTCCAGCATTTTCTCCCCACTTCATTTCCCATGCTGGCAGGCATGCTCGGTCATGACGATTTGGCCTGAAGCTCCTTAGGCTTATCGGGAGTGGTCCGTGTATCCCTATCGAGGTGAGAGTTGTCGGCCGTGAGCCCAGCTAGCAGTCAGTAGTACTTGGCTTCCCTTCGTTGTTATGGGTGCAGCCATCGCGCTTGGCTGACATGGGAGTTCTGGGTCAGCAGGCAGGCACACCTGAGTTCCCTGGCCAAAATGGGACTAACAGGCGCCCCAGATGTCATCACTGCGGTCCCAGAATTACCACGTGATTGCAACTACCTTCTCCTTTTGTAAAGATGAGTGCTACGTTCCCCGAGTTTTCCTGTAGAGAGTCAGATCGCTGTACTGCTTTCTGAAGCGGGGCTGTGACTTGTTTGCCTCTGGAGCTATACAGGCTTTGGAAATGAACTCTCTTGGCAATAGGCTGTGTAATCACCAAGTTGCTTACACTGAGAAGCGTTCACTCTTTGTCCTTCCATGGCTGATAGTGTTTGCTGCCATCCTGGCCAGTAGAGCTTTGTTTTTACTCAGCAGTATGCTTCACAGCTAGAGGGAGCCACGCAGCGGAGGACTAGCCAGTAAGAGGTAAACACAGTGTCCTTCCTAACTAACAAGGCAAAAACCTTCTCGTCTTTGGATTTCCCTACTTCTTTCTTCCTGCCTTGAACAGGGTACATGATGTCAGACAACCACAGCTGTGTAGCTGTGAGGCGGGAACTCTTTTTGTCCTCGGGGACAAGCAAGACAGAGGTACCAGCCTGGGACTGCAACACCTTGTGTATGAGTCAAACAAATCCTGGCTTATGCAGGTCGTCGCTGGGTTTCCTGCTCCTGGTAGCTGAGTGCAACCCTAATTGCTATCCCCAATCTGTGTTCTTATTCAGTCCACACATTAGTAGCTGTGTTCTGAAAAATATACTTGTGATCAGATGGTAGGAACAGTTGTCCCCACATACCTGACCATCGCCTCGATCTTCTTTTTGTATTTGGCGTCTATCTTGTTGCGGTACTCAGGCCTCATCAGCATGGCTGCAAAACTGAAGGCCGAGTTCTTCAGGCCAGCCCTGTGACACTCGATCACAGTGGATGTCAGGATAGGTACGATGTCTGCAAAGCAAATGGAGGGGTACTGGCATGATGCCAGGATTGCCTCTCAATCTGCCTTTCCTGGCAAAGAACCTGTGATGGACTGTTTGAGGAGGAAAGGGCANCACCGTCCAGTCATCCTTCAACATATGTCGACCCTGGAAACAGTACATTGAAGAGTAAAACTCATCTTTGTTCAAAGTTCCCGTTACTCAACTACAATACATGGTTACAGTTAAAAGCCAAACCTCTAAATCATGATATAATAATAGGTGGGTAATTGATTAAGAAGAGATGACATCAAAAGGACTGAAGCCAGATTTTTCAAATTTGTGTATAAAAGAATAATCTTCAGTATTGTGATATTACCTAAATTTATTTTCCTTTAAAATAAAGCTTATATTAGTCTAGATGAACAAACATTTTAATATTTTCTAATAATAGGTCTTAGTTTTAAATAGATGGGGAAACAGTGGCCGACTTTATTTTTCTGGGCTCCAAAATCACTGCAGATGGTGATTGTAGCCATGAAATTAAAAGACGCTTCCTCCTTGGAAAGTTATGACCAACCTAAACAGCATATTAAAAAGCAGAGACATTACTTTGTCAACAAAGGCCCATCTAGTCAAGGCTATGGTTTTTCCGGTGGTTGTGTATGGATGTGAGAGTTGGACTATATACAAAGCTGAGCACAGAAGAATTGATGCCTTTGAACTGTGGTGTTAGAGAAGACTCTTGAGAGTCCCTTGGACTGCCAGGAGATCAGTCCTGGGTGTTCATTGGTAGGACTAATTTTGAAGCTGCAACTCCAATACTTTGGCCACCTGATGCAAAGAGCTGACTCATTTGAAAAGATCCTGGTGCTGGGAGGGATTGAGGGCAGGAGGAGAAGGCGACGACAGGATAAGATGGCTGGATGGCATCACTGACTCAATGGACATGAGTCTGGGTGAACTCCGGGAGTTAGTGATGGACAGGGAGGCCTGGTGTGCTGCAGTTCATGGGGCTGCCAAGAGTTGGACACGACTGAGTGACTGAACTGAACTGAATAGTAGGTCTTAATATTAAAGTTTATAATAAAAACCACCATGTAAGTGCTACAGCATGCCAGGTATTGAATTAAGGCTTCATATTCATTCTCTGGTCAACCTGCAGTTCATCTCAATAGACAAGAGATTATGATGGGAGGGACCTAGTGAGGTAAAAAGCGATTGCACCAGGTTACACAGCCAGTACGTGGCAGAAAGAGGATCTAAGCCCCGGACCATCTAATCTCCAACTCTGGGCTCTCCTGCTCTGCAGGGCCTCACACTTACTTAGGTTATTATATGCCTTGAATACATCTTTCAGCTTTGTTGATCATGCAATTACATGCTAAATGTTGCAGGAAATTTGAGAAGATTATTTCAGAAGCAAAGAATGTGTTAACACATCAAGTATTCAAGCGGGCTATAAATTATGCAAAGAAAGGGAAATGATAAAGAAACTTACTGTTGCAATGCAATATGGGATGTTATTTTTACACCCAGGACAGAGGAGTTCACACTCTGGGAGAAGAAATTCGCAGAAGGGACATGGGGTTGTGGCCTCTTCTGTCTCGGATGTATCAGGTCTCCTGTGAGGAAGCATCACATGAAATGCGCCTGTTTCTTCATAATCAGGTCCTGAGACTAGAGATACAAGCTGGAGACAATGGGCCAATGCTCCAGCCCAGGGAGGAGCAAGAGGAATGAGCACAGCTCAGACCACAGCATTACACGGGCCACCTCTGGGGGCCGGGGCGGGGTGGGTAGAAGCCACAGCACAGTATGAGCAGAAAGCATGGCTGGGTCTGGCTGTATCCTGTCTCCCAGATCACTGGAGCAGTGAGCCTGCTCCTTCGCTTGTGTTCTGAAGTGGTAAAGGCTGTCCAGGGCTGCATAACACAACTTTCCATGCCGGCGGCAATGTTCTAATTGCGTGCTCACCAATATGGTAGCTAGGAGCCACACAGCTCTGAGCGCTTGGAATGTGGGTAGTGTGAGAAACTTAAATGTTATTCACTTTTCAGTGTAAATAGCCATATGTGCCAGTGGCTACCACAGCAGACCTCACAGCTAGAGAGCACTCATGCGTGGGGCGAGATCCAGTGCCTCCCCAAACTGGCACTCAGGCTGGTGTGGCACAAATCTGGGGGTCAGTGTGCTCCAGCATTTTCTCCCCACTTCATTTCCCATGCTGGCAGGCATGCTCGGTCATGACGATTTGGCCTGAAGCTCCTTAGGCTTATCGGGAGTGGTCCGTGTATCCCTATCGAGGTGAGAGTTGTCGGCCGTGAGCCCAGCTAGCAGTCAGTAGTACTTGGCTTCCCTTCGTTGTTATGGGTGCAGCCATCGCGCTTGGCTGACATGGGAGTTCTGGGTCAGCAGGCAGGCACACCTGAGTTCCCTGGCCAAAATGGGACTAACAGGCGCCCCAGATGTCATCACTGCGGTCCCAGAATTACCACGTGATTGCAACTACCTTCTCCTTTTGTAAAGATGAGTGCTACGTTCCCCGAGTTTTCCTGTAGAGAGTCAGATCGCTGTACTGCTTTCTGAAGCGGGGCTGTGACTTGTTTGCCTCTGGAGCTATACAGGCTTTGGAAATGAACTCTCTTGGCAATAGGCTGTGTAATCACCAAGTTGCTTACACTGAGAAGCGTTCACTCTTTGTCCTTCCATGGCTGATAGTGTTTGCTGCCATCCTGGCCAGTAGAGCTTTGTTTTTACTCAGCAGTATGCTTCACAGCTAGAGGGAGCCACGCAGCGGAGGACTAGCCAGTAAGAGGTAAACACAGTGTCCTTCCTAACTAACAAGGCAAAAACCTTCTCGTCTTTGGATTTCCCTACTTCTTTCTTCCTGCCTTGAACAGGGTACATGATGTCAGACAACCACAGCTGTGTAGCTGTGAGGCGGGAACTCTTTTTGTCCTCGGGGACAAGCAAGACAGAGGTACCAGCCTGGGACTGCAACACCTTGTGTATGAGTCAAACAAATCCTGGCTTATGCAGGTCGTCGCTGGGTTTCCTGCTCCTGGTAGCTGAGTGCAACCCTAATTGCTATCCCCAATCTGTGTTCTTATTCAGTCCACACATTAGTAGCTGTGTTCTGAAAAATATACTTGTGATCAGATGGTAGGAACAGTTGTCCCCACATACCTGACCATCGCCTCGATCTTCTTTTTGTATTTGGCGTCTATCTTGTTGCGGTACTCAGGCCTCATCAGCATGGCTGCAAAACTGAAGGCCGAGTTCTTCAGGCCAGCCCTGTGACACTCGATCACAGTGGATGTCAGGATAGGTACGATGTCTGCAAAGCAAATGGAGGGGTACTGGCATGATGCCAGGATTGCCTCTCAATCTGCCTTTCCTGGCAAAGAACCTGTGATGGACTGTTTGAGGAGGAAAGGGCACAGTGGTGCAATCGGGTGTCTTTCCCCTGGTGATATTGTGTTTTGCTGATAACACGGGGCCCCACACTCCCTTGAGGTAACCTTTGGCATGTTTCCTTTCCTGCCTCGAAGATAAAAGTTCTGCATTTGACAGAACAGCTGAGGAATGAGTGGGGAGATTAACAATTTTATGCACTAACGTGAGTGCACTTGTTTCTTCAGGACAGATACCTAGTAGTCGAATTATTGGCCCAAAGAGCATAACTTAAAAAATACACACACAGACACGTGCGTGCACTCAGTGCAAACTGTCAAACTGCTTTCTGGAAAGAATGTTTGTTCCCACCAGCAATCAGGAGTGCCTGTCTAGCACACCCTTTGCCAGCCACATATAGTTATTTAAGTCTTTTTCATGTAACAGAAATGGACTCATTTAAAGAACGGGGTGAATTGTGACCTGTGAGCTAAATCTGGCCCTCTGTTTTTGTATGGTCCATGGGCTTTTACATTTTTAAATGGTTGGAAAAAAAAGAATAAAAATTTGTGACGTGAAAGTTATTGGAAGTTCGGGTTTTAGTGTTCAAAAGAATGAAGTTCTGTTGGAACACAGCTGTGCTCATTTCCATATGGTTCACGCCAAAATGGCAGAGACTGGCCCACAAAGCACCAAGCCTTCGATATCTGACGCTTTATAGAAAAAATGTGACAAAATCTAATCACTGAAAAATGTTATGACGACATGTCTTAGAACATTGGGACCGCTTTCAGAGGCAGGGACCTACAGTGGTTGAGAACACAGAATAAGACTTATTAGCTGACTATATGATTGTGGCCAAGTGCCACCTCAGTTCTTTAACCCAAGTATGCTTATCTATAAAGTAGAGAAAATAGGATGCGTGTGCAAACTGGAGATTGGTAGCCTGAAAAAGACCTGCTTGAACTTGGGATCTGGGAGCTTGGATTTTGGGAGAGTTTCCACCATTTCCAGAGCAGGGAATGAATGGTTCCCTGTGCCTGGCCTCTGTACAAACAATGGGGTTTATACTGAGCGTCTGCTTTCTGGGAGCCAAGACTGGGTACCTGTTCATCAAGGGGTACCTATGTGGCCAGCCCCCCAAGGTCACCCCTGGGCACTGAGTCACGCGCACCCCAGTAAACAAGCTACTTGTTGCCTGGAGGCGCTGAGTGTGTCCAGTGTGACAGCACAGCGGGGGCCTGGGTGCTGGCACCTGACCCCCAGGCCCTGCCCCTCACCTTTTCCCTTTCCTGGTTTTGTTCGTATCCTTTCCTCATAATAAATCTGAACCTTAGCACTACTCTGTGTTGAGTTTTAGGAGTCCTCCTTGTGAATGATCAAACCTGGGGGTGGTCTTGGGAATGCCGGTTACACCTCTTCATGGGGTGGCTGTGAGGATGAAATGACTCACTACGTGTAGAGAAGAGAGGCTGGCAGAGTTAGTGAGGCTAGATCCTAGCCATGCTACACCCAGGCAGAGGTGGGGACAACTGGCTCCCTCAGGACTCACGTGATGGAAATTTGCTGATGTTGTTGGCCACCCGGATAAGCATACGTGCTCCTTTCATATGATCTCCATTCTTCACGTGAATCTGAAATAAGTGACAGATCAGACTCTTAGAGACTCTTAACACTAATTCAGTATACTCCAATTAAACAAAAACACTATTTCACCTTTTATTCTCCCAAATAAACAGCTCAGTTGTGATCCTGAACAGGGGGGTCACGAGATTCTTGCAGTCTTTCTTTCATGTCACTCACTTGAGGTTTCTCCCTTATTTCCCCTCCCGGCCTTGCCAGCCTCACCCTGCTCTACACTCTGCTTTTTACTTTGCTCTAGATCACTCAACATCTTTTACTGGCCTTTATTGGGGAGCTTGAGTAACAATAACAACTTTACCAACTTGCTGTGAGACCTAAGTCTGAGTTAGTGAGGCAGGAGAGAGGATGGGCTGTTTCGAGAAGAAATGGGCTGTTTCGAGAAGAGGGTTCTACCTGTGAGAGGCTAGGGAGCAACGATGGCTGGAGAGCCTGAGCTTACGTAAGCATGAGTGGGGTGTGTGATGCAAGGAGGTGGTCCTCTTAGGATGACACGAGGCTGGAGAGTTGGCAGGGCCAGACCACCATGTCGCTGCTGTTGTCCAGGTGAGAGGAGGCAGCCCTGAGAGGGTGGGGACTGGGGATGGAGAGAAGCAGACAGACGGGGAGTCGGAAGTGGTGCTATTTGGTGAGAAGGTGAAGGGTGAGTACAGAGTAACTCCCAGATGTAACATCCATCAGGTCTGAGGAGATGAATGATGGTGTAATTAACTGAGCATTGCAACATAATTAATAAATATTAACTGAACCTGAAGTCGCTTTCCACTGACTCCCTGGGCCTCAGACTGCCCAGTTCAGCCATCCATGTGCAGAGGTCCCAGGCTGTCCTTCAGCCGGAGTTCCTGTCTCAGCTCTGGGAGGAAGCAGCCACCAACACCAAGTCTCCCATTTCCCCTGAAACATGGATGGCTTTCTCCAGCCCTTTGTGTCAAAGAGGCCTGTGACACTTTTATATCAGTTCTTACTTGATAAGGTCTAACGGTTTCCCTTTTGAATGCCAGATGCAGTTAAAAGTCTTGAATATATCTGGCGCTGGGATAACGGAGTAGAGTGGAGGGGAAGTTACATGGGTGCTCTTCAGTGGTGGAGGGGAGGGCGGGGGAGGACATCTGGTCTCGGGGGAGTGATGGACCCACTCTTAGAGCCAGAGGAAAAGAAGACTCAGAGCCATCCCTATGGCTTTTGGTGGGAGAAAGCCCTGTCCTGGAGGGCTTCTAATAGGAACCCGTAATTGTTGTTCCCGTCTTCCACCAACCTGTTTCTGTCCTCCCCTCCATGCCCCAAGGCTGCATTTTGCTGGATTCTGTGCCTCAGCACATTGGCACTGCCACTCATATCTAAGCCTAGAAAGCTCTCCTTCCCCATTTCTAGTCCTTTCTGTATAAGAGACCTCCTGCAGCTCAAGAGGAAATGCACTCCTGGTGGCTGCAAGTTGGAATTCTCAGATTTCCCTTACAAAAGAGCTGTGGGGGTTTCCCTGGTGGCTCAGACACTAGGTAAAGAATCCACCTGTAATGCTGGAGACTGGGGTTTGATCCCTGGGTTGGGAAGATCCCCTAGAGAAGGGAATGGCAACCCACCTCAGTATTCTTGCCTGGAGAATCCCATGGACAGAGGAGCCTGGCGGGCTATGGTCCATGGGGTTGCAAAGAGTTGGCCACGACAAGCACAGTACAGTAGACTTGAGAGACCTAAAATGGTAGCCACTAGTTGCATGTCGCTACAGTAAAAACTAAGATTATAAAAATTTTAAATTTAGTTTATCAGCTGCATTATATGTAATTCAAGTGCTCCATAGCCAGGCTAGTGGATATAGGACACATCTATCACTGCAGAAGTTCTATTAGGCAGTGCTGTTATAGGTCACAATTAGTATCTAAGTCATTCATAACATGACTGCTGTAACACAGGAAGCTTCCAAATTGAATACACTCTTGTGGATTGGCCTGAAAACCAACTTAGCATTAAAATGGGAAGATGTACTTTGACATAAATCAAAATTTGGACAAGTACGTAAGTTGGAGTCTACCTGTATTTTTACAAAGATATGTATGCATATAAAATGTTATATACATATACATGTTATATAAACTGTACATAGAAGTATTTCAGGTTTGCATATACTGTTTTTACTAAAAATCACTAATTAAAAACAGACAACTGGACATAAATATATTCTTAATAAAAAAAAAAATGGCTGCTGTTTAGTTGTTATGTCTGACTCTTTTGCAACCCTATGGACTGTAGCCTGCCAGGCTCCTCTGTCCATGGGATTTTCCAGGCAAGAATACTGGAGTGGGTTGCCACTTCCTTCTCCAGGGTATGTTCCTGATCCAGGCATGTCTCCTGCATTGGCAGGTGGATTCTTTACCACTGAGCCACTTGGGAGGTGCCCCCAAAGTGGTGCACACATGTATTTTAGAAGCATGGAGGATACAGTGTACAACAGTGTTAACAACTTATATCTGATGATGGATTTAAAGGGGGAAAATTATTTTTCATTATATTTTTCCATATTCTCTAAATTTTCTCAGTATTATTTTATATTCAGATGAAAACTGAATAGCATTAAAGCACAGCGGAATTGTATAAAATTCATTACCCTACAATTAAACTAGGAAACTGGTTAAACAAAAATGTTTTTAGTAAATCTTTTTTTTTTTTTTTTTTTTT